>JAULUF010000001.1:34332500-34647500 GCA_031834385.1 Semotilus atromaculatus
TAGACACATACAGTAGAGAATGAAATCAAAACTGACATTATTTCCTTAAACCATGTTCCTCCTGGCAGGGTTTTTTGTAATGAACTAAAAATAATCCTAAAACCATAAAAATATATATATATTTTTTTGTTACATGAAATAAAATAACCGTTACCACAAATCAAAATAAAATGTAATAAACCCCTTCATTTTATTTATTATTTCCATTGAGTGTATCTTGATATACTACAATAACTAGAACTAAAACTAAAGTAAAAGTCATAAAAAAAACTAGAGGCCTATCGGTGCGTTCAAGTCGTAAAGATCGTATTTACGAGTAGAACGCAGATGAACATCATCGTAATGTCGTAAATAAGTGGGAAGCTTGTGGTTTAGGAGCTGGGAGTGTGTCAGTGAGAAACATGGCAGAATACGTATTTAGCAGTGATTTGTCAGGCTTTTCTATTTAAAGCAAAGTAAGCTAACTGCCTGCACAGAATATGATAGCATTAAATGATAACAATGTTACAATAAAGTTTACAGTGGCTTCAAAAATGAAAACATAAAAAAGCAAAACACACCTGATGCACATTCCTTGTTCTTCATTTCCTAGAAGTAGAGTTTAAGAACCTTGCTGTTTTTTGTGTAATTAATTAAGAGAAAGTACACCGCCATCTTACTCAGACAAAAGTGACTTGTTGAACACGCATGCCATCATAAACACGAGTTTACACCTCGTAAATACGAACTTCCCAGTAGGACTTGAATCCACCATATGTCACGTATGCTCTCCATCTGCCCATCTATATCAGTCCAGAAACTACATTTCCCAGCATGCCTCCTTTCCCTCACCTGTACCTGTCTCCCTCAATCCCTCTTGGGGTGTGTTACACTGCGCTTTTAGACGTACACTCGTGAACTTCCCCTCGAGGGAATCTCTGCCACCATTTTGAAGTTAGAACCACTTTGTCAAGTGAACGAGGGAGGTTTATATGGACAGATCCGCGTCCCCTCCTGTTTGACTAAGGGTCTACACTTCAAGCAGCTCTATACACAAATCAACTTGATTTTAACGTCACAGCAGATTTCGCTTAACTGGAGTGCTACGATCGCTAGGGGTCGGCCGTAACAGGAAAAGGAATAAGTCCCACTTCTAGAGAGATAAATAATATGAACCTTATTTACCATGAAGGGTTAGCGTCAGGGGCAGACGAGGCCGAAATAACAAACAAAACAATCTTCTAATATATAAACCTAACTCCCTTGAACGTAAACGAAGTGAAAAAGAGATACAAATAAATTGGCGTCAAACCCCCTACATCCTTTAATCTGGTACAAGAATATTTACACACTTATTTACAAAGTATCAGGTCGACAAGTTAGAATCAGAATCCAAAGCGTAGTCAAACAGATAAAGGAGAATATCAGAAGTATGACTACAATCAACAAACACTCACAGTTTCACTAAACACTATCTCAATCTCTCTGGCACGACACTCTTACTCAATACATGACGACGAAACGAACAAAGTTGAAGAGAAGCACGACGGCACACAGTCAGAGGCTCAACGAGGCCCTCCATGAGTGTTTGGGGCGGTCCTTATATCCAGGTCAGGTGCACAGCAGGACCAATCACAGTCTCTCACAGGTTAAGAGAGGTAACGCCCATCTGAAACACAAACATGACTACACACAGACAGACCGAGACACAATATACACAAGGACCACTGATATAAACAAAATATCTCAGGGTCTTAACAGGAATTAATCGCATAATATATAGTGTACAATAAATAAATTAGGTTGAGATTTAATTGCATTTAAAGGAATGTGTCATTTTTCTCCAACAGCTCATACCTACATTTCATATATTTTCTACAACAACTTATATACATATATGGTGCATAAAACAAATTCTAAGTAAAAAGGGGGTTTAAATAATAAATCAGCTCCATAGTGAAGCTAAGGAAGCGAAGGCGGGACATATTGAATGGCTCCTCCCCTTTTCAAATAGCCAATAGCGTTTAGTTTACCTCACAACAAGACAGCCCCATGGAAGCGAATTCGAGTGCTGATGATGGATTCAATGTTGGAGAACGGAATAAGACTCGAGCGTTTGAGCGACTGAACACACATCTCTGACCCATATTGCTCTGTGTGTCAACGCTCGCTTCGGCCAGCTGATGTTTGTAGCATAGGGGGCGGAGCTTCAGATTCTAGAGAGCATTTGATTGGACAGAAGTTGTGATGAGAAGCGGTGATGTCATAAAAATCCATGATCCATTTTAGTAGAAGTGAGAGACTGCAAGTTTTGAATGCTTATATATGCTAAGTGCGAATTTTATCATTGTTTTGGAACACAGCAGTTTATTCATAACCTTAAGGCTTACACATTCATATTTCATTATTCGTTTGTCCGAAACCATAGGGGACGTTATCGGGTGCACTCATTCAATTAAATTATATTTTATCAATTAAAAAGTGTGGATGCATTCTTGTATGATACTGTATGCCCAATCGTGGATGAAGTCAAGTGGCTGAATTTTCTACAGATGCACAATTAATTCAAAGTTAAAGACTGATAAAGAAGTTCTGCATTGAAACTGCATCTTTTGTGCATCCTTTAATTACTGTTTATGAAGAAACAATCATTGCAAACCCATGACTGATCTGACCTCGGCGTAGACTAGGTGGTTTTGATTTGATCATGATTAATTTTCAGCATGTCATATTTCCACGGTTCTGCTGAAAGAGAAGATCTGAAATCCTGTCCTGTAATTTACTTCCATTATACCACCAGACTGAAGAAATGCAAATGATGCAGCGTCTGAGCGCATATCATTCCTCATCCATTTGTACCCACTAATTAATGTAATTTGCTTGTTAATACACTGCCAATTATGTGTGGGCTCTTGGCAGGAGTAATTGGAGGGGTTTTCAAAGCCCTGGGTGAGAATTCGCCTCTCCTCTAGGTTTCATTGCTTGTGAGAATGAGAATCTACGGGTCGAGGCTAAATGCTGAGATGACAGTGTGTCAGTGATGGATGTTTGCCAAAGGCCTGATGGATCTTTCTGGAGTTTGAATATGAGGACAACTCAGGTCAACTTTATATTCTGTCATTTGATTTTGATCAGCTCTCACTTTACACGCCTCAAGCAACTTCTATTTCATCCATTTACATCTGTCTCCAAAGTGGCAAACTATTGAAACTTGACAAATGATGTTTATTTTAGAAAACTTTTGCACTCCGCTCAAGTTCCCAGCGCTCCACGGGCATTATATTCAGGCAACAAAGTTGTTGTCTTTTTCCTTTGATTTATGTTAGGCTCATTTTTCAAAGTCCACGATTTAACCGACTTGAACATGCAAAGGTGACAATGATTGTGTCATTTAAGTGCCCCGAAACAAATGAGCAATGAGCGCAGCACACACAAAGAAACTCAAAATGTGGAGGTTTTATATTTAATACACATGACACAGTTCAGCAACACCACACGACCAAGAGTGCAGAATATCACGATTGAAAATGTGACACTGATTTCATATGACAGTTCAATAAACGAGTAAATAATATTAAGTCACTTATATTTTAGACGAAATATTGACTGTTTTTGTTTTCTATTTTAGCAGCGAAAATAGTTCCAATCCAAACAAAGATCACAGCGCGTCCCACAGCAACTCAGTCGTGTTTTGAACGATTCAGCGTTTTGAACGAATCGGTTGAGTCAAAAAATCAATGACCCATTCATAAACATCTGTCTCATTTTTGATGAATCAGCTGTTTGAACGAATCGTTTGAATGAATGACTCAATGATTCGCTTAATAATCACCTGCATTTCCACGCTCACTATCGACAAACAAATCAAATCCGTTTACAATTATAATTTTTTTCAAATCAGACCAAATACATTTTTTTTTATTCAGGAGTTATGTACAAAACAATAACTTTTGATAACAGTAACCTATTGTTAAAACAAAATATATTGTGCGAATTGGCGTGAGGGCGAAAAAGTTCCCCGCTGTTGATTCACAGCACAACAGCTGTTCAAGCACAACAGTCCCTGTTCAAGCCAGGATTCCTCTCTGTTATAGCCTGACTACGTCAGACTTCGTACTTCCGCTCTATTTCAGTTCGCTTCTGTACTCAGTCTGAGACAGCGACATGTCTCTCAGTTTTCCTCCGGCCTGAAAACAGCCGGGCCAATCAGCGAACAGAGGGCGGGCTGAGACCCGTGACGTTTACGCTAAGCGCCGAGTTTAAGATTGGGGAAATCGAAAACGACCGCGGATATGGAGACACGGGGTGCAATTCGCTCTGTTGTGGAGAATACTCCTGGCATTTCCAAACTGAAGGCCGAACAAGAAGAGTGTTTGGTAAACATTTTTAATGGAGGTGATGTCGTGGCCCTACTCCCGACAGGTTTTGGGAAAAGTTTAATTTATCAACTATTACCGATCGTCGTTTTATCTGTCGAGCTCGAACTGTCACCCTTTTGACAGTGTCTCCTTTCTTTTCCAGTTCTTAAATATTGCCATGTCATGCTGTAATCTCGCAATCAAGTTGCAGCATTTCCGACAGACTCGAGATGAACAAAGAGCTGTGTTTGACAGAACTAATCCTAACTTTAACAGTTGGCTGCAAATATTTTCTTGTTTCTCTCTACTGTCAAATATTAGTTTAGAGGCCCCGATTGTACCGTGGATGCCTAGATTTACTTCACATAATCTGCAAAAGTCGCTCACAGCCATGTGCACTCCGGTATTTCGCTCGATGGTTTCGTTTTCGCATCATACTTGTGTTTACGCTGGAAGTTCGACCAAACGTTATGTGATTGGCTTACGGGTAACCAATGTTTTTATACTTCAGACAAGCGCCCCCCCCCCACGAGAAAGAAAACACTATTCAATTATGCCATGCCAGACTCTGTCTACGAAGCAAAGCGAAGTAGCAGAGTTTGGTATTACCAGGCTACTCTGTTACCTCCACCAAAAAAAACTTTTGGTTCAACTTGCGAACCTTCTCAGAACCTGTTTGTTTTTCCACTGACTGGAGAGCCCAGCGAACGGCGTCATTACGTCACTGTTTACGTCGTCATACGTCTTAGCTCTTCCCAGAAACGCTTGCACCAACTAGCATAACAATTACAATGGAGGACTACATCGTCTTTCTTCACCGACCACTGTTTCAATTTTGAGTCCATCTTTCTTCAATCGTTGTACTATTTATCCTTCTACTAGCGGTGTTTTTTTTAGCAATGGCGGACACAACCTTTCCCGTCATGTTGTTGGTCACAATACCCCCCCCAGCCCCCGATGTAAGCGTGACGTGGTGAAAGAACGGTTCTAGTCCAGCAAAGAGTTGGTGCCTCTTTGTAACCAATTTTCCTGGCCGAGAACCGGTTCTCTGGCTGTCGAAACACAAAGAACTGGTTCGCGAGAAGGCACCAACAAAGGGGTATATGTGGAGTCTGCATGTTCTCCTCATGTTAACGTAGGTTTCCTCCGGGTAGGAAAGACCTCCAAAGACATGCAGGTTATGTGCTTTGGAGAGTCAAAAATTCTTTTGGCGTGTGATTTTGTGAGTAAAAGCCCTGTGATGGACTGGCCGTCTGGTTCAGGGTGATTTCCCCTGCCTCTGGCCTAAAGAAACTGGGATAGCCTCCAGCCCTATGACCTCAGAAGGTCATATAAGGAATAGAGAAATAAATTGCTACTGTAATGGAACCTTAAGGATGCTTTCCTGTCACATTTCACAAATGCACACTTCAGTTAGCCAACAGAACGCAGGTTAATGGGTTTACACACCGGTTAAGGGTTTAGAACGTGCATGTAAACACACTAAAATACACAAAATTATATGTAGCTGCTTTAATTTCAATATTTACTGTTACATTATTAAAATCAAAAGTTGTAATATTATTATAATTATTTTATTAATTTTTATTTAAAGGTGCCCTATGTCAAAAAATCTATTCATACTCCACATATTCCATACCAGATGGGGGCAGTATACCTCCAGAAAGGTGGCCTACTCTAGCCTGTTTTTTTAGTTTCGGGTTGTTAATCTTCTAAAACCGTCAAATAGTCTTTTTGACTATTTTTTTTAAGTTTTGACAAACTTTGTCCCGCCAAAGACTATTTTGATCGGTGAGGGATGCAGAATAGAATGACTGCTGCCGCTGCGCTTGACAGGGCGCGTTACGAACAGAGAGAGAGAGAGAGAGAGAGAGAGAGAGAGCCCCGGCCGCGCGCGCACACTCTCACGTCTTCAAACAACACGAGCGCGGTCCTGCTCTCTCTCCCTCGCGCATATTAATCAAATCAATTGACATGATAGTAAGACTGCAGTTTCACGTGGAGCATTTGGAGATTTTTAGAGATTAGAGACTCAATTAACAACATCTCAACACTAAATTATAAAGGCCGGTCTCATATAGACGCCTGTCTCAAATACAAGCTGGTGCAGTTCGACGATTTGGGAAAATAAAAGCCCGGGCTATTATGTGAAGTTTTACGGTATTCGTTTTGTTCATATTACATTTTTTATGACACACGGAATTGATACTTTTCACACGCTCTCACGCCACACATCAATTTTGTCACGCACAGAAAAATCGCAACTCTAAAGCAAAGAGGACACGGAGACCAACAGACTAGACAGAGCAGGTTAGTTATGATATAAAAAAATCTCAGCTCTCAGATTCTGTCAATTTTACTACGCAATTCAAACAATAAATACCGTTTTGGCGCTTGTAAATGTTACACGACAGATCCCTAGCTTACGTGAACCGATCATCTCTACTAGCTAATAGTAAAAAAACACGAACACTGTTGAAAGATACAGTATGCTGCAACTTACCAAAATGTATTCCTCATACATAATATCGACCAATCGTTTTTTTTAACTCTTCCCTGAACTGAAATGTAGTAGTGGACCAAAGTCCTTTTTTGTCCTTTACACGATTGACATCAGGTTCAAGTACGCCCACAAGCCGTGCGAGTTATTCGTGTTATTGGCTGGTGGTTATGTATGCTGCCCGCATACCGCCTCCCATGGCTGAAACTGGTATTATGACACCGGCCGGGCCGGGGCTAGTAATTTAGCATGCTAATTCAGGTTTATATTTCTTCTCATTCTTTTGATGCGTGTAGCTCATTTTTTGGATATTTTTACCTCAATTTTTACATATGGCACCTTTAAAGCAGCATTATGTTACTTTTGAACTTTTGCTCTCGGGGTCCCCCTACAGTTGGGAAACAGTATTGTCTTCTACTACTGTCGTGAAATCTGTCATGGTTACACCAGGGGACACACGTGCATTTGTTGACAAGCCGATCCCCCCGAACTCTGAAGGAGTTCTCAGACTGAGAGGAGTTGGGCAGACTGCCAGCGTTGCGTGTGAAATGTCTTCATCCCAGGTTTATTGGCATATATTTCAGTATGTCATATGAATATACACTCACCGGCCACTTTATTAGGTACACCTGTCCAAATGCTCCTTAACACTTAATTTCTAAGCAGCCAATCACATGGCGGCAACTCAGTGCATTTAGGCATGTAGACATGGTCAAGACAATCTCCTGCAGTTCAAACCGAGCATCAGTATGGGGAAGAAAGGTGATTTGAGTGACTTTGAACGTGGCATGATTGTTGGTGCCAGAAGGGCTGGTCTGAGTATTTCAGAAACTGCTAATCTACTGGGATTTTCACGCACAACCATCTCTAGAGTTTACAGAGAATGGTCCGAAAAAGAAAAAACATCCAGTGAGTGGCAGTTCTGTGGGCGGAAATGCCTTGTTGATGCCAGAGGTCAGAGGAGAATGGCCAGACTGGTTCGAGCTGATAGAAGGGCAACAGTGACTCAAATAACCACCCGTTACAACCAAGGTGGGCAGAAGAGCATCTCTGAACGCACAGTACATCGAACTTTGAGGCAGATGGGCTACAGCAGCAGAAGACCACACCGGGTGCCACTCCTTTCAGCTAAGAACAGGAAACTGAGGCTACAATTTGCACAAGCTCATCGAAATTGGACAATAGAAGATTGGAAAAACGTTGCCTGGTCTGATGAGTCTCGATTTCTGCTGCGACATTCGGATGGTAGGGTCAGAATTTGGCGTCTACAACATGAAAGCATGGATCCATCCTGCCTTGTATCAACGGTTCAGGCTGGTGGTGGTGGTGTCATGGTGTGGGGAATATTTTCTTGGCACTCTTTGGGCCCCTTGGTACCAATTGAGCATCGTTGCAACGCCACAGCCTACCTGAGTATTGTTGCTGACCATGTCCATCCCTTTATGACCACAATGTACCCAACTTCTGATGGCTACTTTCAGCAGGATAATGCGCCATGTCATAAAGCTGGAATCATCTCAGACTGGTTTCTTGAACATGACAATGAGTTCGCTGTACTCAAATGGCCTCCACAGTCACCAGATCTCAATCCAATAGAGCATCTTTGGGATGTGGTGGAACGGGAGATTCGCATCATGGATGTGCAGCCGACAAATCTGCGGCAACTGTGTGATGCCATCATGTCAATATGGACCAAACTCCCTGAGGAATGCTTCCAGCACCTTGTTGAATCTATGCCACGAAGAATTGAGGCAGTTCTGAAGGCAAAAGGGGGTCCAACCCGTTACTAGCATGGGGTACCTAATAAAGTGGCCGGTGAGTGTAGTTTCATGGGCTTTATTTTTTTCAAAAGTCAAAAGGTCGCGTAGCTCACGTTTACAAGCCAGCGTCTTTATAGTAGCTGCTAGCCTATTATTGGCTGCTGTTTTACATAATGGAAATGCTAATTCAATTCAATGTTTGTGTGGTAGGTAGCTATCTTCAATATTATAATATCAAGCTACCATAGATGAATCTGAAAAATAGATTTGCATTATAGCCTGAGGCAAGACACTTTCTCACCAGAAAAATAAATAAACTAACATGACTATCAGCCTGCAGACATTAGGATAGTTAACCTGAACGATTAGTTTGTCCGTCTATTCATGCATTACTTGCAAGAATGTAATGTAGCCCCTACCAAACTTGTACACGCCGTTTAGACATAGGCTTACTTATGATTAATTTTTGACGGCCAGCATCGGTCGGGCACGCACCCTTCCTCCTCCTTTAGCTCACGCCAGCGAGAGAACGCTGGACCAATAAAGTCCCGAAGTTATGACGCCACTTTGTAGGCCAAAATGCGGAAGTGAGTTAGCATTTTAGCACTTCCGGTTCCCTCACCCTAAAGTCTATGGGTTTTTTTAATGGGTTTTTGCTAAATCGCCTGAAATAAGGTCTGTGGTTAACAAAGCCTCTAAATATTTTCACGTTTTGATCTATGACATAAAACACACCAGTTATAACCTGCTTGTGATTTTTTAACTTTTTACCGTTATCATTGTATATCTAACGGCTTTATTTAGGCTTCAAAATGTATACATTTTGGATTAACTTGTAAAGATTATCTTGATAGACAAAACGTGTAAGGGTCACAACTCTTTGTTGAACACAGACCTTATGTTTTGCGATTTTCCAGAAGTCTATGGGGAAAATGCATAGCTTTTCGATCGAGGGAACCCATGCGCCGCTAGCTTCCAAGTTGTCCTACAAAGTGACGTCATCACTTCGGCACTCTAGATCCTCGTCCAGTCTTTTTGTCACTCTCCCTTTTTCTCTTTCTACTGTCCTCCGACAAAACCTTTGGCTTCTTGGTTTTACTTGCTGCTTCGGCCATGACAACAACAGACAGAGGTAAAAAAAAAAAAAAAACGCTTGTTGGGCTCTCACGTCAGAATTTGAGGAAGTGGGGGGTGGTGGGGGAAGTGATGTATGCCATAAAGCAGTCGAATTTTGTAGTTCTTTTTGTGGTCGGGTTCCTACCCGCACCCCGAAGTTACAAAGTGCCAGTAAAAGCGATACAGACACCGTCAGACTATGGCAGACCAGTCATTCAACCTATTGTAAGTCGATGTACCATGTCAAGGGTTTTGGAAAAATATTATAAAGGTTGAAAAAGCTACATAGTGCTGCTTAAATTCTTTAATTGACAGGGACAATGGACAGTAAAAAAACTGCCCCAGAACTATTTAATCTGCTGTCCCTGAGCAGGAGAGTACCAAATAACATCACATACCAACATATCAAAATATCCTTACATGCGATAAAATCCCCCCACAAATGAAAAATATATCCTACATATAATCCATCACATAACAATAAAAACTGCAATCCAAATTACTACAGAATATCCCCCAATATACTTACAAGACATCACACAAAATGTTACAAATTCAATCCCCAAAACCATAAATATATAAAACCATAACAAAACACAAAAATATTAAATAATCACAAACCTAAATATGACCTTTGGACCAGAGCTAACATTAACTAACAATGAACAGTTGTGTTTGTATTAACTAACGTCAACAAAGATGAATAACTACTGTAATAAAGGAATAGCTCCATGTTGGTTCATTTTAGTTGGGACCTTATTTTTTAAAGTGTTTCCAAAATCTCTTATGGAGCCAATGATTTAGTTTTTACAGCTCTAACGCAACTACATAAATGATCAGAGAATGATCAGAGTTCTTCTACACAGTGTTGTTTCACAGATGCTAGTGACTTATCACCAGACATACAGCATAAACACCATTTGTCAGACAAAAAAAGAACATCCCCAAGCGTAAAGCACAATATTATAAAGATGTTATTATCCCATGTTCCTTTAGGGATTAGAAAATAAATGACAGTGGACCGAGGAACATGTTAGTTCGTATTAGGGTGGTGTGTGTTGTACCTCTGTGAGGTGATGAGGCTCTACACATCTGAAGGAAGAGTGTTTCTCCATCCAGTATCTGATCCTGCTAATGTGCTCGGCTGCCTGACCGTTATAGTTTATTGATGGCCAGTATATCTGTCATCATAAAGAAGCGATTAGCATCAGCATGTTTTAGGAGAGATGGGGACATGAGACTTTCTCTTCAGCTTTAAGGGCAGTTATAATAGAATCTTTTTTTTAATTTTTTTATTTTTGTTTTAAGTATGTGATGTTTTTTCTCATTTGAGTTATGAGGTTTTTTTGTGTGTTTTTTTTTACTGAGAGCAGAAATATTTTAAACGGACCTGTAAACATGCTGTACAATTTGTGTTTGCTATTTGTGGAAACATGTTGGTGTGTACCATTCATTTGGAAACTATTTCTCATTATGTGTAATTGTGGAAGAAATGAATTGAACAAATTCATAACTGTGGAATATGTATGTGGAGATCTCGGAGGACTTTCAGTGCAATTAATAACTTCAGATAATATTGGAAGTTCAATGTTTTGTCCTTTAGTGTATGTTTAGGGTTTTTTTTTAGGTTGGATTTTGTAATTTTGGTCTTGTTTCCATAATATTATTTTCTATATTTCTGTTTTTCAGACAGGTTTATGATAAGCATGTGTTAGCTGTGTAATTGGGTAGTTAGGGTTAAGGTGGGGCTCAGGAGCTCGAACTAGAGGGTCAGAACAGCGTGAGTGACGGGCTCTCTCTATTTCCTCAGGATGGCGGCGAAGCCCCGAAAACTCGGACTAAGAAGATCTTCAGGTGAGTGGCTTTAGAGCAACGTAAATGACGGGCTTTCTCTATTTCCTCAGGACAGCGGTGGAGCTCAGGATGCTCGGACTAAGAGGATCTTCAGGAGAGTAACTCGAAGCAGCGTGAGTGACTGGCTTTCCAGCCTGTTCTCACGTAAATGCGTCTTTATGACACGCATGGTGCATTGTCGTGTAATTGATACGCGAAAATGAGTTTTTACGTGCATATGAGACGCAGTTTTTTGCGTGCATTTGATACGCAGTTCATTTGCGTGTAATACACACGCACCCCACACCACTAATCCTACCCAAGCGTATAATACACACGCACCCCACACACACCTAAACCTACCCTAACCAACCAATGCGTATCCTATGCACGTAAAAACTCAATTTAGCGTATAAATTACACGACAATACACAGCGTGCAATAAAGACGCATTTAGTGAGATCGGGTTGGGCTTTCTCTATTTCCTCGGGGCAGTGATGGAGCTCAGGAGCTCGAACTAGAGGATCTTCAGGTGAGTAACCTGGAACAGCAGGAGGAGCAGGCTTGCTCTGCTTCTTCAGGACAACGATGGAGTTCAGAGTGAACGGAATACAAAGGTCTTCAAGTAAGTAACTCAGAGCAACGGGAATGATTGGCTCACTCCACTTCTTCAAGACAGCAATAGAGCTCGAAATACCTGATGCAGGGTCTTTGAACTACCAGGAGGCTCAGGAGGTGGCGGTCTTCGAAGTTGGTGAACTCATGGCAGCATAAGTGACTGGTTTTCTCTGTTTCTTCAATATGGAAGATGGTCAGCACCTGCACACATCTATACACACTGTCAAATAGTAGAACTTCCCGAACGGAATATTTCAATCTTCCTCAAACTTGTGTATACATCAATCCCTCCACAATTCCACACGTGAACACTTCAATTCGTAAGCACTGCAATTCTACAAATACCTCACAGTGGGTTTAAGCCTTCACTCCATTCGGCCTGGATCATTCCACCAACAGCTCGTATTCAGACGAGCTGATGGGAAGGCACGTTCGTTTTCTCGAATAAATCTCCATGCAGTCATCTCATTGTGGCATCCCCCCCCAATGAGTTGACTGCATGGAGATTTATTCGAGAAAACGAACGTGCCTTCCCATCACCAACTTCAACCTCACAAAAAAGAGAAACAGCAAACAGGTACGAGCCCTCCAGTGTACCACAATGCCTCCATGAAGTCAGACGCAGGGTTTGTAAAACAATTTGGAATCATGTACTTAACTTCTTCACAGTTGATGGTCTTCACACTCACAATGACAAGCTTCTCCCCAGCCAGCTTGGGTGTCCTCGCTCGCTTCTGTCTTGTACTTTGCGTCTTCCTTTCCCCTCATTTGCCTCTTGTTCTCCAATTTCTCCGTTTATATCCTCTCTAAACATGCACTGATTTAACTGATAACTGATTTCACGCGGCCGCCATTTTGAAATGGAAAGTGAGGCTCCGGTGGGAAGTAAAGATAAACAACAATGTCTTGGACTACCAGCCTGAAGCTGCTGTCGCGATTTACACTATTGGATGTTAATATCCAATATAGGGTTTGTATATAGTTCGTTCCTGCTTCTTTTTTACTTTCTGAATTATATATTTAAAAAAATAATTTATTTATAAAAGAATTTCACTGTATATAGTCTAAAGTATGAAAGAAAGGCATGTACATATTTAGAATAACTCATTTGTACATTAAACACACGCCATCGCATTCGCGACTCTCCTGTGATTAAAGACGACACTTCCAGTTTTCTTCCCACCGGAGCCTCGCTTTCCTTCAAAATAACGGCTGTGTGAAATCAGCGTATAGGGCCAGGGCCTTATCATCATTTCAAAAGTGAGGGGGACAGAATCTCAAGCGTTATACCAGTTTTTTTTTTTTTTCAGACCTTTGTTGACAAGTTTTTGCTTAATTGGCTTAATATGCTATTTATGTTTAAAGCAATAAAACAGAAAAAAGACAGAAATGCAGATGCTCTGTACTTTATATTGTACATGGTATTGTATATTGTACTATATTGTTTACATATTTCAAATCGTTTTTTTTATGTACGTTGTTCTGTAACGCTGTCTAATTCAAGCAGATACTGTAGATAGTGGCTGTTAATGCATGGAAATTCAAATTCAGCATTAGCAATCAACATCTTTATTCTAATTTGAAGGGCTTTGCTAACATATCTTTGAAAACAAAAGACATTACGGCCCCTCTATGGCTGTGATGGTGGCATATGTGGCTAAATCTGTCGGGCATCAAGCAGTTTGATAAGACTATTCTCCTTGATGCCCAAGACTCACTCTCTGGACTTTTTGGACTTTTTGGAAGTTCATACCTCGTCAGGTCCGGGCTCCTCCTGGTCCCTCAGATCCTTCTTCAGGGATGAGTTTCTGGATGGACGGTCAGAAGGCGTGCGAGTAGAGAGGAGAGACGAAGGAAGCCGAAATCCAACCTGAGGGCCGTAATTTCGGCCAAGAGAAAGGAGAAGATATTCGTTTGAAATTTTTTTTAAAAATAAATCAACATTTGATAAGACATCTTCTTTACAATGCTTATGACAAACATTACAATGCTCATGATAACTTTCGTTAACTCTACAATAAGTAAATCCACTTCACCAGCTGATTACTCCTCGACAGCGATGCCATAGAGATGTACAGAGCGACTCGTTCCTCTGGTGTATAAGGTCTACAGAGCTTGACAGGTGGAGTCCAATATGGTCTAAGTCAACTCTCTCACTTGTCGCCCTCTCTAGTGTTTCGAATTGGAGCTTAAACAGGGTTATAGGCTCCCCTTGCAAGGGTTGGTTAGAAAACTCATTGTTATATGTAGACAGATGAGAGCTGAAAGGGAGCATGTCGTAATAAGCAGCCCACTCTCTTATCTGTTGCCCTCCCCAATTTATCTAATTGGGTTAATAAAGCAGAGCTGTGCACCTTTTTGAATGGGTTGATGCCCATTCCCAGGCTAGTTAAAGGTCAGAGCAGGGCTTTTGACAGGGTGAAATGGTCTGTACCGCGGCTAGTGATCCATTATCTTTATTAAGACTGGACAAAACATAGAAGCTGAGGAATTTCAGTACACCACTCCATTAAGGCTAAAAAATGTGTTAGCGACTCCATACTTCATCTTTTGCCTGGTTAGGCTGCAGGTTGTAGTACTGTGGACTTAGTTGAGGCTTAAAGGTGCCATGTGGAATGTCTGCCAAAAAAATAAATTCATACTCCACATATTCCATACCAGATGGGGGCAGTATACCTCCAGAAAGTTGGCCTACTCTAGTCTGTTTTTTAGTTTCGGGTTGTTAATCTTCTAAAACCGTCAAATCGTCCGCTTTGTCCCGCCAAAGCCTATTTTGATCGGCGAGTGATGTAGAATATAATGACTGCTGCGCTTGACAGGGCTTATAACGAGCAGAGAGAGAGAGAGCGCCCCGGCCGCGCGCGCGCACTCTCACGTCTTCAAACAACACGAGCGCAGTCCTCCTGCTCTCTCTCTCCCTCGCGCATATTAATCAAATCAATTGACACGATAGTAAGACCGCAGTTCATTTGGAGATTTTTAGAGATTAGAGACTCAATGAACAACATCTCAACACTAAATTATAAAGGCCGGTCTCATATAGACGCGATTGACATCAGGTTCAAGTACGCCCACAAGCCGTGCGAGTTATTCGTGTACTGCAGTTTGGCTGGTGGTTATGTTCCCCGCATACCGCCTCCCATGGCCGAAACTGGTATTATGACACCGGCCGGGCCGGGGCTAGTAATTTAGCATGTTAATTCAGGTTTATATCTCGGCAGCACTATAACTTGTAATTTTTTTAATGACATCATTGCATTTATTTCTTCTCATTCTTTTGATACGTGTAGCTCATTTTTTGGATATTGTTACCTCAATTTTTACATATGGCACCTTTAAGGTCATTAAGATCACCAAAATGTCCGTACGTTAAAAAATAATGTTGTTTACACACCGAAAGTTTTGTCGGGTTCAATTTTCTGCGTTTTTCTCAACTGTAACAAGCATTTTGAGAGATGTTTTGACAATTCCGAGCCACAGAATGACAAATACGAACAAAAGCCTAAGAACATTTCGGACTCTTTACGAACCTTTAGTCTTAACTCTACCCTAGCTCTACTCTTAGATGGTGGTGGTCTGGTGGCTCGGTCTGGTCTAATGCAAGATCCCCATATCAGAAATGGTTGAGCATGGAAGCTTGGGGGCTTTTTTACTAGCACCAATAACACTGGGGTTTCTAGAGAGCAAGGCTGTGGTGCCACAGGATCCATCTGAGGCCTAGTCCACAAGGATACGGGTATTTTTATAACCAGAGTTTTTCCTCCTTCTTTAAAAAAAAATCTCCGTCCACACGAAAACACAAAAACACACTTTCAAGTGCTGTCAAGAGCAACACCAGCAGGCGGCGATATAACCCTAACCGTAAAGCCATTGGCCAATCTGACGTCAAACACAGCGGATAACAACGCACACTCTGACGTCACAAGGCAAACCCCCCGGTTTTACTGTCTACACGACAACACTCAACTGTCGTTTCTGAAAATCCTCACCCTGGCAGAGGTTTTCAAAAATGTTGGGTTTCAGTGACCTGATACTGCGTTTCCGTGTGGACGAACGTCCGAACCGTGTAAAAAAAGTCACGTTATAAAAATACCCGTGTCCGTGTGGACAAGGCCTTATTTGGTTGCTGATCCTAATGTGCTGGGCCAAGGACCGTCGAGTTCTTCAGTGCTGAGCCTTGTGAACGCTTTCACAGCCCACAGGGAGACATTGGTCAGCAAAGCATAGTGGGTGTTAACATCCCCATAGCGTCAGCACCTGACGCAGCGTTGAGTTCCCTCAAAAGTGTACATCTTTGGGTTACGTGTGAGAAGGGAAGGGAACAAGAGAAGGGAACAAGAGACGCTCCGTCACATTGCCATGCTTCAGCCATGCCTGTGCATCTTCCAGACAATCAAATGTAATGACGTGTAATGCAGGCTCCCTTTTACATCCACAGGCGCTCCATGGGACACTACAGGACTGCCGTCGGTCAATAACATCGGCATGATTTCACACAGACAACGGGTTCCTTTCTCATGGAAACCGGCTTTTTATACATAACCCTAAGATGATTTCAGGTTAAAGTTTAATTTTGTATGATGCAATAAATCATAACAAAAGTAATGCAAATAATGAACAATTTCTTGTGCCTCCTGACCCTTTCATAGAATAGCAGATTTTCCTATTATCGGAGCAATTTAAACACAGAGCTGTGTTAACTAAATCTAAATGTCATGTCTTGTTTTGGTTCATGTTTCATGCCCTCATATGATCCTGCCATGTGCTTCCCTAGTCTTTTGTGTTTAGCAATCATTGGTTAATTGTCTAAATCATGTCCACAGGTGTGTCTCGTTTAGTCATTATAGTCTGTAGTTAAGCCATCATGTCAAGTATTGTTGTGTAACCACAGTAGGTAAGTGCCATGTCTATGTTCTTATTTTCAGTTTCATGCCATGCCATGCCTTTGGTTTATGTTTGAATAATGATAATAATAATATTCAAAACTAAAAAACAATTGGTAAAATCTAATCAACTGGTTTTATTCAAGTCAAAAATCATTGAATCATCCTAAAAATGTTGATTTATGTACAGTAAAATGATTTCTATGCAAGTACAATTTCCATTGCAATTTTCTCAATTAATATGAGGTCATAAATATTGCATGCATAACAGAGGATTTTAACTGTGATGTACTAGATCAGTTACAGGATGCCACAGTGTAATACGCCACCAAAAACAGCTTGAAATGATACATCAACCATCTCCGTGCTAAAGTCAGTCTTCGCAATCTGCTGTTGCTGGCGGTCAAAGCAGACATCGGCCAACCTCCGGTCACGCGTGCGTCCCAGTTTCCCCGAAGCATCCCGGGTCACAGAGCCTCTTTGGTTGTCATTAGCTCAGCGCTACACTGATGAGTGTTGACAGACATCGAGACTTCAGCCCTTCACGTGGCTCTCTCGGGGTCCTCTGGGAGTCCCATGGCTTGGATGCAGTTCCAGGTCACTAAGTCAAGGTGAGCTTCCCACACACACTCCCCATCACACACACACGTCGCCTCTGTGAGCTTGAAGAAATGTCAGCGTGTCCCAGGAGGAGCTGGCTAATGTCAGGACGGGCATCTGGCCCGATGCAGGCCAAGCGGAGCTCCAGTCCAGCTGTGCATGAGTCTGTGATTCGACTAATTGTGACGTTATTGATTGCTGTACCGAACCTCCACTTTTCCCTGGATAAGGAAGATTGATAGACTTGTCATTTTGTCATCAAGGTAAAAGTGTCTGACCCTTCTGTAGTTTTTTTTTTTGTTTTTTTTACCTAGGGGATTGCGCTTCAAGAGCACATGACAATATGCACATGCATATTTTTTTGTGCATGCATATTAATATTTGTATTAAAAAAAAACTTTAAATATCTTTTTGCATGCACAGATTGTTATATTGCTGATGTAATGAAAAATTGTGTGTTAATGTCATTTGTTTTCCTGTACTAGTAGAGAATCATGCCATGGTCAAGGGGTTGGCTTTGGATAAAAGCACTCTACAATAAAACAAGAAAATATTTATTAGGTTTAATTTTATGATTTTTATGTATTTGAATTGCATATAACATTTTCACCCACTTGGATTACACAGTTTTAACAAATGTAATGTGATGCATAAAATAGTACTAATATTAATTACCAGGTTTATATCAATAAATCCAATTTGTTTAACTTATTGAATATTGTTTGTTCCACAGCGAGTCATATTTTAACCATGTGCATAATTTTAACTGAATATATTTTATTGTTTTCATATTGAACAGATTTATGGTGATTCTAAGAATTATTTTTTTAGTGCATCTGCCAAAATTAGTGATGCACCAAAACACATGGATATAAATTTGTTCCTAATCTCACTGTAATATTAAATAAAACATTATTTTAATATTTTGAACTCACGCTACATTTTTAAAACAGGAGAAAAACTATCAGTGTTTGCATCAAATATGATTAAACCTGGATCAATTAATGTTCACACTGCTTTTACATAACTTTCTGTTATCTGATCTGTTAAAGTTGTTCATTGTTTCAAGATTTCCAGAATCTCTGGCTTTTAAAGACAGTTTTAATGAAATTGCATCCCTGAATTATTGCAAAAGTGTGAACGAAATTTCACTTCATTGCAACCTCACTGCAACATCTTTAGAGTAAATCTGTAATTCAATAAGAAACCCGTACTGTTTGTGAGATCAGATGATATTATGTCTTAAACAGCCAGCCATAACTGGGATATTCCATTCAATTACTTACACATAATGCACATAATTAATACACATTTATCACTCCACTACTGGGGCCTGACTGTATAAACACAGATCTATGCAAAGTGTTATACATGAGCCTCCATTATAAGAGTTGCATGGCTAATTGATATCAGCAAAGCAAATTTGGCAAATATAGACGTATCCAGCCCATACGCAATTATTGTCTGTAAATGACCCACAATACATCTAAATGCATAAATTCTTAGATCCTATAACAAATCAAAGCCTTATCAAGTTCATGAACTAAGTTGTCTTGGAGTCAGAAGACCGTAATGTTGGTTAAATGAACAAAGACATTGATCTCATGTGACTAAGCTGAAATGTTGATTCACTAAAGGCCGTGTGTGAAGCTGAGGTATATTGCACGTTTCCACATATATAGGACACTGATTCAGCTGCTTTATTGAGCGAAGTTCAGATTGGTGGATTTACCCTTGTCCGATTTCATGTAAAACTAAAGTAAATCTACATCTTCACATATTCTGAAGAAAGTGAGAGTGAGAACCGATGACTTTCAAAAGTATTTTGTAATATATAGTTAAGGTGTTCAGGGGCATTTCTTCCTGGCGTGAAAGAGTCCGTCTCTCGTCTCTATGATCTGCATGGAGCCTCGTGTCTAAAATTTTGTAGATTTAATTTTTTACCTTTTAAGCCAAAGGAAGCATGAATATTTTCAGATTTGCCCGTCTCAGAACCTGTGCAAATTTCCCTTTATAAATTATAATCAGAAGAAGATTGTGCGTACACCGTAAACAAAAAACAAAAGAGCCTACCTTAAATTAAGTACAGACAACTTTGATGTTTAAGTAATTTTAACTTAAGTTGCATTAAACTGACTTAAAAAGTGAGTCAAAACCTGTATAACTTTTTTTTTTTTTTTTTTTATGGAAAAATGCTTAAAGGTGTCCTAGAATGTGAAATTGAATTTATTTTGGCATAGTTAAATAACAAGAGTTCAGTACATGGACATGACATACAGTGAGTCTCAAACACCATTGTTTTCTCCTTCTTACTTAAAAACAGGCGAATCTCCACATAACACCGACTGTGACGCAATAGTCTGGATCATTAATATGTACGACTCCATAAATCTGCATAATCCAGCCCATGTTCAATGACAGGTGGAACTGCGCAGCCGAAGCATGGCAGTCGATCAGTGTTTGGATGTACAAATGAACACTAAAGTATTTAGTTCCTTCATCCGAGCCTCTGAAGAAACAATGGGTTAAATTTATTTTCTCTAGAAATTTCCAAACATTTCACCGACGAGACTGTTTCCTCAACTTGGGCCAATACAGAGCTGGCCTCGATGAACGTCTGAAAATATATCGATCGAGCTACCAAGCAACACTTTCTGATGTTGTAATTGTTCAAGTTCAGACAGGTAATTTTTCTCTCAAAATCATTCAATACTGTTTATGCATCAGTAAATCAAGCCAGTGACTAAAATATCAACTTCACATCGTTTATTTTAGTAGGATGAAAATAATCTTATTTAAATTGTGAATAAATTATATACAGAAAGCGATCAAAAGAACAATCTTTCCACAGCGCGAGTTTATCTGACACTTGCCAAACTCGTTATGAATTCAATGACACACGTTACACTGCACAACGAACTCTTACTGTATTTACATCATCGTGTTTGCATTGGTGAAAGCATTAGAGAGAGTGCAGAAACTGTGTTGCAATGATAAGATCTTTATTCTCGCGATCAACACACAGTCATCTGTTTGCTCAATGCTCATCACGGCAACATTTTATGTGATGGGAATAGATCTAAATACTTAAAAAACATCTCACGATTCATTAATCTTGATAGCTGTAATAGTAAAAACGTATAACGTTAATATCTGTAGTAAAAGTATTCGAGAGAGTTTCACATGTAATACGTAGCTGTTTCATATGCAAGCATGTCAGCCAATCACAGCAGAGGCCGGTTACACACAGACACGCCCCTTCAAACAGAGCGTTCGCATCAGAGGCTAAAATCAGGCTAGGAAAAATGCCTTTTATTTCTAAATTATGACTATTTTTTATCTAAAAAACATACTAACATTTTAAACAATATAATAAAAAAAAGAAGCGTAAGTCCGCACACTGAAAACAGTTGCTCCAAATGAATGTAATTGCACAACGTTTCAACACTCAGGTCTTCATCAGGCACAATACCAATGTAGAGTAAAGTCAACTTTAAATAGAAACAGGTAATCATCTTAATTGGACCCACACACACAAAAACATGTGACAAATAATAATAATACTAATAATAGCTATTTTCAGCTATTTCCAGTGTGCGGACTTCACGCTTCTTTTTTTGTTTGTTACTTAGTTGTCCTGCAACAGAGCCCAATATATGTGTTTGGGATGTGCACACCAGTTTTGTGTTTTCAAACAATATAATAACATATGTTGTCGTAAGACTTTTTTACAGTGTACATGCATTCCCAGCCTGTCACCTCCCAGAAATAACCATATATGTAACAACACACTATGCACAACCTCATCTGCATTTAATTTCCACACGCACATTCTCATTCCATGTAATATTATCGAGTTTAATGGTAGCCTACAAGACACTAGGAAACTATGAGATCCATTTGTGTTAAAAATCATTTAGTATCCTTGACTAGTATCCTTGAAAAACCCATATATTTGTAAAAACAAAATACATAGGGAAAACTTTTTGTTTTATACTTTCCAGAAATTGTTTCAGAAAAATCTATTTCTCTTGTTCATTCCCATTGGCAAAATACTGAGAGGCAGTTCACTGTAATCAGAGCCAATGGGCAGAGCTTGATGTCTAGCCCCACCCCTCTGTATAAAAATGGGTGGAGCTTGATGTCTAGCCCCATCTCTCTGTATATAACGGGTGGAGCTTGATGTCTAGCCCCACCCCTCTGTATAAAAATGGGTGAAGCTTGATGTCTTGCCCCACCCCTTTGCATATAATGGGTGGAGCTTGATGTCTAGCCCCACCCCTCTGCATATAATGGGTGGAGCTTGATGTCTAGCCCCACCCCTCTGTATATAATGGGTGGGGCTTGATGTCTAGCCCCACCTCTCTGCATATAATGGGTGGAGCTTGATGTCTAGCCCCACCTCTTTGTATATAATGGGTGTAGCTTGATGTCTAGCCCCACCCCTCTGTATAAAAATGGGTGGAGCTTGATGTCTAGCCCCACCTCTCTGTATATAATGGGTGGAGCTTGACATTCAGCTCCACCTCTCTGGATATAAAGGGTGGATATAATGTGCCTATAAACATATATTTTTACAGGAAAAATATACTTATTTAGCAGTGTAAATACAATTGTCTGACATTAGTGCATCACTGGCAGAACATTTTAAAATAAAATGTGTAAATCTTACAGTTTTATTTATAAATCCTAAGATGAGAGTGTACAATGTTTACACATTTGGGCCCTGGTCTGTAGATATGGCTAAGATCCCTCCTCCTACAACGGCTTTTATTCACAAGTGTAGATTATACAGGACAGCAGCTAACAGGACGAAGAAGAAATAATCAGTAATGCAAATGCTACAGCTAAAGAGCTGGTTAAACACAGATTATGTTAAATACTGTAATGTATCATCACATACGGTAGGCCTATGAGGCTGAGAGGGAAAGGAGAAGATTGACTCTTGTCCATGCAGTTGAATGGAGACTGAAGTTATCAAGCTTCAAAATAATAACCCGTTCTCACTCCCAAGTCCAATAGAGATGCACATCACTGTGCTGATGCCAAAAGTGCCCTCTAGTATCTTTATTGCGACACGGCCAGTAACCCATTGATTTCAATGAGAATGTTTTGGGATCATTGCACACTGATGCAAAGGGCATGGAAATTTTATTGTGATGAAATTATGTAAAGGGGAATAATGTTGTTTTCATCATGACATGATGGGCCAGATTTACTAAACAGGGCAGATTAGCATGAAAGTGCAATCTCATTAAAGTGCCAATGGGACTGTACATTTCTGCGGTTGATCTACTGATCATGCACAAATAAAAGAACACATTTCCATAATGACCAACATAATCTACCAATAGCAATGTAAATTCTCTTGGGTCATAAACAAGCAGAGCTATGATAAAAATAATGCAGGTGATATACTAACAACACAGGTGCTGCAAATTAAAACAACATGTTCGTGTAACGTCTTACTGCGGTTCTTTCTCTTTAAAGGGATAGTTCACCCAAAAATGCAAATTATCCCATGATTTACTCTTCCTCAAGTCATCCTAGGTGTGTATGACTTTCTTCTTTCAGACGAACAGAATCGGAGTTATATTAAAAAATGTCCTGACTCTTCCAAGCTTGACAATGGCAGTGAATGGCCGTTTCGGTTTTGAAGTGCATAAAAGTGCATCTATCCATCATAAAAGTGCATCTATCCATCATAAAAGTGCATCTATCCATCATAAAAGTGCATCTATCCATCATAAAAGTGCATCTATCCATCATAAAAGTGCATCTATCATCATTAAAGTGCATCTGTCCATCATAAAAGTGCATCTATCCATCATAAAAGTGTATCTATCCATCATAAAAGTGTATCTATCCATCATAAAAGTGTATCTATCCATCATAAAAGTGTATCTATCCATCATAAAAGTGCATCTATCCATCATAAAAGTGTATCTATCCATCATAAAAGTGCATCTATCCATCATAAAAGTGTATCTATCCATCAAAAGTGCATCTATCCATCATAAAAGTGCATCTATCATCATTAAAGTGCATCTGTCCATCATAAAAGTGCATCTATCCATCATAAAAGTGTATCTATCCATCATAAAAGTGTATCTATCTATCTATCTATCTATCTATCTATCATAAAGAAGTTTTAAATATGGATATTTTTCATAAACAAACACTTCGCTTCAGAAGTCTATTAATACTCTAAGGAGAGTTTGTTGACAAAGTTACTATAGTCAACAGAATGTTCAAAATAAAGTGTTACGAAAAGTTAAAGTAAATATTTATATTGTTAGAAAATATTTCTATTTTGAATTCATTTTAAACTATATAATAACCGAGTATCAAATCATCATATTAGAATGATTTCTGAATAATAATAATAATACATCACACTTGTATAGCACTTTTCTGGACACTCAAAGACGCTTCACATGGAGAGAACAAAACAAAAACAAAAGAAACAATAACGGTTGTAAGGAAAAGCTAGTTTGAACAGGTGGGTTTTGAGCACTGATTTAAAGTTTGGCAATGAATCAGAGTTTCTAATGAATATCGGGAGTGAGTTCCAGAGGGAGGGGGCAGCAACAGCGAAAGCTCGATCCCCCACGGTCCGGCGGCGTGTGCGGACGTTCAGGGCAAGGCGGTTTGTGCCGGATGAGCGGAGATGGCGGGTGGATTTGTGCTGTCCCGGGAGCTCAGTGAGGTAGGGCGGTGCCAGGTCATGGAGGGACTTAAAGGGATAGTTCACCCAAAAATGAAAATTCTGTCAGTAATTCCTCACCCTCATGTTGTTCCAACCCCGTAAGACTTTCGTTCATCTTCGGAACACGAATTAAGATATTTGTGATTAAATCTGAGAGCTGGATCACTCCTCCATAGGCTTCTAAGGGACTGAAACTTGTTCCCCCGAAAAGTTATTAAAGACATCGTTAAAATAGTCCAAGTGTCTACAGTGGCTCAATTTTCAGTTTATTAAGCGACGAGAATACTTTTTGTGCGCAAAAAAAAACTAAAATATCGACTCTATTCAACTATTCCTTTCCTTCTCTGTCGGCCTCGAGATAGTTCTCGTAGTAAAACTGCGTAGCGCTTCTGTGGTGGACGTCACACGCATCATCACACACATGACCAGCGTCGGCCAATAGTGAGCCTGCGTGTGACGTAGCCCTACGCTATCACACTACGCTATCACACTGCGCTATCACACTACGCTATCACACTACGCTATCACACTACGCTATCACACTACGCTATCACACTACGCTAGCACACTACGCCATCACACTACGCCATCACACTACGCCATCACACTACGCCATCACACTACGCTAGCACACTACGCTAGCACACTACGCCATCACACTACGCCATCACACTACGCCATCACACTACGCCATCACACTACGCTATCACACTACGCCATCACACTACGCCAGCACACTACGCTATCACACTACGCCATCACACTACGCCATCACACTACGCTAGCACACTACGCCATCACACTACGCCATCACACTACGCCATCACACTACGCCAGCACATTACGCCATCACACTACGCCATCACACTACGCCAGCACACTACGCCAGCACACTACGCCATCACACTACGCCATCACACTACGCCATCACACTACGCCATCACACTACGCCAGCACACTACGCCAGCACACTACGCCAGCACACTACGCCATCACACTACGCCATCACACTACGCCATCACACTACGCCAGCACACTACGCCAGCACACTACGCCATCACACTACGCCATCACACTACGCCATCACACTACGCCAGCACACTACGCCAGCACACTACGCTAGCACACTACGCCATCACACTACGCTAGCACACTACGCCATCACACTACGCCATCACACTACGCCAGCACACTACGCCATCACACTACGCCAGCACACTACGCCAGCACACTACGCCAGCACACTACGCCATCACACTACGCCATCACACTACGCTAGCACACTACGCAATCACACTACGCCATCACACTACGCTATCACACTACGCCAGCACACTACGCCAGCACACTACGCCAGCACACTACGCCATCACACTACGCCAGCACACTACGCTAGCACACTACGCCATCACACTACGCCATCACACTACGCCAGCACACTACGCCAGCACACTACGCCAGCACACTACGCCAGCACACTACGCTAGCACACTACGCTAGCACACTACGCCATCACACTACGCCATCACACTACGCCATCACACTACGCCATCACACTACGCCAGCACACTACGCCATCACACTACGCCAGCACACTACGCCAGCACACTACGCCATCACACTACGCCATCACACTACGCTAGCACACTACGCCATCACACTACGCCATCACACTACGCTATCACACTACGCCAGCACACTACGCCAGCACACTACGCCAGCACACTACGCTAGCACACTACGCCATCACACTACGCCATCACACTACGCCAGCACACTACGCCAGCACACTACGCCATCACACTACGCCATCACACTACGCCATCACACTACGCCAGCACACTACGCCAGCACACTACGCCAGCACACTACGCTAGCACACTACGCCATCACACTACGCCAGCACACTACGCCATCACACTACGCCATCACACTACGCCATCACACTACGCCAGCACACTACGCTAGCACACTACGCCATCACACTACGCCATCACACTACGCCATCACACTACGCCAGCACACTACGCCAGCACACTACGCTAGCACACTACGCCATCACACTACGCCAGCACACTACGCCAGCACACTACGCCAGCACACTACGCCAGCACACTACGCCATCACACTACGCCATCACACTACGCTAGCACACTACGCCATCACACTACGCCATCACACTACGCCATCACACTACGCCATCACACTACGCCATCACACTACGCCACGCCAGCACACTACGCCATCACACTACTCCATCACACTACGCCATCACACTACACTATCACACTACGCTATCACACTACGCTAGCACACTACGTTATCACACTACGCTATCACACTACGTTAACGGACTAGAGGCCAACAGAGATGGAAACGAATAATTGAAATAAAGTCGTTCTTTTTGTTTGTTTTTGCGCACAAAAAGTATTCTCGTCACTTGATAAACTGAAGATTGAGCCACTGTCGTCACTTGGACTATTTTAACGATGTCTTTAATAACTTTTCGGGGGAACAAGTTTCAGTTCCTTAGAAGCCTATGGAGGAGTGATCCAGCTCTCAGATTTAATCACAAATATCTTAATTCGTGTTCCGAAGATGAACGAAAGTCTTACGGGTCTGGAACAACATGAGGGAGAGGAGTTACTGACAGGATTTTCATTTTGAGGTGAACTATCCCTTTGATAACTCTAGAGGCGTAGAAATGAAACACTCCTCTGGTCAGTATTAGTTTACAGACCTACCTGTTCCTTCTGCACAGTTAAATATTACTCAGATTTATTGAAACATTTCCTTTTCTTCTGCCTTAGCAAGGAGAGTGTCGAGTAAAGTTCTGAATAGAAGAGAGGAAAGATTTTGGGCCAGTGATGAGAAGTTTTATTGCTGTTGAGTTTAAGAAAGTTATTGTCCATTGTCCATTCTGAAGGATCATGTGACACTAAAGTAGATATGTAACCTTTGCTGCCTGTGATATCTGATAAAAAAATAAAAAAAATTATGTATGAAACTTGCGGTTGGTGGTCAGTTGTATGTTTTTGACCAACATTTTCCACTTTTAATGTCATTTCTATCTTAAAAGCTCTCTCTATTTTGGTAGATCATTAAACCGTCAGTCCTGCTCCTCTCAATTAGACGATCTCATAATTCATGATCTAGCTCACCTCAGCACAACAGCAAAAACTTCATAAACTTCTATAAACTCTTTGTCCAAATGTCCAACATAACTAAACATTGAACCCTTTCCATTTCCATAAAAACACAGAAAACTCACGCAGCTCCAGGCGACAGCACACACATCAACAGGACAGGGTACACACACAGTACACCACATTAAACTGGTGTGATCTCGATAACATGAACCCAGTTTAAGCGGTAAACAAATCTATTCAACTATCGTTTTATTAAAGGAGTATAACTAAAAACAGATTGACTATCATTTTTACTTTTATAGGTTCATCAAAGACTTATCTGCATAATCAATGTGTAGTACATATTTCTTCACAAGTGAACACATACAGTATGTGGACACGTTTTAGTCAGCAAAATTGGCGTCTGTATAGAGATGTGCATTTGTCTTGGACACGCGGCCGTATACACCTGTTGAAAATGAGAGAATTTGTCATTTTTGGGTGAACTCTTTTCTGAATTAATTGATTTCTATAAGAAAGCTGTAGGTGGGCTTTGTACGGAAGCGAATTGCATTCCCTTTTTGAGGAAAAAAATCGACTCTGTTTTTCTGAATTAACGAGTCAATTATCTCAGAATTACGAGATCATTTTTCATTAAAAAAAGTTTTTGCTCTGTTTTTCTGAATTAATGAGTTAATCATCTCAGAATTACGAGATAATTAAGTAATTAATAAAAAAAACAGAGCAAAAACTTTTTTTGCACTCCTTTGCTCTGTTTTTTTTAATGAATTACTTAATTATCGCAAAATTATGAGATAAGTAACTCGTTAATTCAGAAAAACAGAGTAGATTTTTTTTTCCCTCAAGTTAATGCAATACCCTTCCGTAGCTTTGTACCTAAAACTGATTATTCCACATTTCCATCATGAAGCGGCACAAAGACAGTTGCATGAACATTTGCAGTTGTGGATTGTTCTGCAAACAAGCAAATGACAGTTTCGTTTCACAGCAAAAATTGCTTTTAGTACAAAAAAAAAAAAAAGTGATGAAAAGATAACAGATTATGTTTACCTCCTGAAAACAGCTTATCAAAGCATCATTAAGCCAGTCAGCGCTCCCTCTCCTATATCAGGAGCTAATGATCCGTGTAATGTCTCTGCGTTCCCCACGGATGTTTTTCTCTCTGCGCGGCGCTATTTGGCATGAGATGCGCATCCAGACACGGATGACCTTTGTGTGAGGATTCAAAGTCCTTCCATGAAGAGCATGACCTCTGCATGAAGTGCACTGGTACCACTGGAAGACTCGGACCACCGACTGTTTCCATATCAAGAAGAAAAGTCAAAGCAGTTTTGAAATAGTGTGTGTATTCAATAAAAACTTGACTTATGAACTTGGGTGTACATATGGTAGGAAAATTAAGCAATTAACCTTTTTTTGCAAGCGTGGCCTTTCACTGGAGTTGTGTAATTAGATGGGTTAGTGAGTGTGAAGATAAGGTAATCACATCACACCCCTGCAGACTCAAATGCCACTGATTACTGCCACCTCTGCCAACTGCGCATCCCAGAATGACCGGCAAACTCCTTCCCGTTTCAGATGAGTCCCCTTAGTTTGTTCTATGAAGAACACATGGTCATTGCACACGACCGGATCATATTTCATATGCATATCGGCTGAATTTCATATATGCACATAAGTAAATAATTGGACACAAGGGACCAGATTTACTAAACATTTACTATTTAAAAGTGCCAATGTGAGAGGAAAGTTCAAATTAAAAAACACAGGCGCAGCCGGATCATTTCCATAATGAACAACGCAATCAACCGAGAGCCGCGTGAACTCGTCTGTGTGACCCCTGTACGCTGCGGTCACACTCCACTTTCAGAATGCGAAATTACTTTGGACACTGCAACTGTCGTGATATGTTTTTTTTATAAACATGAATTCAAAATATAACAAAGTAAATCACAAAAATGTAAAAATATTGTTCTTTAAAAATCGCCCTGTGGTTAAAATCCAGCTTTTAATGTTGTTTGTGTCTATGTGGTGTTTTTAATACGCTTTAAGACAAACCATGTGTAAGTTCATAAGTCGACAGCATTGCTGAGTATTTCCTCCTTAAAACTGCAGTGAACCAAAGACAGTCTCAAAAACACGGTGTGAAATCGCTGGTGTTTCTGACGTCACAAACGACCTTGTAACCAATCAGATCAACGTGTGATGATCGTCAACCAGTGGATCTCTGAGGGAGTGAGTGAGTGAGTGGAGGCGGGGCTCATTTGCATATTCATAGAGCCGCGGATACTAAATGAGGCGAGGGTGTCGAGTTACATTCAAGATATTGTAAGTCATCCCTTTTTTTTTATTATAGAATTTAAAGAAAGTCTCTCCTGTTTCTGGTTTGCGTCAGTTATGACTTATTGCACTTATTCGATCTGGACCTGTCAATCATCTTACGTGACCATAATTCCTGCCTTTCTGAATAACGCTGCCCTGTACATTTCCTCGTTCGCTCCTTAAAAAAACAAACCCAAAAAAACGTGAAAAGTCACACCTGAAACAAGAAGCTAATAAACAGACAATTATGATTTTATGTTTTTAGTTTATGGTTTGTGTGTGATTTGGTGTGTTTTCACATCAATAAGGGATGAATACATTATAAATGCTAAGCAGGTTAGCAAATAGCTGCATTTAAAAGGCTAACATAACATATTTCAACATCATTGCCCCAAAATTGTTTGGTTACCCATATTCTTCAGAATATATATCTCATTTTGTGTTCACCAGAACAATTACATTTATATAGGGTTGTAACAAGTTGAGGATGAGTAAATGATGACAGAAATGTCGATTTTTAGCTGAACTATCCCTTTAATGTACAGTGGGATCAAAGTGGTGTTGATGGGCAAGATATAAGGCTAATAATGGCTGAATACAAACAAAAGAATAATGATAAAATAATAATGAAGATTAGGTCTCAGAAGTGTGAAAGGTTAGTCAAGTGAGAACAAAAGAAACATGAATGTTCAACGCATTCTCATCCCAAGGCGTAATATTCTGACACTTTGACAAAGCGTCTATATCGAACGCGCATGGAACCCTTTAGCGTCAATATAACACGCAGAGAGATGGGTAGGTTTAGGTATGGTGTAGGGTTAGGGTTAGACCGCTAGGAGGCGCCTTCTGACCCATATATTTCGGCGTCTCATATTGACGCTAAAGGGTACCATGCGCGTTCGATATAGACGCTTTGGCAAAAGCGTAATTATATTACGCCTTGGGATGAGAACGGGCTGGAATGTTATATGTAATAATGCTTGCAAATAGCACTCTTTATATTGCAATATTTACTGTAAATATTTTTAATAATGCATATTGTGGCACACTTTAGGGAAACTTTAGGAAAGTCTTTGTACCATAATGGGGAAAGTGCCTCCGTAAGATATCATATAAATATATATAATAAAATGCTGTTGAATACTTTTGACATCTTTTTTTTTTATTTTTTATAAAGTGTCCGAAATACTTTTTTGGTTCCACTAACACACTTTTTTTTTTTTTTTTTTTTTTTTTGTGCTCATTTCATGAATCTGCAAATCTTCCGTCACATAAACATGATAAACCGTGTTAAATATGCATGTTCCTCTAAAGATGCATTATTGAGGTTCGTAATGAAATCTGATTATTTTGGGAAGCTGCTATAGAGTTTCTAGGTTAATGGCAGCTACAGGGAGAAATGGCAGGAAATTGAGAATAAAACAGGAGAAAAGCAAAGGAAGTCGGTAATGTGACGGATGTGGGGACATAAAATGTCGAGATATAAGCAAAACAAAGCAATGGAAAGGAAAGGCGAGTGTGCTTTAGGGCTGTTTATGTGTGCAGGTCCGGCCCAGAATAAGAGTGACATATCGTCCATAAGACTGAGCCGCAGGAGCATTGTGTTTCATCAGGCCCTGGCTTTCATCTCATTGTCATCTGGGGTCCAAAAGCCATCAAATCAGAAAGGCAAAAGAAACAGAAACAAAAGGAACGAAGGGCTTCAAGCAGAGACGGCGACTGTGCATCAGAAGATGAGGCTGACGCTCGGAGACTTTATCCTGGAGATATCCAACACGGCCCTGCGCTTTCATTACCCGTCCGCAGAATACAGGACGCTTTCTGCGTAATTCACTGCTGAGAGAGGGGAGTGCTAACACACACACACACACACGCAAATGCACACGCACACGCGCACGCACACACACGCACACACACACACACACACACACACGCACACACACACACACACACGCACACACACACACACACACACACACAAATTGCTTTTGTGTAGTCATATCGTCAAGGAAATAGATGGATATGTAGCAATCTTGGAGCTCAGATTTTGCTTTTTTGTTTTTCAGAACACATTTGCACAGATCAGTTTCATCCATCTGTGAGTTCGCATCTGTTTCATTTGCAATTTGTGATGTTCATCTAAGTTTAGATCCAAGAAACCAGAAGTAGTTCAAAGTTGCGGCCACTATTACCATTTTCAACCATTTTCTCGGGCAAAATCGAGTCATTTCAATGGGAATCCGTGCAATCTAGACTTTGGACGCAGATTTTGCACTGGACAGTCCCTCCAGAAAAACGCAAATATGCGATCGCATGATTTAATGCATTCAGCCACAGTCTGCATATTTATGCGGGGGCTGCATTTTTTCAAATAGGCCTACGCCGCACTTTTGTCGCATAAATTGCCGATTTCCATGCAAAACATGCATGATTTCATAATCCCCGCATTTTCATTGCAAAAAAAGTCACATATATCAGAAAGTTCAAAAATTTTGTTTACTTCACACAAGAGCAGCCGTTCCCCCTGTTGCCATGGGAACGTTATGAAATAACGTAATTACGCGACGTGATCATCATCGAAAAGCTGCAAACCCCGCGATGAATCATCTCATTTACCAACAAAAATAAGCGCAAATCAGTTTCCCGGTGTGTCACATGATGTAAGTTTACGTTACAGGAAGAGAAGCGTCTTCATATTTTATTTATTCATTTTTACAGAAGTTGTAGCATATTCCTTTTGTAAAGCTACAGAACTTGTTTGACACATCAATGTTTTATAAGTTTGAGCCATGTGTTTATTAAAAAAAAAAACAAGATAGGCCTATTCCCAGCACTTTCTGTGATGTAGTGCTTACTTATATAGGAGGTAATAAGAAATAACTCTTTACATTAAGGTAGAGCCTAGTGAGAACAGGGTGTTGGGGAATCACTTTTTTTTTCTCTTTTTCATCAAACCGCAGTTTCATCGCATAAAATTGCGTAAATATCCCGCATATTCCATCACACTTTTTAAGAAACTGTGCCGCATAATCAAGGATTTTTGCCTGGAACAATCACAAAAAAACTCAGCATTTTTCTGTAAGGACTGACTGAGCCGATCAGATCAGATCAGCGATCAGATTCGCTGTGTTGACCAACAGAAAGCTGCATCTCAACCATAGACTGTAAAAAAAAATGGACAAAGCATCTGTGACGTCACCCATAGACTTTCTGAATAACGGTTTTGAAGCTGTTTATGGGGGTATGGGCGGCGTTTGAAATTCTTGGGAAATCCTAACCCCGCCCACCTTCTGGCCAATCCATATATGGGTAAAAGGGCGGGCTTAGCCGGCCGGTGGACGCGCAGCGGCAGCTCTCTGTACCGTTATGATCGACTCAGACTAGGCTAGCTACTACAGTCCCTGCAAAGCTGCTACAACCCATTTTAAATTACATGCGTGTTTCACATTCCTTTTGTGACACAGAGAAAACATCTCAACAATTTCTGAAAGTGAACAGTGTTTTACTGTAGCATAAGAAGTGTTATTTTAACATCAGTGTAAAGCACAGCATTTAGGGTTTCAGGTTATCCTACATTAGGTTTATTTAACAACAGAAGCTGAATAATCAAATGTAAAAATAAAACACCTTAGTTTTCACTGTATGAATTAAATATATACTGATTCTTATTAAGGTTACAAAAGTTATTCAGCCAAGAGTCTTTTGTTCATGGACCCCAGTTATTGCAAGCTGCAGACGCATTTACAGTGTTTCAAACGTCAGTTATATAGGTAAAGTACCTCGGACGCTAACTTATCTGAGGCGATTTAATGCTAACTAATGCAGTGCCACTGCCCACAAACATTGATGCTAAATAGTGCTAACTAACTTACGTGAAATAGTAGTGGAAGTAGTGGTAGTCACTTACCGGAAAAAAATGGAGCGAAGTAACGTTACTCCTACAGTGTCCGTTAGTGCAGATTATAACAGAGCAACCCCAAGGTGTCATACACTGACGCTCGTGACATTTCGTCTACATTCAACGCGCATGGCACACTTTAGCGTCAATATGAGACGCAGATATATATGGGTCAGAAGGCGCCTCCTAGCGGTCTAACCCTAACCCTACACCAGACCTAAACCTACCCATTTCTGTGCGTGTTATATTGACGCTAAAGGGTACCATGCGCGTTGGATTTAGACGAAATGTCAAAAGTGTCAGATATGACGCCCTAGGATGAGAATGCGTTGGATATTTCAATACAAATGTTCATAAAGGATACAGAGGTGGTCTGATGTGTGTGTCAGATCATGGCCGAGACGTCACATTTCAGGAATTCCACTCGGCGCAGCCCGTTATCAGCTGTCAATCAAGCTGTCAATCAAAGTTAACCATGCCCTTATTTGTCATACATTTTATATCTAAATACGATCTAAACTAACGAGTTAGAAAAAAAATTCACCCCCTTCTAAATAGGCTACAATAAACGTCCATGGGACCAACCTGTAAAAGCATGAATTTGTGCTGTGAAAACTGACATTTTAACATGGGGGTCTGTGGACATCTGCTCCCTTCTGGGACCGGCCCCTAGAGGAGTTTAGATGTATTGCAGTTTTTCGCACTTCCGGGTAGGCTTCATTTCTCAGATGAGAATGTTGCCGCTTGATCTCAACACTATATTGACAATGGGACTTATCTTTGCATGCGAAATGTTCATCTTCATTTTAAAAATCAAACTAATTACGTTACAGTTGCAGCGTATAGAGAGAAGTTTGAGCCAAAAGTCTTTATTTTTTGTCATTTCTTATCATCGTTATTACGGCTGTATAACTTATTTTATAGTTCATTTGACTCATCTTGTAAAAAAAATCCTATTTCTAATTTTCTGCATCCATTGATCTGGATCTGAATCTACAGGTAATGTTACACTAAGCATGAAAACAATCGTGATCAGATCTGCTTATGAGGATCCAGTGTGCTCTGAACAAAACTCACATTTCACATCCACATTCATGTCCTGCATAATGGAAAAGTACCACCCCTGGCAAATTTGATATAACCAATGTCACAGTGTCTTCAGAACACTCTGGCCTTGCATTGAAAGCCTTGTGAGAGCAGATAACAACTATGACATAATTCTGTACCAAACAATATAATTGAATATATAATGAAAGGGAGGATTATTAAAGGCAAAACACTGCGTTTACATGCAACCATTACATAAGCCATGATGGCGTTTCAGAACGTCCCGCCCCCCCTCTCTCGCCGCCACTGAGTTGCAAGTGTACAATTAGTTTTGCATCTAATATATCGCTAAAAGAGTAGCAAAAGTCAATGTGCGCAATTTGAAATTGCAGTGACAGATTTGAGAAGTTGCAAGTGCCTAAATGAGCTTGTACTGCAAATGTGAATGTAAGAATGAGTGCAAATATATATTTCAAGTTTGTGTCTGTCATTGTATTTCTGTAAATGGCATTTTACTAATTTGTGACTACTTGTCTGCAGCTTCACATTCAGAATACAAGTTTGTGACTATTGTCTGCAAGTGCAAATTTCATCATTCAACTTCAGATTTTTATCTTACCGGTTTTCACATCGGAGCTGTGAGTGTAAATGCTAGTGTACAAGTACGAATATTTATTGTACAAGTTCTCAAATTCACATCTTCGTGCTCTCGAGTTTTGCTACTCTTTTACCTTCATAGTTGTGTAGTGATACATAGAACCGTTGGGTGAAGCGGTTTATCGTGAATATAACAGCTATTGACCAATCAGAATCAAGGACAGGAAATAACTGTTTTATAGTGCATGTTTGAGCTGTTTTAACTGAAAGCAACTTGCACTGATATATTTTTTTTTCTAAGGCGTATTTATAAAAGCCACTTAAAGTGGCTATATGTAGTTTTTAGCGGCCTATAGTGGTGAAGTTTCAGATTGCAACCAATTTTTACAAGAGCGCACATGCTCGAACTCATAGACAATACCGACTATTACGCAAATATCTCTGCGAATATTAGCTGAAAACCATCGGGCGCGCTGCAAAATTGTGGACGCCGGTGACGTCACGATATCAGAAGAAAATCGCTCGTATCTCTGGAACGCGAAGACCCAGAGAGCTCAAATTCGGGGGAGGAGGTCCCAGGGGGAGGAGGTCTCAGGGGGAGGAGGTCTCAGGGGGAGGAGGTCTCAGGGGGAGGAGGTCCCAGGGGGAGGAGGTCCCAGGGGGAGGAGGTCCGAGGGGGAGGAGGTCTCAGGGGGAGGAGGTCCCAGGGGGAGGAGGTCCCAGGGGGAGGAGGTCTCAGGGGGAGGAGGTATCAGGGGGAGGAGGTCCCAGGGGGAGGAGGTCTCAGGGGGAGGAGGTCTCAGGGGGAGGAGGTCCCAGGGGGAGGAGGTCCCAGGGGGAGGAGGTCTCAGGGGGAGGAGGTCCCAGGGGGAGGAGGTCTCAGGGGGAGGAGGTCCCAGGGGGAGGAGGTCCCAGGGGGAGGAGGTCCCAGGGTGAGGAGGTCCCAGGGAGAGGAGGTCTCAGGGGGAGGAGGTCCCAGGGGGAGGAGGTCCCAGGGGGAGGAGGTCTCAGGGGGAGGAGGTCCCAGGGGGAGGAGGTCTCAGGGGGAGGAGGTCCCAGGCAGAGGAGGTCTCAGGGGGAGGAGGTCCCAGGGGGAGGAGGTCCCAGGGGGAGGAGGTCTCAGGGTGAGGAGGTCCCAGGGGGAGGAGGTCTCAGGGGGAGGAGGTCCCAGGGAGAGGAGGTCCCAGGGGGAGGAGGTCCCAGGGGGAGGAGGTCTCAGGGGGAGGAGGTCTCAGGGTGAGGAGGTCCCAGGGGGAGGAGGTCTCAGGGGGAGGAGGTCTCAGGGGGAGGAGGTCCCAGGGGGAGGAGGTCCCAGGGGGAGGAGGTCCCAGGGGGAGGAGGTCCCAGGGGGAGGAGGTCCCAGGGGGAGGAGGTCTCAGGGTGAGGAGGTCCCAGGGGGAGGAGGTCTCAGGGGGAGGAGGTCTCAGGGGGAGGAGGTCCCAGGGGGAGGAGGTCCCAGGGGGAGGAGGTCTCAGGGGGAGGAGGTCCCAGGGGGAGGAGGTCTCAGGGGGAGGAGGTCCCAGGGGGAGGAGGTCTCAGGGTGAGGAGGTCCCAGGGGGAGGAGGTCTCAGGGGGAGGAGGTCTCAGGGGGAGGAGGTCCCAGGGGGAGGAGGTCCCAGGGGGAGGAGGTCCCAGGGGGAGGAGGTCTCAGGGGGAGGAGGTCTCAGGGGGAGGAGGTCCCAGGGGGAGGAGGTCCCAGGGGGAGGAGGTCTCAGGGGGAGGAGGTCCCAGGGGGAGGAGGTCCCAGGGGGAGGAGGTCCCAGGGGGAGGAGGTCTCAGGGGGAGGTCCCAGGGGGAGGAGGTCTCAGGGGGAGGAGGTCCCAGGGGGAGGAGGTCCCAGGGGGAGGAGGTCTCAGGGGGAGGAGGTCCCAGGGGGAGGAGGTCTCAGGGGGAGGAGGTCCCAGGGGGAGGAGGTCTCAGGGGGAGGAGGTCTCAGAAGGACCCTTGCCCGAACGCTAGAGTGGCGGGCCTCGGGGACGCCCCCACCGGATCGCCGTTCGCTGGGACCCCTGATTTCGATCGGCTATAACTCGGGGACCTGGGCGAGTTGGACCTCAGGGGTGGGCTCGTTCGAAAGGCCCCGTCCAGACCTACGAACGATTTGAGTCTTGGGAATATTGATCAAAGATTGACCGAGATATAAGCCAAAAAACTTGCGCCTTTGACCGGACGTAACTCCCTGACCATCTACAATAGACTGGATATAATACATTTGTAATATAGTTAAAATGGGAATACCGTTTTGTCAGCTACAGTATAAAACTATAATTTAACAGCATTTAGCTGTAGTTGACAAAATGGTATTTAGCTCTTAATTTCAAAAACAGTAACACACCATATTTTTACAGTATGATGCTGGCAACCACAGCTGCCAGTAGTTTGCCGTTTTTTTACAGGATTTGTTTTTACAGTGTACAGTACATGTATGTGCTCCTTCCAACATGCTGACAGTTTTAGAGCAACAATACAGGGTTTAGTGTGTTTTGGACCATTCATCCCATGAGCTGTGAAGTGCCAAGCCTTCATCTCTGAGAGGCTCAGGGAACGGCCTTCACAAATCGCAGCATTTTGAAACTAAGTGAGGGCAACCATCACACCACAGTTTATCCGCTTCAACTGGCATTACACACCCGACCTCATATATCTGACCTTCTCTATTGCCAAGTTGCCTATTTACTTCCTTATTCAGGCTGCTTTAACGGCGCAGTCTCTCATATCTACAGATGTTAGGTTTGCAGGAATCAGTGATGTGGCGTTGTCAAGTCAGGCCTTCAGAAGAGCGGGAAACCTGCGAGAAACTTCCTCAGGAAAGTTTGGGGCAAATGCTGAAAGTTTAAGAATAAAGCCTCGTCAAGTGATCTCGAGGACAGGATTGTCAGGTTTTTCTCATTAGCAAGGCTTCCTCTTGTAACTTTTGCTCGATTCAAAGAGCATATCAAAGGGTTTAACTCGTGCACTTTGAACAGCTGTTGACTAACAGAAGAGCCTTGATCTGTGGAAGTTGTATGGATGAGAAGCACATTAATCCCTTGTTCTTTTGGAAATGTGTTTTCTTTGAGATGGTTTGCTTGAGCTTGTCAAGAGAGCAGTGCGTGTGAGAGTTAAGATATCCCACATCATCCTGACAGTCATCTTGAGAACTGTGATGTGCCGTGTTTTCCACCAGATTAATACTGGCCACAAGATGGCACTAAATAAAGCAAGTAATACATCTTTTGCATACATCATGGGGTTGAAGATGTGATCATTGGCACATGTGTCATTAATTTTTCTGTAAATACCTTTTGCTGTAAAGATGATTTGCTGCTGCTAAGTTTCTAGCATTTTATAAATTTGACAACAATTCTTTTAAAGTCCCCCTGTGGTGAAAATCAAGTTTTTAATGTTGTTTAAATGTCTATGTGGTGTTATTAATATGCTTTAAGACAAATCGTGTGTAAATTCATAAGTCGACAGCATTGCTGAGTATTTCCTCCTTAAAACTGCAGTGAACCAAAGACAGTCTCAAAAACACGGTGTGAAAATCGCTGGTGTTTCTGACGTCACAAACGACCTTGTAACCAATCAGATCAACGTGTGATCGTCAACCAGTGGATCTCTGAGTGAGTGAGTGGAGGCGGGGCTCATTTGCATATTCATAGAACCACGCATACTAAATGAGGCGAGGGTGTCAAGTTACATTAAGCTGTTTTAAGGGATGAAGACATTTTTTCAAGGAAAAAAACATTTAAATATGTCATTTTGGTGATCAATAAAATGATTGACTACAGGGGGACCTATCTGATGCAGTGTGTAACCATGTTGAAAGACGTGATGGCCATTTTGGATGCCAAGATTCATCAGGCATATATTTAGAAAAATTGGTCCTGACTTTAAACCCCATTGAAAGTCTTTAGGATGAAGTAACGCCCCTTCATAACTATATAAGTGTCTAAACCAACGCACAATATGGTTCTGTTTTGTCATCTGCCACTTTAAATGCTCAAGCTCTCTGAGACCCCGGAAAAAAAAGTTTTTTGAATTTAGTTTTTTTTCATGTCATCACATTGTTTAGAGCACAAGAAACAAATGGTAAAAAAACATTTTTGCAAAATATTATTTTATTCATACGTTATGCTATGTCCTCTGTAGTGGACGCCAGGACTAAGTTGTTTAAAAAATAACATGACATCAAATTATATGTATAGGCAAAACCAATGGGATTTTTTTTTCAATCACCAATAGATTTAGGGGTTTCAGGATTTTTTTAACCAAAATTTATATAAAGATGATTCTCAACTATGTTATGAAAGAAATAACGGAATGAATTGATACACCATTTTACTTTATGCAATATGTGGGTAAAATGGCCATAAATTAATATTCCCATTCAATGCAATGTATCCATACACTGTATCTAATTTGCACATTAATGTGTTCTTGGAGCAACATTTAATGAAAAAAGAAGTGTAATAATTGGAGTAATAATTGGCAACATTTTAATAATAATATCTAATATTTTATAGAAATATTGATGCATAATTGATTTCCATATTCACTTGTTGTGTCTCACAAAATGCCTGATAAACATGATTTAAGTCCTGATGTCCTCTACAGTGGACATGTATAAAATCAATGCCCTGTTCTGTAACAGAAAGTATTTTTTTTATTTGAAGCCCCACAACTTTTTCCTGAGATGTTTTTTTATGAAATACAATTTGAAAAGTAGTCCAATTTAAATTATAATTACAATATATTATCATATTTGCATAAGAATGCTACATTTGATCACTAAATTAATGTTAGACATTTTTAAAGACCAAGGAGAAGTTGTTTTCATGGTGAAACCTCCAAACATTTGATATCTCTGAAAAGTCCTGAATGTGCTCTTTACAGGACACCCAGGTTGTATCATGTGACATGTATGATGTCAGAGAAATTAACTAAAATATAATGTCCACTACAGTGGACAAAAGTCTATTCTTGGGTCCCAGGAGGTTAAAGCCGGATGGATTCTGATTGGTCAATGTTTTTATCGTTCATCAGCTGGAAAAAACAAAGTTATAATAGTGATTCCAACTATATCGATCCCTTGTGCTGTTATATATAGGCGAGGTGTGGACTCGGCTATTCTTTAAATGATGTATATACTTTTGAATCTATATCTTTATCATTATAGTTATCGTCCTTGGTGTGGAAGGACCTTTAGACTATATTTGACTCCCCCAATATCAATAAATATTTTGGCCAAAAATGAATGCAACTATTGATGGAAATAAATGTTGTGACTGCGTGAGGTTGTCGAAGCGATTCCACTATGAATGCACACAGTAATCAGAGCTAAAGGTCATCCAATGACAGATTAGAGTGCACTACTTTTTTGAAATGATCAGGCATGGCCCGTATTGACTAATCAATCTATGGTTCATGAACGCAATATCAGAGTTATTGACAGTAGAAAAAATTAACACCAGGACTCAGTTGTTTAAAAAGTCTTAAAATCAGAATGATCTAGATGTGGAAATACACATTTTGCTATCCAGGATCAAGTAACTAAAAACTACAAATATAGTTTTTTTTTCAAAGCTAAATATGATTGTATCACAATTTTTCAGATTACCAAATCTGGATTACCAGTGCTCCAAATATAAAATAAATGCTGCTATGTAAAGAACAAACAATCCCTTCCATTTCCAATTTCCTTTAAACAATCAGACGCCGACGGAGGCACTAAAGGTGATGGAAAAAATATGAAATGGGAGAAAAATTATGTTTTAATGCTTTTGCGCTCTCTAATAAAGGTTTTGCGTTCCCCCGAGTAACTGCTTTAATTCGCGAAGAACTCAAGTTTTGAAGTGAATGTGAAGTTTCTTGGGGGAAAGCAACACCTTTGCACAAGAATACCAAAGCATTAAAATGATTATTTCCTCCCATCACCGTGTCCCATTAGGGTTTCCGTAGTCCCTCGTTTGACCCACATGAAAACAAACACTTACACATGCAATAAGGGCGTGCTAACTACTTTTAACTGGTTCATCTCTGATGATTGTGCCAATAATGTTTATATATATACAGTGATAACACTTAAAATGAAATACATTATTAGTTTGACAGCTATTTCTGGGATTTTTCTATGATGCCAACTGTACTTTACTGTACTGTACTGAAAGGCTTCATTGGAAGTCTAATGTCTACTTGATTACTCTCAGTTAAACTATAATCAAGAGCAACATATAAATGTGTGTACTACATGATATACATGGTGTATTTTTTTACCAGTTTTGAAGTTTTATTAAAAAAAAATCCACCCTTCTGCTGGGATCAAGCTAATCCTGATTTTCTTTGGATCAAAGGAATCCCAATCTTACTAATAAGCTTTAAAGAACACAAACAAACTGATGGTTTAATCCAGATCAAAACCTAGATTGGATTTCCAAATCCTTTTTGAACAACCCATTTTCAAGATTTGATCCAGTCCGATAGCCGGGCCCTGGAAAACCCCAGGATTGGCCCCGGATGGGATCAAATGCCGGTCCCAGGGGGCGCTAAAATGCTTCGGATGACGTAACGAGATTCATTCATCTCAGCATCCTTAAAAAGGCCTTTTACCCTCAGCATCTGCAGCATCTGCAACGGCTAAATGTATACACACTAAAAACTAATCCTGGGTTAAAAAGGGACCAACTAATTTCTAGGTTATTTCAACACAAATAACCCATAAAATGGGTTGAAGAAATAACCCAGGAGTTTTTAGTGGTTAGTGAATGTAAACTTCCACTACATTTGACAGTGTTTTCTTGTATATGCACAGAAGAACTGCGGATCTGTTTGTTAATGGGTTATTAATGCAAGTTTTTGACAGTGTTGCAGTAATTAGAATAGAGTTAATTGCGCTCTCCTCATGTGTTGTTGACTGAACAGTGCCGTCCTGTCACTTGCATCACTTGCTTTGCCGTTTTGCATTCTTCCAGGGAATCGTTTGGCTGCCGCACTAATAAAGCTCTTTTCTCTTTTGTGATGAATGTTACATTGGGCATAAATATTTCAGGCACACATGCAACTTTGATGCTCACGCTGTATTATCGCCTGTAAGTGTGTCACCTCCTCTCTGGCTTTGAAACCGTGACGCTGACGCCAAGCAGACACTCTTCTGGTGCGTAAAAAATATTCTTACTTAGTTTTTTTTGTTTTGTTTCTAGTCCTAATATCAAACATTTCTTAAATCAAGATCCATTTACTAGATGAGTAAAATGAAATATTAAGTCTTGTTTCCTGGGGAAATAAATAAAAATGAAGTGAGTTTTTGCTTAAAACTAGAAAAAGTATCTGCCAATGGGGTAAGAAAATTCATCATGTTTCTGTTTGAATTAACATTATTTTTCTTACCCCACTGGCAGAAAATGTTGCTTTTTTTAAGCATCATCTCACTTCATTATTTTTTTTTTCTAGCAGTGTTTTATTCCAAATACCATGTTCAAAACCCTCTTAATCCTCTGGGGCTGTTCGGCACATTTTTGTATTATTTATTTTTTTACTTCATCGTAATGGTATAACAGTTGGTAATGGTTTTTGGCACTTGCTGTGTGAACACATACAAAAAAAAATCATGGACATGATTCGAAAAGGTTGAATGGTCCTAAAAAAAACGTCACACTTGAATTGTTCGCAGTCAAAAGTAAGCGCATTAGAAATGAATGTGAGACGAGTTTCCTCTAGTGGAAGCGTCCGGTACTGCAGCCACACACACACTCACTGAAAGATCATTTATTGAGATATCAACCTCAAACTTGTAACACAACTTGCAGATTTATGGCTTTGATTTCACAGTTTTAGAATAAAACGTGCTTTTGAGAATATTCATTTCATATAAAAATTGAAAATGGTATTTTTGTGCAATTTTCATAACATCATTTTTTTTTTAAACTTTTTTCACTTCAACAATAATCTGCCAAGTGTGGACTTTAAAAAGAGATCAAACTGAAGTCTGTTGCTTTAAATCATTCAAGATTTATGTCCGTTTAAAATGGTCTAAGTTGGTCTAAGTTAATTCTATGCTCAAAAAGTGAATAAATTATTATAACTATTGGATAAATGTAATTTAGTACCATAAAATCCCCTAAAAATATAAAACACTAAATTTGTTTGAAAATGCATCTTATTTCTCTCCTTTTTGGCCTTCCATCCACATAGAGCAAGTGTTTTTGTCCTCATTGTAACTGTAGGCCTATATATATATATATATATATATATATATATATATATATATATATATATATATATATATATTAGTTAGATTTAGGGTTTGTGCTTTTACAAAAATTGCGTTCCAGAAAGAAAAATATTCACTGGAGTGAAAAGTGAATAGTCCTGTTGTGTTCGTGAGTTACAGCATTATATACGTTCACAGGGACAGTGTCACTGTGTATTTTTAGATGTGAAACACTGATGTGCTACACGTACAGTATAAGGTACAACAGGGATAAAGGCGCACCGCGGTAAAAGGATTATTTGACTTTATTCTATTCTAAACCACTAGTTTACACGACAAAACAGCTCAGCACTTTTCTTTACAACTGCTTTTCAAGATGCACGTGGAAATTCTTCTGATCCTTGACATGATTGTGGACAGCAGCACAAAGATGATTCTGAGCTAATCTGATCTTATATTTGGTGTTTTTTTTTTAAATGTTAGATTTAAGGAGCAAATGGGACACAAAGGTATTGTTAATGATGTTCAGTTTTGTTCAAGGTTATTAAAGCAACAGTTTTTCAATAACGGACGAATATGTAAAAGTATGGTATTTGGGGTAAAAGGCACAATAATTAACATGATAATAACTTTTCCATTTGTTAACATGATTATTCAGATGGGAAATACAACATATTAAGTTGAGTGTCCACCATATTTATAATGAAACCATCATATTTAAAAAAAACATGATATTAATCATATCATATGATAAAGTATTTATTACATATTTTATAATATGTATATAATAAGATATTTATTCTTACTACTGTAAAGCTTTATTAAATTATAAAGGGATCTCATCCAATAGTTTCAGAATCTTTACTTTTTATAAAAAAAATTGTGTTACTGTATTTTTTAAATTCGAATATTTTAATGAACAATATTTAATTGTTTAATTTAATTGTATCTTTTTTTATCAAATTAAACTGAAAATAGTATAAACTTTGCTAAAGTGGTTGCTTAGAACAAGTATTAATTAGACATTATTAAAAACACATTATTTTAGTGTCAGTATTTGTATCAAACTGTGTGTCTGTGGAGTAAAAGACCTCGACACCTCATCATTTATACGATTTTTAAACTAAATAAACCACTTTTATGGTTTATTTTCACACACAAAAAAAATCAACGTTCAATACAAATATGTATTTCTGCAATCATACACTACGGGAATTGTGAAGGTATGCCTTTAGCCCCATTGAACTTCATGTTGGAGCAGCTTGTTTTTTTTTTGTGTGTGATTATTATGTTTATTATACAGTAGTGTTAGTAGACGTGATGACTGTAGTAGCATCTCGTGTGTGAAGTGTGAGTAGTCCAGTAGACACGAGGATCTTCGGTGTGAGTGTGTGTGTGTTATATATGCGCTCTGTGACGTGTGTGTGTGTGTGTGTGTGAGTGAGAGAGTGAGAGAGAGAGAGAGAGAGAGCGCGCAGCTGATATAGGGTGAGCTGGAATAGCGGGTCACTCTCAGTTGAAGGATGGAGTGATAGAGAGCGGGTGTGTGTGTGTTCTTCTGTAGATCTGTGAGTCTCTGGACAGCTAAAGCGCACATTGCACGCAGTATTTCTGTCTCGGCGCAGGAACACGACAGGTAAACCACAAGCGACTGAGCCTTTCTCACTTTATTCTGTGATGCTGGTCGCGTCTCAATACAAACATTATTATGATGGTGAAGCGCGAGCGCGGTCGCTTCTGCGTGCGAACTGGAATTATATCCGTGCTTTATATATTTGTTATATCTGCATTTGGTTTGTATCGAGTACATTAGCAAGAGTTTACACTGTAGTGTGTGCAGTCGGGGTTTATGCCTCATGTTTAGTGCGTTGCCTACATAGACAGCACTTCTGGGCATCAGGGGCGCGCGCGCGGAGCGGCTGTGATGATGCCCGAACATGCGGTCTAGTTAGGCAGATACACCTCGATCACACACACACACACACACACACACACACACACACACACACGGAAACATCAGGACCTTTACTTAGACAGCCAGCTCGTGTTTCATCAGAAAATATCTTTATGTGTTTTAGAGTTATAAGCTGTTGTTTATCGCTATTTATAACAATATAACATTCTGCCGTTGCCATTTATTAACTGGTTTATTAGATAGCAATTTATTAAACGTTGTTATGATATTCTGTATTTATTTTAACAATATTACAAATGATTGTTTCATATAGGCTACGTGCAATCACACAACTTTGTGACTGAATATATGTGGATTACACTTTATTTTAAACTGGTATATTTACATTTTACTTACTCAAATAAGTAATATTTATTATCATAGAGTTATGGTTAGGGTTTGATTTAGGCTTAGTTACTTGTAATTATGCATACTTTACTGTTGTTGTTGTTATTACTATAGTAAGTACATGTAGTAACATATGTAACTAATTAAAGTGTTATTTGTGTTTTACACTGTTACTATTTGTAACAGGAAAATAATGTAAACATTCTACAGTTAAAAACAAAACAAAATTGGTTCAACTTTAACATGATATTTTTACAATCGGCTATGTAGAATATTGTTAAGCAAAATGTATGAATCTTTCTTCCCAGAATTTATCCATGCAAACCTGTGATTTAGTTTATTTAATAACATGTTTATAGCATTTTTCTGTCATCTGTTACACTGTGATCTGTCTTTATGTTGTATTAGTCACAGACAGTGTTGGTGAAGCTGAAGTCATCACACGGCCTTCTGGGTAATCTGGGATCTTATTTCAGATTTAATAGCTCAAATAGTTTGGTATATTCCCTTTATATAAACCGCAGGCACTAAAATGCTGGTAACGGCATCATTGTATTTTGTAATGTAATGTTCTACCAGATTCAGCTGCCAGATTTCACTGTAAAAACGAAATATTCTTCGTCAGTGTAGCCTACAAACGAGAATCGGAAGAAATACAGTGTACATGTGATGTACCTCTGACATCTGGTCATAATAGTCAGTAACATGGACACTGTATGACTTTATGAGTGTGATATAAGCATTAAAATTAGCGAATAATCAGATTAATGAGAATTGCATGTAAAGTTCTGCTCGTCGTGTCAACATCTTACTGCGATTAAAACCTTACACTGATCATGAGAAATGATCACATTATTGGTGCACATGTAAACTTAGTCACTGTTTTAGTTTCTTTCTTCAGAGAAGTGCTTCAGCTTCAGGACTGAACATGCTTTACTGTACAAAAGTAATAAAAAATGATATTAGCATGAACGTAACCTGTAGGGTAAATGTGAAAACTGACAGTTTTGTAAATACAGATAAGAGTAGTTTGACTGAGGTCATATTTCCTTTCATTTTGTTCATGGTTTTTGACTAGTTTTAGAACTGAAGTATTAAAACTGATGGATAAATTTGCCCCAAAATGCTGTAGAATTTGATTGGACGCACAACCTTTAACATGCACCATCAACACATTTATTTACTCTCTTCCTAATTATGAATGTGGGGTTAGTTGTTGTGTTGACGACTCTATCAGGAGAGCCTTGTGACCCACTCGAATGTGAATTTATAATGGAGGCACGATGTGGCGTATGTTTCTGTGTCGTAGTCAGAATCAATGATGATGCTTTATATCGGGAGAAGAGATGCAGGTGAATAAACATACGCAGAGAATATGATTATTGATGTGTGTCTTCATGCAGTCCCACAGAGTGTGTGAATGTCATTCCCAGTCCCCGTTCTGTTTGCGGATCAATTCGGATCGAGAAATGTTCCCTATTTAATGCGATACAACAAGAAGCTCTTGAAAATGTCACACAAGTTGTTTTGACCCTTTGCCATGCTCTTCCCGATCCTGCTCTGTGTTCTTGTTTGCTGCGGATATGCTGGACGTCGTTGACTGAAAACGAGAGTGTGTAATGCGTTGTGTTTGTTCACGCTGGCATGCTAACCCTCAATCTCCACATGAAGCGCTAGCCTGTGATTTGTCTTGTCTGTCGTATTGAAGTGAGGCTTTGTGATTCACAGCGAGTTCAGGACACCGGCTGCAAATACTGTTGTTGTTATTATTATTATTAGGCTTTTTAAAATATTTCCAGTTTATGTCAGTAAGCCTTTAAATGTTTCTTTTCATTTGTGTTGGTAATATTCATTCAACTTAACACAACTCTGTTGTTTTCAGTTTACATGAGATGTCTGATTATGTAAAGCCAGATATAATTAGCATAAAACAGAATTATTTTATGTCATTACCCAGCTAAAATGCGAGTATGATAATGATAATGTAAGCACATACCGGAACAGAAACAGCTGGCGTATCTGAAAAGCAGAGAAAGTGCATTAGTAACACGTGAGGCTAAAACATCTCAAATGCCTTTAAATTACTTTAAATCAACGTGATATCATTCATATTTGTCGGTGTTTACATGTCAAGAGGACTTCACTGTACAATTTCATCACGTACAGCTTATATGTACTCAGTTGGGTTGATTGATTTTTATTGCGTTTATAATAAATCTCACAAATTATGACCACACACACACACATACACACACACACACGCACACACACACACACACACACACACACGTGTTTGACCGGCTTCAGTCTGTGACCAGCAAAGCTTCTTACGGCAAACAAGGGAAATGACTTTGTTACGGCCTCAAAGTGATGTCCGGTCTAGGAAAATTTGCATATTTGCCTTTTATTCAAATATAATTAAAAATGTGTAAACTGCTTATTGAATTGTTGTGCTTGAAGTCGATTGGTTTATTTTGTGGTGATAACGCGATGAAACCTCCATCCCATAGACATAATAAATACATAGACGCCCCATTGCCCGCTTTGGAGCGTTGCTGCGATACGTCAACGCGTCGGCCATTTTGCTGAGGGCAAGACTGCGCTGTAATCAAATGCAAGTAAACGGGTGAGCTGCGGTTTTCCTGGATAAAAACAATAATAACGTTTACATTTATCAACCGATTTCAGTGGTTTGTACGTGGTGTACGTTTTTATTACTAATTATATAATGACCAAATACAACCAGAAACAAATGTTCAGTCTTGTTTGTGAAAGGTAATTCCCTGAGACCTGACCCCCTGGACCCAAGCACACACGACACGAAGCAGGCGTTTCTCTCAATTCCCGTAATGAGAGGTATGGGAAAGTTGCCCTCCGCAATATGGCGGTGCCATTGACGTCCAGCGGCCAATAGGGCGTCTGTATTTATTATGTCTATGCTCCTCCCTTTACCTGTGTACAGATAATCGCTGTCGGGATAATTCCGGTTCGCGTGGCTATACGCCGAAGCGATACAATTCTGTATTATAAATTATAAGGCCAGACAAGTAGTTTGTGGAGGGTTGTTTTTTTTAAGGGAAGGACTACATGCCTGCACACATATATTCAAACGCGCTCATCTATAGATTGAACTCGCATGTGCAGCCGTCAGCGTTCTCACAGGCTCGCGTTTTTAAACCTGCTGTATAAATGAAGATGAATTGACTTGACATGAAACATGCAAAATTGTGCCGACATCCTTTTTGGCCAAAGATACAAAGAAATTATGAACAAATGCGTGCATAAGAGAGATGCAATGAAATATTAATAACTGATTATGCTGTAGTCAGTGTATGCTTTTTTCCTGTGAGCTTTTTGTTTTTCTATGCATTTATGTTAGCATAGCTCCGCCCACGGCCGCTGACAGACAGTCCAGTATTAGCATAGCTCCCCCCACGGCCGCTGACAGACAGTCCAGTATTAGCATAGCTCCGCCCTCAGCCAGTTGTACTCAACTTTCTCCACGCTGGAGCAACAACAGTCTCGTAATCCCGGTGTTTTGTTGTTGGACGTAAAAGTGAACATAAGAGTCTTCATTTAATGCGGCCCTGAATACACCATAATTAATGTATGTCTGCGCGAATCACTTCACTCCAGACTGCTTTCTGAACGAGGGGCGATTCAAGGCAGGTTCTGCTAAACGTTTACGCTCAAGGATGGATCAGTCCAGTATTGGACAGTCCAGTAATGGATCAGTCCACTGTTGGTGATCCAGCTTAGTCTCCAGGTATAGGGATGGCGTACACATTATTACAGTTCAGGAGTTGTTTTTCGGATGTAAAGTTTACCAGTTTATTAAGGTCTGTATATATTTGTTTACTGTTAGCTGTAACGAGTGTTTGTGTGTAATGCGATGTGTGTGTTGATGATAATTAAAGGAAGAGAGAGAGTTTATGGATAAGACTTCTTGTACTGTTTTATTCAGCTCTTACAGTGATTTTTCTGGAGGCTTCATCTTTTGTGTGATGGAAAATAAACTTCATAAAACTCATCAGTAAAGTTTTGGCCATCATTCGGACGGGGTCTACTCTGCTACAACAGGCTTGTAGTGGATAAAAGCAAGGTGACTACATAAGTTATTACCGTAATTAACCGTAACTAAACCTGTTGTGTCTCCATACGGCTTATATTCTCTGGCTCTGTGGGCATTATTGTCCGATCTGAAGACCACTACTGACAGTTTCTGCGTGAGATTGTCCTGTTTTGTTATTGCGTGAGCTCTTGAAGCTCCACCCTCTTCTTGAAAGGGGGCGGAGCCGCAGCTCATTTGCATTTAAAGGGACACACACAAAAACAGCATGATTTTGCTCACTCCTCTAAGGGCAATTTTAACATTATATAAAAATGATCTTGAAAACTACAGAAAACACAGTAATATTGTTAAATATTATTACAATTTAAACCAATGATTTTCTATTTTAATATACTTTAAAATATGATTTATTCCTGAGATCAAAGCTGAATTTACAGCATCATCTCTCTTCAGTGTCACATGATCCTTCAGAAATCACTCTAATATGCTGATTTGATACTCAGTTATTATATACGGTAGTTGAAAAAACATTTCTAACAATATACATCTTTACTATCACTTTTTATCAATTTAACTCATTCTTGTTGAATAAAAGAATTAACTTCTTTCAAAAAAAAGAAAGAAAAAAATACTGACCCCAAACTTTTGAATGTGTATATTGTTACAAAAAAAATTCTACTTTAAATAAATGCTTTTATTTTTTATATTTTTATTCATAAAACCATCCTGAAAAAAAAACCTTTTCCAACATTGATAATACGTCATATTATACTGATTTCTGAAGTGTTTCTGAATGTGACACTGAAGACTGGAATAATGACAGGAATAAATCATAGTTTAAAGTATATACAAATTGAAAAACATTGTAGTAATATTTCACAATATTACAGTTTTTCTCTGTATTTTTGATCAAATGAATGCAGCCTTGATGAGCATAAGAGACTTCTTTCAAAAACCTTAAAAATAGTAAACATATTTCCCTCATATTTTGATGATGTAATTGAATTGAAGGGTCATTGAAACACGTCCCCGTCCCGTTACTGTAAAAGCGTGTGTTTCACAACAGATGCGTGGAAACAAACACAGGAACTGCCATAGCACAGCTGTAATATTCAGTGTCCCGTCACAGATCTGGTGGAGAAATGAAATGTAAATGATCGGTAACCAAGTTTTAAACAAGAACTCTTTATTATAGTTAATGTTCATCTCTTCAAATATTGTGAATGTATCGGTTTGTAATGGATTTAGTTTGGAGACGTGGAGCGCTTTAATGATGCTCTTTTCTTTTCTCGTCTCAATAAAATGGCAAAAAAAAAAAAAGATTTTAAGAGATTGTTGTCGAATATATATTTCTTAAAACGCTTGTAAGTCTGAACCAGAATATCTAGGTGAAAAGTAAAAAAAAGTAACATGTAAAAGTAAAAAAGCACCACATGTTATATCTATAATAAATATTTTTTTGAGTATAACAAACAAGTAGCCCTCATTAATTTTATTAATACATTTTTTTATTTAATTTGATCCGCACAAAAAAGACCCGTGTCAAAGTGGCCAGAAACACATGTGATGGCATGAGACATGTAAAAACCGTCCGGTTGTCAATCATCTCAGTACAGTGTTAGTAAAGCAGTGAAAGAATCTCGTCTGATGAAAAGCAGACAGTTATGTAAAGTTTCTCTCCAGATAAGACCATAACACATGAATCTCTCAAATCTGCAGTCGTGTGCTGTCGACAGAAGAGCTCAATATCATTATGCTTCATAACCGTATCTGTGTCACAATAACACTATCTCAATGTCTGGTTCTGCGTGTCTCTAAATGGGTCTGTGTGCGTATGAAGAGATTATGCATAATCTAGATTTTATGTTCAATTTAAATGATGCACTCTAAAAAATGCTGGGTTGTTTTAACCGAACTTTGGGTCAAATATGCACAAACTTAGCCATTGGGTTACATTTTTAACCCAACATTTGGGTTTGTCCATATTTGACCCAAAATTGGGGTTAAACAACCCAGTGAAAAAAAAATGTATATCAATGTATATAACAAATATTCAGTGTATAGTCTCAACCATAAAAAAACACATGCATTATAATTATAAATTATCAAGCAAAATGCTGTAAAATCATTTTAGCGGATCATGTCAATTTCCCATCACTTTTTCAGATCAGCTCATTTATTTACAACTTTTCTCATATTAATTTGCTCTGTATATTTACTAAAAAGAACACGTGCAGTTATATATTAGCTTATGCATGATTGTTCATATGTATTATTTCTGTTGTCTGTACACACTAAACACACACTTAAACACACATACACACACTGAAACACACTGAAACACACTAAACACACTAAACACACACTGAAACACACTAAACACACTGAAACACACTAAACACACACTGAAACATACTAAACACACACTGAAACACACACACACACACACTGAAACACACACACACACACACTGAAACACACATACACACACTGAAACACACTAAACACACACTGAAACACACACACACACACACTGAAACACACACACACACACACTGAAACACACATACACACACTGAAACACACTAAACACACACTGAAACACACATACACACACTGAAACACACTAAACACACACTAAAACACACATACACACACTGAAACACACTAAACACACACTGAAACACACATACAGACACTGAAACACACTAAACACACACTGAAATACACATACACACACTGAAACACATACACACACTGAAACACACATACACACACTGAAACACACTAAACACACTAAACACACTGAAACACACTAAACACACACTGAAACATACTAAACACACACTGAAACACACACACACTGAAACACACACACACACACACACACACACTGAAACACACATACACACACTGAAACACACTAAACACACACTGAAACACACACATACACACACTGAAACACACTAAACACACACTAAAACACACATACACACACTGAAACACACTAAACACACACTGAAACACACATACAGACACTGAAACACACTAAACACACACTGAAATACACATACACACACTGAAACACATACACACACTGAAACACACTAAACACACACTGAAACACACTAAACACACACTGAAACACACATACAGACACTGAAACACACTAAACACACACTGAAATACACATATACACACTGAAACACATACACACACTGAAACACACTAAACACACACTGAAACACATACACACACTGAAACACACATACACACACTGAAACACACTAAACACACACTGAAACACACACACACACACTGAAACACACATACACACACTGAAACACACTAAACACACACTGAAACACACATACACACACTGAAACACACTAAACACACACTGAAACACACACACACACACACACACTAAACACACACTGAAACACTCATACACACACTGAAACACACACACACACACACACACACACACACACACACACACACTCACACACACTGAAGCGACGGACCCGGAGCCCCAGGGCTTCACCGAGAGCAGATCCACGTGTTTCTGACAGCAAACGTGTTGATTATCAGTTTATGAGAGTTTGTGTTAGAAGCTTGTTTGTTTTAATTGGGTATGATATTTTCGCTGTGTGATATTTGTGTAAAGCGTCTGGTAAATTATTCAGTTTGTTGTATTGTTTTATTTCTGCCTCTAACAACGAACAAATTTGACTTTTGGCCAAATGTTTGATTTGTACATTGGGTTTGTGCATCTTTCTTTACAATAAATGACACTTGCTTTGATATTTTGTAAAGTACAGTGACATTCGCATTTTTCAATTACGTAAAAGTATAATAGAGTCAGTTCCAGAAGTAAAAACTCATTTTCTGATGTTTAATGATAACTTAAGCCTGTAACTATGTGAGCCGCGAGCTGATAATCGACGATATTTGCTTCTGTTGAAGACGTAAGTCACGTTTCTTAAGACTTATCTTTAAAATAATTGTGTTTAACATAGTAAAAAAACTATATTGTCAAAAATGCTGTACAGAAAATCACATTTCTTTAGCTCCGCCCACTCCCATGATGCACTGCGATTCACAAAATGAATTTGGTCTTTCGCTCTTAAAATACGTGATGGGATTGTAGTTCCTTCCCTCACCAAAGCTGTTATCCACAGTCTTGTACGTTTGTCTGATTTTCAAATACTCTTTTTGCTTCAAATCAAAGTTGTAGTTTTATGAATCTCCTTGTAGTTGGTTCGGTTCATAGCTTATAATGGTTTTAGAAATACTTTTGTTTAATTTTTATTTTTTATTCCTATGGCACTAATGCACACTATTGGGAACACTTCACAGTAAAGTTTCATTGGGTAACATTAGTTAACTAGACTAGCTAACATGAACTAATAATGAAAAATAATTAATAATTTATGTTTCAACATTTACCAATACATTAATACAATCACAAGTTGTATCTATGTTAATGGCCTGAGCTAACATGAACAGTTGTGAAGAAATTCATAAACACTGTAACAAATGTATAGTTTGTTGTTAGTTAATGCATTGACTGACATAAACGTATGAAGCTCGTGAATCGTGTTCATTTCCGCGTATTTTGGGGTGTAACAGTGTGAGATGTGAAAAGGATCAGGCTGTGTTATGGACACGTTACACACACGTCTGCGCTTCAGTTTCGTCAGGTCTGGTCAGCATGAGACGTCAGAGAGCAAGCATTAGACATGTGTCACTCTCTCTGTAAAGATGCTGTCGCCTCGCGGGGAATTACACACGTTTATATGAAGAAAATGCTGGGTTGTTTCAACCCATGTTTGGGTCAAATATGGACAAATCCCAACCGTTGGGTTTACATTTTTTTATTCTTTGAATGTGCAATTTTCTCAGCTTTTTGTTCAAAATGTTGAAATTAAACTTACCCAAATTCAAGTGTTAATAAAAAAAAAAGAATGCATGAATCTAGAATAAAATGTTTGTTTGTTTGTTTCTTTAAAAGGAGAGGCTCTGTTCTGTCTTTTGATATAGTGCATGTTCAGATATTCATACAACTAAATATCCTGGGGCCATGAATGTTTTGAGAAAATTATAAAAAATGCTGGCAGGGAAAGAGTTAAACACATTATACTCGTATAGGCTACAATGTTCTATATATATATATATATATAGAAAATAAGTATTTGGACACCTGAGAAAATCAATGTTAATATTTGGTACAGTAGCCTTTGTTTGCAATTACAGAGGTCAAACCATCTGACCACATGACTTTCTCCCATGACTCCTCTGGATCATCCAAATGGTCATTGGCAAACTTAAGATGGGCCTTGACATGTGCTGGTTTAAGCAGGGGAACCTTCCGTCCCATGCATGATTTCAAACCATGACGTCTTAGTGTATTACCGACAGTAACCTTGGAAACGGTGGTCCCAGCTCTTTTCAGGTCATTGACCAGCTCCTCCCGTGTAGTTCTGGGCTGATTTCTCACCTTTCTTAGGATCATTGAGACCCCACGAGGTGAGATCTTGCATGGAGCCCCAGTCCGAGGGAGATTGACAGTCATGTTTAGCTTCTTCCATTTTCTAATGATTGCTCCAACAGTGGACCTTTTTTCACCAAGCTGCTTGGCAATTTCCCCGTAGCCCTTTCCAGCCTTGTGGAGGTGTACAATTTTGTCTCTAGTGTCTTTGGGCAGCTCTTTGGTCTTGGCCATGTTAGTAGTTGGATTCTTACTGATTGTATGGGGTGGACAGGGGTCTTTATGCAGCTAACGACCTCAAACAGGTGCATCTAATTTAGGATAATAAATGGAGTGGAGGTGGACATTTTAAAGGCAGACTAACAGGTCTTTGAGGGTCAGAATTCTAGCTGATAGACAGGTGTTCAAATACTTATTTGCAGCTGTATCTTACAAATAAATAGTAAAAAAATCATCCGTTGTGATTTCTGGATATTTTGTTTTTAGATTATGTCTCTCACAGTGGACATGCACCTACGATGTCAATTTCAGACCCCTCCATGATTTCTAAGTGGGAGAACTTGCAAAATAGCAGGGTGTTCAAATACTTATTTTCTTCACTGTATATAGGCTACATATAAAATATATGTATTATACATAAAATTTTGTGTTTTCATCTTGTCATTCAATTCTAACCAGATTCCTGAAGCAAATATTTGAGTTGATTACACAGCTTTTACACTAACAGTGTGTGGGGTTTAGTCTACTGTAGTTCTGGACGCGTCTGAAACACAGCGGCACTCAGAGTGAACTTCTGCTGGAAAACCCATGATCCAATAGACCTGAACATAACAGAGCTTTATTCAAACTCATAGCAGAGTTTAATGTGGTTTGCTGAGGTGCTCTGACAGGTGTGTGTGTGTGTGTGTGCGTGTCTGGTAAACCCTACTACATTATGGGGACATAATTAATTAGTAATTATGTATTTTTGTTACCGCTGTCACCCATCCTCGCCCCCTTTCACTCGCACTCCCAAGAAAGTTATCTGTGGTTGTCTGGGAGCAGGAGAAGATGTCTGCAAAATCTTCAGTAATACAATTTGGCCACAAAAAACATAAAGAATATAGCTGCTATTTGTAAAACAACATCCAGAGGAAAGCATACAGCTTCTTGTAAATTCTGCCGTGCTTCGCTTTCAGAGACGGTGCGGACTAACGTTACGTCAAACGTTTATCGTCACTTAGAAAGCACAAAGAAAGGTAGCCTAAGCTATGTGTAAGTGATGTTAGCAATCTGTCTCGTACCAAAAAAAATTACTCCTCACACAAAGACATTTAGTCAATATTAGCTAACGTTAATACTAGGGCTGTCAGTTAAACGCGTTATCAACGGTGTTAACGCAAACCCATTTTAACGCGATTAATTTTTTTAGGAGGGTCTTTTTGGAGGGTGGGCGCATGCGCGCGACGCAGTTTGGAACACAGTCTTTCTCTCGCATGCACGCGGCATTTGACCGACCGGGTTGACACTTACAAGTGAGAACTTGCCCGTGTGAGCGTGTGAAACCACTCAAATGCGTGTGTCGCTCGCGGCCAAAGCGTGAGAGTTGGCAGGTATGAAGTTGCCAAATGGTCCCATTGACAAGACCAAAGTGATCTGTGTGTTTTGTCGTTGTGAACTAAGCTATCATCATCGCAACACGTCCAGTCTGAAATACCACTTGATGGCCAACACACACACACACACACACACACACACACACACACACACACACACACACACACACACACACACATCTGATGCGCATTCTCCACCCCCTCGTCAATATCAGGACATCGTCACGTTCACAGTATTTATTTCACGCTTTTATTGATGGAGTGTTACATAGTGTGAGAGATTATTTGCTCCAAGTGAGAATGTTTTAGTGCGAAATTGAACACAGTATTGTCAATGTTGTTTTCAAGAAAAAAAAACATTTGCACAAAGCAAGCCGATCCACTTTTCCATGTTGATAAGAGCATTAAAATGAGAAAAATTTATGGGACAAAAAGAAATCAAGAGACATTTAGAATAGATAAAAATGTGTGATTAATTGCGATTAATCGCGAGTTAAATATGACATTAATGCGATTAATCGCGATTAAATATTTTAATCGTTTGACAGCACTAGTTAATACATATTATCATAGGGATGGGAATTGAAAACTGGTTCCACTGGAAAACCGGTTCAAGTTTTATGAACCATCGATATTGTATGCCCTCGACGTTAACGAGTCCTCTTATCGATGCTCCTGCTCCAAAGCGAATTTTTGTCCCGCCATAGTAGGCTATTATTCGACCAGTGAGTAATGTAGACGAACTGCTGCGCGTGACAGGGCGCAGCTGAAGAACGAGCAGAACGAGCGCACGCACTCTCTGCGGAGCCAGGCGAAAGAATAAACAACCTTCACCGTCTCCTAAGCAATATCTTGGCACATATTAATCAAAATATATCGACACGATGGTAAAAGGTCGGAAGACCTTGGATCATGTGGAGCATTCGGATATAGTAGCCTATTTGTTAAGGTTTGGCATATGATGAAACTGCTTAAATACATTTTGTACATGCATTTTGTAGGCCTACTTGCAAAAAACATGTGTTTTTTTTACACATTTAGCTATGTGGTTTTGAAAAAGTTTAGCTATGTGGTTGTGTGTGTGTTTGTGTGTGGGTTGGTTTATGTGACTTATGAGGACACAAATTTGTATAATGACATGTGTATTACACTGGTATTACAACTTATGGGTGGTTTATGAGGACACTTCAAAAGTCCTCATAAATCAAATGGCTTAAAAAACATTAAAAAAAACAATGTTTTATTAAACATTTTAAAATGCAGCATGTCTCCTGTGATGGGCAGGTTTAGGGACAGGGGCAGTGTGTGTGTGTGTGTGTGTGTGTGTGTGTGTGTGTGTTATATGAGGCTCATCCTGTGCTGGTTCTCGTCTGACAGGCTGGCGCTGATGGGCTGGTTGTGGGTTTGTGTGTGTGTGTGTGTGTGTGTGTGTGTGTGTGTGTGTGTGTGTGTGTTATATGAGGCTCATCCTGTGTTGGTTCTCGTCTGACAGGCTGGCGCTGATGGGCTGGTTGTGGGTTTGTGTGTGTGTGTGTGTGTGTGTGTGTGTGTGTGCGTGTGTGTGTGTGTGTGTGTGTGTGTGTGTTATATGAGGCTCATCCTGTGCTGGTTCTCGTCTGACAGGCTGGCGCTGATGGGCTGGTTGTGGGTTTGTGTTTGGTCCGTTCTGCTGGGATCTTCACTGTGGTTCGCTCACGGAGCCGGCGCTGGAACTGGAAACACAGTAAAGGAGGTCCAAAAGAGACTTCAGGAAGAAGTAAGTCACTTTTTATTTTTTGTTAATGTTCTGGCACTCAGAGCTACAATGTTTGAGTAATAGTGCATTAGTTAACATTCAGTTCACATTTATTTATATAGCGCTTTTCACAATACACATCGTTTTAAAGCAGCTTAGCAGAAAATGCATGAGTCCACATTACAATTTAGACTGAAATTATAAGTTATGTATTTCAGAAATGTACATATACAAAATCACAGTCAGCAAAACATTTATTAATTTAAACAATGTCATAATTTAAGGCAGAAACGATTTGCTCATTAGTTAATGTATTAACTAACATGAACTAACCATGAGAAATACATGTTACTGTATTTGTTAATCTTTGTTAATGTTAGTTAATAAAAATACACCAGTTCATTGTTCGTTCATGTTAGTTTACAGTGCATTAACTAATGTTAACAAGATTTTGATAAAGTATTAGTAAATGTTGAAATAAAAATTAACAAATGCTGTATAAGTGCAGTTCATTATTAGTTCATACTAATGTTAACTAAATGAACCTTATTGTAAAGTGTTACCAAATCATAACAGTAGTTCATAATGTATGGTTTGTTGTTGTCACACATGTTTAAATTTGCAAATTATCCATTATCTAAATTAATATATAATTTGTATAACTTTCCAGCCCTGAAATTTGAGCATTGGATATAACCAGTTTCAAATGTATCTAGTTTATTTGTTAGAGTTAAAGGCTTTTACAGAGTTTTTTTTTTCATTTCATAAATCAAAAATACTGTCAATAAACAGAAAATATAGGAATCTAATGTTGTATAAATCAGGCGAGTGATATGTGAATATAGATTTGAATAACACTGTAAAGTTTCGAGTATATAAAGCTGCTTATCTTTACAGATATCTACTGTCGTTGACATTAGGGATGCACCGAAATGAAAATTCTTGGCCGAAACCGAAAACCGAAAAAGAGGAAATCAAGGCCGAAAACCGAAACACAGAAAGAAATTATGCCAATTATTAATACCATTGCATTTATAGCAATGACTGCATTGCAATTGCATAAATTAATATTAAAGTTTCAAAGAATAAATCAATTACAAATTATGCAAATATTTATTTAGCACATTGCAACAATGCACAGTATAAAATAAAATTCAAACTAAAATGTTTAAACTAAACTAAACAGACTTTAGTGCAAAATTAAAAAAAAAATTGCTCATAAAAACAAAGTGCATTTAGGTCAAGTGCATTTTAAATGTTTCTCTGTAGGACTACTACAAGAAAATGCATTCAGAAAGAGGGCAAAGTCTGCTTAAGATACAACAATATTTTCTCTGTAAGCCTTCAACATAATAGTGCATCAAAACAAAGACTGCCATAGCCCATATGTGAACTGTAGAATTATATCTATCGATTCTATCGAACCCTGGTGCGTTTACGTGCATATTACGTCATCGCAAACGTGCATGATAGTAAACAGAACATATGGGTCAATATATTGTGTTTGGAATCGGGAGCCACCGAACTCAGACCTCCTCCAGGTAGTCTCGGGTTTTTAAAATCTTTTTCAACTAAACTGCCAGTGTGAAGCCCCCTGAAGTACGTCCACACCGCAGACATGTGTCTTCAGACAAGCACGTGCAGGTCGCGGTTTAGTTTGCGTCATCACAACATCTCGGCCGTATTGTTTCGGTGATAAAAGTCTTTCGGCCGAAAATTTTCGGTGGCCGAATATTCGGTGCATCCCTAATTGAAATCAATGGGTGCAAATAAAGTGCAATAAAATACACACTTAAGTGTATTTTGATTGTTTTCTTTCTTCTTCTAAAAAAAAAAAAAGATATGTTATGGAAGCAAAAATAGCCCCAAATCTCAAAATTGACCAGTGCATGAAAAACTAGTGTCGTGCCTTGAATATTTAGTTTTAATCTAGAATAATCAGGGTGTAGTTTTTCCTGTGAGGCTCGGGTCAGTTTGAGAAGTTGCAGACTCAAGCGCTTTCTCTAAACGACAGCACTGATGGCTGGATGAGTGTTAAGGTCACGGAGGGGTCAATCACGTTCATATTTTCTGCCTACTCTCAGATTCACTGCACACTGTAGCTGTGCCGCCTCGTTTATCTTTTACAATTCTTATTGTATTCTCATTGCTCTTTAATAGTGCATCCATTAATGTATCTCAAAACATCTAGCATACGCTTGTTTAGTGTGTTTTGTGCTCCATTTACACTCCATTTGACCGCTTTACTCTAAAAGGCTAAACTATAAGGGTTAATTTAGTCATCATCATGTACTCAAAATAAAACTGATTTTCTGTGCAACTGTTTCATTTGATGACACACACGACAAAAGCAGAGCCGCGTGAAAAAACACATGGGTGGACACACGGCCTTACAGCGAACTATAACTATAACCCTGATCCTCACACAATACAATCTTGCCATTTCAGATGATGTGGAAAATAACATACAAGTGCTACGGCAAATATCTGTGCCTGTATATTTATTTATGCAAATTTATACTTTTTTTTATTCCAAAAATGGGTTACAATTTATTTAAGGTGTCATTGTTACAACGTAATTATATATTTAAGTAGGCTACTGAGTAATATTAAGCAAGAACATGTACTTACTATAGGGTTAGGGTAGGATTAGGGTTTGGTTGAGGGTTAGTTGCATGTAATTATGCATAATTTACTGTTATTACTACGGTAAGTACATGTAACATGTAAAATATGTAAAATAAAGTGTTACCCCAAAATGTAAATTACATTTTTCTATGTGTAATATAAATAAAACTTGTCAGTCAAAGACACTTGTGCAGCAGCATTTAAGCAAATGATACAGAATGGGAGAGTTAAAGAGAGAGTTAACAGGATAGTTCAGTCATTTCTTAAAGGATTAGTTCACTTTAAAAAAAAAACTTTTGCTGATAATTTCCTCACCCCCATGTCACCCAAGATGTCCATGTCTTTCTTTCTTCAGTCGAAAAGAAATGAAGGTTTTTGATGAAAACATTCCAGGATTTTTCTCCATATAATGGACTTCAACAGGACCCAAACGGTTCAAGGTCCAAATGACAGTTTCAGTGCAGCTTCAAAGGGCTTTAAACGACACCAGACGATGAATAAGGGTCTTATCTAGACAAACCATCGGCATTTCACAAATAAATAAAAAAGTTTAAGTTTTATAAGCACAAATGCTGGCCTTGCTCTGTTCTGTGATGCGCGTTCGTGACTCACGTAATACGCAATTACGTTGAAAAGGTCACGCTTCTGTCCTGACGAAAATGTTCTTTTAGCCTTTTTAATATTAAAACACCCAGGATACGCACACGAAATGGGCATTTAAACACAAAGACATTTGAATATGTGTATATGAAAGAAAGACATGGACATCTTGGATGACATGGGGGTGAGTAAATTATCAGCAACAAGTTTTTTTAAAAGTGAACTAATCCTTTAAAGCCTCTAAGTTGACTGACATTAGGTTTAGATTTAGCTAAAACGAGTCAGTGTAAAACCCAGACGTGTGAGAATAAAGCTGTTCAGTGGTGCGTATGCTGTAAAAGCCCTTAGCTTGAACCCGGCGTCGTGTCAATCTCCCAAACTACTCGTGTTGACACACTAACCCCAAGAACACACCCTCGTTGCATTCATCAGAGATGTTAAGTATTAAATATGCATGTATTTCTGGCGCCAGAATCCCAGTGGTCACGTTTCTAAACACTTCAGACGTTTTTAACCTAAACTCTTAGAAGAAAAGGTTCTGTCAGGCAATTCATATATAGAACATTTTAGGGGTTCCCATCATGGGATCATGTTTTGAATTTAGCTTGAATTAATTTTAATTATGACTTAAACAGCTCACACACATACTGTCACTAGAAAACATTTAATTCCATTAAACAAGGTGTCTACAGTGGCTCAACCTTAAGTGTATCAAGCGACGACAATACTGTGCGGAAAACAACAACAAAAATAACGACTTTATTCAACCATCTCTTCTCTTCCATGTAATTTTCTAAGCTGTTGACTAGTGTAACAGCCCAGCGCTTCTGGGTTGTACGTCAGAACACCGGCTAGGCCAATAGTGAGCCGGCGTTCTGACGTACAACTGTTTTTGAACCATTTTTTCTAAGAGTGTTTTTATGTTGCGTTGCAGTGATTCTCAACTGCTTTTGCATCAGAATTGAGAACTGTTTATTGGACACGGTGGGCAACAGAAATGCCCACTACTATAACGTAAGAACTGCACAGGCCAAGCAATACAAGCATCCCCTGTTTGAACCGCTGCCCTCGGGTAGACGTTACAGGACAATGAAGACACGAACAAACAGATTAAAAAAATAGCTTTTATCCAAAAGCAATAGCAGCACTAAACACGATTTGAATACAGTATTATGAGATGTATCATGCATAGAACTGTTGTGTATGTGTGATTTGATATTTTTTAGAAAATGTATTTTATTTATATATATATATATATAAACTAGTATTTGATGCACTGATTAGATTGCATCTAATTTCGTTGTACAGTACAGACTGATGGTCTGTTTAGACTATATTTGAGAAGAACTTTAATCATGGATGGCAACAACACAGCTTTATTTATTGAATTACCTTAAAAAGCATATTTTTCTCCTCAAATGAGTTTTCTTGATCATAAAAATGTAAAACAGAAAGGGGTAAACAGTTTGCTGTACTGCACATAATAAGGCTTTCAAATGACAGTCGTTTATCTAATTTAATTTAAAGTGGCTCGATTTACTATATCATCCATATATTTTTTTTTTAATTGTAATTTCACATTAGGAGAACTTTAATTTGAATGGAATAAGAAAAAAAAATTAAACATCTATTTATCTTATTCCATTGAATCATCTGTCTGATGGTGATTCGCTCTGTACTGCTGTTTGTGCAGTTTTTCTATTACTTTTGAATTATGTTGGACTCATCGATATGTCCTCATTTATCAGCATCAGAAGTTTAATTATGTTCATCACTCCATTGTCACCGTTTGAGGGTGGTGTATGTGTTCGACTGAAAACAAAACTCGATAACACTTTATTTTGATGGTCCTTTTTGAACGTGCAAGTGACTATAAGTAACTTTGCAACTATATGTCAACTAACTCTCATTGGAGTATTAGTAGACTGTCTGCTTAATATCTGCATATACTTTATTGTGATGGTCCTCCAACAGACACTCTACTGACTATAAGTCATTTTGCAACTACATGTCAACTTAATCTAACCCTAACCCTACCAGTCTATTAATACTCTACACACACTCTAATGAGAGTTAGTAGACATGTAGGAGCAACGTTACTTATAGTCAACAGAACGTGTTAAAGGGACCATCAAAATAAAGTGAAACCCAAAACTCTAATCCTCTGGAGGAAATTGAGGGATAACTAAAGGCTTTCAGTGCTATCTCATTCTGAACCATTCTGTTCAAACAATAAAGGGTCCCAACAGGTGATAAAAAATCATTTAAAAAAGTTAATTTTCTCAATCAGATTAATTAATACAACACCCCGGTAAAAAAACGGATGTCTTTTCATGGTCTAAACTATTAATGAAACCCAAAGATTGTAACTTTGACATATTTTTGTTGATCATTTGAACGTTTCTTGCAGGCGTTTCATATATACGTCTAAATCTCAGTTTATGTTAGCTTTTCAGTACATTATAGGTCTATATTCCAAGTCATTTGAAGTCATTCGGTAGCTTGATGTGAGGAGTTTTTTTTTAATTACAAACTCTTTCACATCTGTGGTTCGGTTCATTTGGTCTGGACCAAGGGCGAAAAAATATACTTTGTAGCATTTTCAGGCGTTTTGGTTCCTTTTCACATCACACTGATTACTCTGGTCTGAATCAGTTGATGAGTTGATGAAACGAACCAAAATGCAGTCACGTGACCACATCCACAATACTCGTTGGCCACATGTGTCTTAAACGTATTTTCATAACTGCACTTCGATTGGTCTGAATCAACGTGCGGGAAATATCGGTGCGTTCAAGTCATCTCGTATAGATCGTATTTATGAGTTGAACGCACTTGAACGCCACCACAATGTCGTAAATACCAGCGGGGAGCTCGGGATTTTCTCTAAGCCCCGATCTTTCTGAGTTGTGGGCGTCACTGAGAAACATGGCGGAATACCAAATACTTCACTTATCACTTTTTATTCTGCGTTAAGACGATCGTTATATGGTGGAAATCTGCATGCATATGGTGACGCAAAAGTGTGTGAAATTGAATGTAGTGTGCAGTCCAGGCGCTAGGGGGCGATGTGGAGCACTGACACACAACAACACCAATATCTGAGAATATTGTGTACAACTGCTGAAAAGACTCTTGTATGTTTATCAGAGCTTCTAGGGCAACTTGGAGGTCCGACCATAGACAGTATAAGAAGTGGACAGATATTTCGTAATGCAACATTTCTTCTTTTACTGATTTCATATATATGTTTATAGATCCAAATCATGAGATTATTATTACTGCTAACAAGTGCTGTCAAATGTCAACGTTAAGGCATGCGATTAAGTTTGTCCAGTTTAACGCAAATTAACACAGCACCTGCCCCCCCCCCCCCAATCATCCTTAAACTATCGTTGCATTATGATCATGCTCCATTCATGCAAATGCTTTTAAACCATTTAAGCGCGATAAGACAAAAGATAACACTCTGTCTGTGAATGTCTGACGCACACACGACGTGCAACAGTATCGCACATGCTTGAACGAACAATAACACACACCATTATGCCAAAATGTCAGATTTGTTAAGTATCCTCATAAGAGTAGTCAAATAAAGTCTTAAATGAACATAAAGACTTGTTAATCTAGTAAAAAAAATAAAAAAAATCGATTGACAGCACTACTGCTAACATTACTGCGTACTACTATGTGTAGTGCTATCCCTAATAAGTCAAAGGCGCAGTGCTTTCTGCAGTTGGGTCGGTTCATGTTCACACCGTAAACGAACCGTACCGGAGTTCGTTTGGATGTGTTTGGTCCGCACCCGAGTGCGATTTCTGTGTTCACACCGGCCCAAAAGATCCGCACCACAGGGGGAAATGAACTTGAGTTCGATTCAATGAACCAAACATGGCAGGTGTGAACACACACGCGTCGCTGCATCTGATGTCAGTGGATAACGCCTCAGCGTGACTGTGTCTGAAGCTCGTGTGCAACTATTGTTACATTTAAAACTCTGAATTAAAATGGCATAGTAAACTGTTGGACTCATACAATACACTATATGTCACATGCACAATAGCTCCTCTCTTTAACTCTTATCATCAGTGTGATGTGAGGCTCGTCCACGACTCTAAGCAATGTGGAATGAAAGCAGATCTTCCTTTTTGTATATTGTTACGTACATCAGAGTAAATATGATTATTGAAAAAAAAAAAATTTCAGTTGCTGATTGGATGGCTTGTTACACAAAAGCACTTATGTGCATCTTATGCAGAATGATGTCCTTTAAAGTAAGAATAAAATGACAATTTTCTAAATGTATTTATTTTATTTATCTTATTGTGATTTTTTTTAAAACCTTTTATTTGTAATCAAACTGTCATAACTGGATCTTTTGGTGAAATTTACTTTATGATGATTTAGTCCACACATCTTAACTTTTCTGTCTATCTGGTTTACAATAAAAATGTGTGTATAACAGTTTACAGTTTCTGTTTTACTATTTCTGTTTTACATGTTCTGTTTTACTGGCTCTTTTTGGGAATAAAGCCCACAGTAATGGATTGAATATTATTTTTTTCTCCCTTTTTCTTTTGCAGCAAAATGGAGGAGTTGAAAATCAAGTCAAGCCAAGTAAGCCCAAACTTCATATTTTTGATGTTCCTTGAACCGCTGGTTTTAACCCATTAACAGAACTGCCCACTGCTGTTTGGATTGAGTTTGTGCATTAGCTTACGCTCTTGGAAAGGTGCTTATAGAACATTTTTGGGGTTCCCATCATGGGATTTATGGATTTAGGTTTAATTCAATAATTTAACATTTACATTTATTTAAAAATTAAGAATTAAACAGCTCATAAACATACTTTAAAGACTTTATACTTATACATACTTTAACTTTTTTAGAACCTTTTTGTCATAAAGGGTTGTTTATATCTGAGCTAAACCCTATAGGGATCTATGTAGAATCCCACTGAACCCTTTTTCCAAGAGTTTGGGGGGTTTTAGTTGAATTCAGCTTCGGCTTCTGGTGTTTTGTGGCATTGTCCGTTGGGAAAACCAAAGCATACTTTGGATTTTAGGGATCTAAATAGGGACAGATGTGTTAATCTTCTACTATGTTGAGATTTATAGGCGTTATGCTTCAGTTGTACATGGGTTAACATTGTGGTGAAGAGTTCAAATTACACCTTAAAGCTTATCATTATATACTGCATGTTGGTTAAATGTGTATGCAAGTGTGTAGTGATAGTCTCTTTGGTAGTTAGATTAACACATAAAAGTGTTTTTTTTTTTTTTTTTTTTGGTTTGTTTTTGTAGCCAACTTATGAGGGTTCACTGTGTTAGCATTAGATTGGCTGTTGCGTGTCTCTGGTTGTAGTGCTGTATAGCAGTAATCATTTGATTTCTCTATTGATCGTAGAGATGCGTTGACATTGCCAAATCAGAAATAACCTTTGCACATCATTGTGGCCATTTTATTTGAATGAAATGATTGTCTGAGAGATACTATAGCTAGCAAACTAATAAGTCTAACATGTTACCACCCTTGTACAAAACTGTAATTGTATTGAATGAGCACTTATTGTATACTTTAAATCTTTATCATATATTTTGTTAAACATTATTTGCAGACGTGTACACTTTCATGACTATATACACTTTTAAAAAGTACACTTTTTTTTAAAATAATTATGTTTTAATAATCTTTTGTCATGCTTTAAAGAAATGCTCTTAATTTGATTTCTTGACTTACATACTAAAGCACATGTAAAGTACTTGAATTAAACTACTAAATTGCAAAGTCATTACAAATATATGACATGTATCTTCCAAGTTTCAATGGAAATGTTATTCAACTATATTTGAGTTTACCATAAATGTTTGTCAGAACATTCATCAGTACACTTTAACCTTATTTCAAAGACAATGAATTTCATATAAAGATACTTAGTGGCTTAAAAAACACTCTAATGTTGCATTAAATATACATTTAAACAATGATTACTTCTTTTTCACAAGGCCAGGTTTTATTACGATGTGTTTTTTTTTATGCAGGCATTAATCAAAGTCTCTAACTTCAACGTTAACATTAACATGATACAGTTTGTGAGTAAATGAGCGAGGGCGAGTAAATAATGCCAGAATGCTTGTTTAAGACTGAATGATCTCTTTAGTGTGTAGTTTGTAGGAAGGCAATGTTAAAGGAGCTGCTTTTAATCTTTAAGTGTGTTGAATCGGATTTGAGCTGCATGCATTTGCAAAGGAAAGTCTTACTTTTATGGATTTACACCTTGTAAAAAGTATGGCAGATCAAAAGCTTAACAAAAATCATTCTGAGAAAAAGTTTCCCATCCTTTGTGGTTGACAGCCTCTCCAGAGTGTCAGAAATATGCAAATGAGATGCTGATTTCCCCATAGGGACTCATTATTCCCTGGCTTCGGACTAAACTTCACAAAACATGCAGTGGCATGTGTGATCGTTCTCCTCATGCATGCGCGTGTGTGTATCGCGGTGTGTTATCTCAGTTCCCTCTCTTCCAGAGAGTCCTCTGTTGTCATGTGTGTGTTTTTCGCTTGGAAACGCTGACATTAATCAGACTGGCCCAGTTTCTGAACGCCACACACCCAGACACTCGAGTGGATGACCGAACGATAACAGGGCGGGCTGACAGCCTTTTGCCTTCCACACAAATCATAAATAAATAACGTGCCGGAGGCAGCCTGCCGAAAAGGTCACTCAAGAAGAAAGACGTGCGAACGCTTGCGAGAAAGACCCGTTTCGTGGTGGAAACGAAGATCTGCCACATCCAGCGGCTGAACCGCCGGGATTCATTAGCCTGAAATCACAACCAGAGGTTTGTTACATGAGAATTACATGATATCACCAGGAAAAGCCCATCGAGTTGCTTCTTTCTACACTAATTGGAAGGGAATTGGATAAGGCAGAGCACCTCTGGGTCACGCTGTCTGTAATGGATTGATGGTTTCGGATGGTTTTGTTAGTCTCAGTCCCCAGCCCTGAACTAATACAGCAATCACTTCGGTCACATCCACATTACAACAGAACTCGTGACAAAAGCCTGTGTGAGATGTACTGATGTACACCAGCTGCCGTCAGTTCCCAGCATTAGAAATCAGGGAAATCAGTCAGCAGTTCATACTGGTCAATCACGTGTCTGGCCAAGAGCTTCAATTGCATATCAGTTTTCCATCTCAAACACAAAAGTATGTGAACAAGATGCAAGTTTTGGGCACTTGTGATCTATATACACAACCCGATCTCATGAAATGTGTCTCTGTAGCATGCATTGTATTTATCGTGCAATTTATATGCAAGTTTTTATGTGCACGTGCATCACTGTAAACCTGTAGGATTAGTAGTGTGGGGTACGTGCGTATTACACGCCATAAAGTGTCTCATAATCATATGCATGTACAAACTAATTTCGGCATGTAAATTGCATGATAAAACACAATGTGTGCTATTAGAGATGCATTTCAGTCACTAAAAACAGCAGAAGCTCCTAAAACGGAGGATGAAGCGAAGTAATAATCGAATACATTGCTTGATATTTGATATCCGTTAGATTGTGATTTTTCTCAGAATTGACAGCCCTAGTACTGTTTGAGAGCTTAGCGTCTTCATTTTCTGCACATATACATTTATATTACACAGAGTAACTTATTTACACTGAAGCACCTCATCCCCCCCGACAAACCCCTTTAAATATGTTGATGAACATGTAATTGTAATGTTAGGGTACAATACATTGAAAGGGTTTCCTTTAAAAATGACACAAGAAGTATGTGGACATGGGAAGCTTTTCAATTTGGGAAATCCATTAAAATGGTCCAGAGTGAAAGGGGTTAATTTGTATTTATTAGTTTGTTACATTAGTCATCAATGTAAATGATGTAAATGAGTTAACATTAATATCTCTGCTGCACCGACTTGAGCTTTATTTCAGAAACATCCGCTGAACCTCTTCAGACTCAGAGCGACACACAGATATTACTGTGCAGTTTCAGTCATACGTCACTGTCAGATTACTGCAGAATAACTCTCCAGAGGTGTGTAATTATATTATTCCTAGGTCCAATAAAGTTTTCACGGCTCGCAGTCCATAAAATCCAGAAACCAAAATCAGCAGGCCATCAGAAACACATCATAATGTTGAATTATGATGGCCGGAGTTGAGCTAGGGATGAGAGTCGTCAGGATTATTACCACACTGTGTTTGCAGATGTTTTGGATCACTAAAAACTAAAATGATGCGACTGTTTGCATCGATCTTCTATTGAAAATATGGGAAGTTAGAGGAACATACTGTAATTTGTAGCATAAACACAAACACATTGTACTAGAGCAACATACAAACCTTCAATGCTAACCACAAAAACTTCAGCATACTGACAGCATATTGTGTGATTGTGCTTGGAGTCGATTGTTTTCCTTTATTTTTCACAGATTATCATTTTGCTTTGACATCCATTATTGCATTTGGGGGGTGTAGTAATGAAGGGAGTGTGTGTGTGTGTGTGTGTGTGTGTGTGTGTGTGTGTGTGTGTGTGTGTGTGTGTGTGTGTGTGTGTGTGTGTGTTTTCAGGCTGATTCCAGATGTCAACAGGGTTTCTCATAGTACCTTTAAGTCGATCAATATTATTTTGTTAACACAACGGTTGCACTTTATTTTACAGTATGTGCACTTACAGCGTATTTAGGTTTTGGTAATATGAGCTAACTATGGGTTAAGCTTAGGTTAAGTGCTAGGATCAGGGTTAGTACCAAGTTATCATCCAGTCATTGTAATTACTGTAATAAGCACTGTAATAAGTAGGCACTCTACTCTACTCAGTTAAAAAAAACGATTGGCAAAAGAGCTTTTAAGTTTAAGGCTCCGGCAGATTGGGTTCATCTTTCTGTGGAAATAAGATCAATTTCTTCACTTGGTTTGTTTAAACATGCCCTGTCTGCTCACTTTAGGATAAACGGCCTCTGTTATTAAAAATGCATGCAATTTTTAGACCTGCTGTCCACACCTAATGTTAATATTTGACTGTAGTTAGAAATTCACTCTGTTTACTTATTTACTTATTATTGGCCATCTTGGCCTTTTGGTGGTTGTAATTTACTGATGAACTTATGCAGGTGTTGTTGTTGTTGTTTTTGTTTTTTGTTATTTTTTGCTGTTTGTTTTGATTTTTCAGTTCTCTGTTATGTAATTATTGTGTTATATGTTGGGACCCGTTCGGAAACGAGATGATTAATCTCAAGGGGTTTATCCTAATAATATACAAATTTGAACCAATTCCATAATATGTATATGTGGAACAGGACTGTAAAATAAAGTGCTACCAATATAACTCATCAAAATAATGTTTGCAACTTAAAATGATTAATTAAATAAATAAATTAGATTTAAAAAATATATATAATTGGACCACTCTTATGGAAATATAATTAATAATATTTAATAATATAAATAATAACTTTTCAAATTGTATTTTATAAATCAACATCTCAGGAAAACATTATGGGGTTTCTAATCAAAATATGACTTTCTGTTATAAAACATTGCATTGGTTTCATACATGTCCACTGTAGACACACCAGGATTGCAGCATCTTTATCAGGCATTCTGGGAGACACAACAAAATGTACATCAATATTAGATATTATTATTAAAATGTTGCCAATTATTACTCCAATTATTACATTTCATTTTTTCATTACATGTTGCCCCAAGAACACCAATTTATGGCCATTTTAAAGTAATGGTGTATCAATTCATTCGATTATATATTTCATAACATAGTTGAGAATCATCTTTATTTTAACCTGAAACCTAAAAATTGATTGCTGGGTGAAAAAAATCCCATTGTTTTTTCCTATTCATGTAATTTCATGTGTTTTTAGTATGAGTCCTGGTGTCTACAGAGGACAGCATAAATTAATAAAATATATTTTTTTCAAAAATGCTTTTTTACCATTTGCTTCTTATGCTCAAAACAATGTGATGACATGAAAAAAATGCTAAAAAAAATGTCTGGGTCTCAGCTAATAATCTATGCATGAACAATTTTGTTAATTGAATGTATATCCAACACATTTTATTACAAAAAAACGAGTACAATTATCACCTCTTATAAAGTAAGTAATTAGACCAAGCTCACAGTATTACACAGTCCTTGATTCAGAGTAATGAACTGCAGTTCGTATCTGAAGATCGTAAGTTGTAAATTAACTCTCAGAAATAAAGAGCAGTTTTTTGTAAATGACCATTTAGTGGGAAAAACACATGGTAAATGTGTTGCATGTATCAGTCTCTAGTCAGCAGCTAAATGAGTTATCACTGCGAGGAGAAGAAATACAAGCTGACTACCCAGATTGAGAAGTCATTTCTCACGTTGTATTTTTAGGAATGTCACTTTAAGAGTACAGGATATTTCTCAACACAACAGATTGTGTTTGGGAGAGAATTCAAACAATACAGTAGATATGCTCTGAACACAGATATGAGCCCTGCAGTTATTTTTTTATCCAAATTATGAAGACAATAAAACATGTATCTGCGGAAACAGGATTTAATTTGCAAGCATAATCCAGAAAACAAGAATACAGCTGAATGATTTTAGGAAACTGTTTAGTATAATTTGATAAGAGAAAGATGCTTTGTCACTCCAGTGAATTGATGCATTACACACAAACAGTGCCGGTACCGTTTCTGATGAGTGATCACAGAAAAGAAGAACTTTTTTGATGGCAATCTGGTCCAATATTTAAAAACATCTGGGCCCGTATTCATAAAGAATCTTAATGCAAAGATTCGCTCCTAGTGACAAAATTCTAAGAAAATTCTTAGAAATGTGGGCGTTTACTCTTAAAATTAAAGAAAAAATTCTAGTAAAGAAGAAAGTAATCCAGATAGCATCTTAACCCTTAAAAGAGGTCTGAAGGTCAGAATTGTTAGGAGTGCGGACGAGGACTTTTAAGAGGCGTAAGAGTTTCTTTATCAGAGGAGAAAATGTCAGAAAGACGAAGAGGGAGAAGTGTGTTTCAGACGATGGATGACAGTGAGTTAATAAGACGCTATAGATCGACACCCGCCCGAATCTTCCTTTAATGATGGCCTTGTGTTCCTCCACGAACTGGCTAACAGTGAACACTGTTCCTCGGTCCAGTCCGGCTTTCTCGCCCTGCTTGGTTTTGATTCCATGTTTGATACATTCAAACCAACATTCAAACCAACACTTAAATAGACATGCCAGCAATCAGTGGAACTGGGAAGAGTGGAACAATTTTTATCATTCTAAGCCAATCAAATACCTCATAGGAAATTAACAGCATGGTAAATAAAAAAAAGGATTTATATACACATATATAATGTGTGTGTGTGTGCGTGTGTGTGTGTGTGTGTGTGTGTGTGTGTGTGTGTGTGTGTGAGAGAGAATGGTCAAATAGGAAAAATTACGCCTGTAATTTCAAAGTGAAGGCTTAGAATAGACCCTATACTTAAATCACTCTTTTTTTCCTTGTTGGACAACCAACCAATCACAGTCTTCAGAAGATTGTGTCACACACACCAACGGGGTCGGCCCCGCCTCCTCACTCAGATGAATGTTTGTGTCTCTTCCTGACTCAGAGTTGCTCTCAGATCGGTCCCGAATCGCTCTTAAGCTAAGACTCCTACGTAAAAGTTTTTAAGCTAAATGAAGAGTTTTCTGAGAGGATTCTTAGAATCTTTATGAATACGGGCCCTGTGTTTTAATGGGCCGGTTATTTGAGCTATTGGTGGCACTAGGGTTGGAGACCGTGACCTGGAACTTGCCATGCTGTGAGTTGAGACTCATCTCTAAGTTTTACCTCCCAGTCAGAGGAATAATAAGAAGTGTTACAGATTAAATCAGTGCTTGGCCCTTTAATAGAGTCGATTATCTTAACTGATGCCTATTTTATAAGCTGCAAATCTTTTTCTGGGAGCAATGGGATCATAAGTCATGGCTGTGAAAGTCCTCTGTCCCCCTGCAGAGGACACACTGTATTTGCACATCTCTGGGGCAGTGGAAATATTATTCAGACTGTCACGTCGGGTTACATGACTCAGTAGGGACTTTAAGCAACAGCCTCTGGTGGAACGGCAACAGCATTCTGGGTTGTTGCGCATGCGAGACTTTAACTTCTACTTTGCGACGTTCTACTGTAACCGTCTACTACGGGAGAACAGCTGATTTGCCATAATCGTTACTACGTGAAAGATTAAGAAAGTTAATATAATGTTTTATGGTATGTGGCATTGTAATTGTTTATGTCATTAAATGCCCAAAGCAACCCTCTCCTGCTTTTTAAAATCACTTTCTTTATTTGTATTTTGTCAAATGATTAAATTATCTCCTACGCCATACTCTTTACTGTTGCTTAGTGATTTTTGGATTCTTTAGCTACGGCAGTTAACCATTTACTTCCGGCTGCCGTTGCCGTTCCATCAGCAGCTGTTGCTTAAAAGTCCCTAATAAACACAGCACCTGCGCATGTCTGACATGTATCAATACCATTTTTTCTACCTGGCCAAAGGAGTAGCCATACAGTAAGACAACATTAAAATATATATATATATTAGAACATAGTATCCTCTCAAAAAAAAACTAAAAAACAATCACAAGCCTTCATTACCACTGTCTTTAAATACCTTCAAATTCACCAATAGACAATGGCAACTTTAGGTTTCAGCGCCATTGAGAAACATTGGAAGATCCAAAGCTATCATCGGTTTTATGTGTTTATGCCACAAAAAATCTAGTATATCAGTGACTCTCAGCTGATTCAAGTCTACCTAGAGGAATACGACACTATAACTGTATTCATATAAGCTCCTTTAGTATTATCAGCAGCTATCACGTTTCTCAGGAGCAGATTACCCTCCTCCCTCCCCAGCTCCACCTGTCTCCAGTCAGGATTACCCTTCTCCCTCCCCAGCTCCACCTGTCTCAGTCAGGATTACCCTCCTCCCTCCCCAGCTCCACCTGACTCCAGTCAGGATTACCCTCCTCCCTCCCCAGCTCCACCTGTCTCCAGTCAGGATTACCCTCCTCCCTCCCCAGCTCCACCTGTCTCAGTCAGGATTACCCTCCTCCCTCCCCAGCTCCACCTGTCTCCAGTCAGGATTACCCCCTCCCTCCCCAGCTCCACCTGTCTCCAGTCAGGATTACCCCCTCCCTCCCCAGCTCCACCTGTCTCCAGTCAGGATTACCCCCTCCCTCCCCAGCTCCACCTGTCTCCAGTCAGGATTACCCTCCTCCCTCCCCAGCTCCACCTGTCTCCAGTCAGGATTACCCTCCTGCCTCCCCAGCTCCACCTGTCTCCAGTCAGGATTACCCTCCTGCCTCCCCAGCTCCACCTGTCTCCAGTCAGGATTACCCCCTCCCTCCCCAGCTCCACCTGTCTCCAGTCAGGATTACCCCCTCCCTCCCCAGCTCCACCTGTCTCCAGTCAGGATTACCCTCCTCCCTCCCCAGCTCCACCTGTCTCCAGTCAGGATTACCCTCCTGCCTCCCCAGCTCCACCTGTCTCCAGTCAGGATTACCCTCCTGCCTCCCCAGCTCCACCTGTCTCCAGTCAGGATTACCCTCCTCCCTCCCCAGCTCCACCTGTCTCCAGTCAGGATTACCCTCCTGCCTCCCCAGCTCCACCTGTCTCCAGTCTGGATTACCCCCCTCCCTCCCCAGCTCCACCTGTCTCCAGTCAGGATTACCCCCCCTCCCTCCCCAGATCCACCTGTCTCAGTCAGGATTATCCACCTCCCTCCCCAGCTCCACCTGTCTCCAGTCAGCATCACCCCCCTCCCTCCCCAGCTCCACCTGTCTCCAGTCAGGATTATCCCCCTCCCTCCCCAGCTCCACCTGTCTCCAGTCAGCATCACCCCCCTCCCTCCCCAGCTCCACCTGTCTCCAGTAAGCATCACCCCCCTCCCTCCCCAGCTCCACCTGTCTCCAGTCAGGATTACCCTCCTCCCTCCCCAGCTCCACCTGTCTCCAGTCAGGATCACCCCCCTCCCTCCCCAGCTCCACCTGTCTCCAGTCAGGATTACCCTCCTCCCTCCCCAGCTCCACCTGTCTCCAGTCAGGATTACCCCCCTCCCCCTCTCCAGCTCCACCTGTCTCCAGTCAGGATTACTCCCCTCTCTTCCCAGCTCCCCCTGTCTCAGTCAGGATTACCCTCCTCCCTCCCCAGCTCCACCTGTCTCCAGTCAGGATTAACCCCCTCCCTCCCCAGCTCCACCTGTCTCCAGTTGGCATTCTGATTCCCCTCAAAACAGAATAAATTTTCAAATGATGTTGTACATTCAAATTAATTAATGATATCCGCTATATATTCATGTTGGTTCTGTTCAATTTACCCTAAGGGGGGTTATTGCTGGGCATTTACATGCTAGGCTGCCCAGAACAGAACCATACCGTTAATCCTAACTGTATGCTAATTGTCAATCGTATTAGTGGTCCTGACAGAAATGGTAAACCGATGTGCCTGGGGTTCTTGTAACACTGATTCCAGGTATCCTGAGAGGATGGGCATCAATATTCATGTATTGAATCACTGAACTGTGCGCGTGTTCACCAGCACGTTTCAAAAGTGTGATAGGATTTGAGCGAACGGACCAATTATCTGCACAATACAACTGAAGGCTGGTTTACTTATAATATTCAATGATGTGGGCGCAGAAACCTGGTTCCCTACGGATTCAACAACCACAATCCCAGTGAAGATGAAAACGTTCATTTTCTGGTCATCATACTTTCATTAATGTATTTAAAGGTGGGGTATGTGATTCTCTTTTTTGTCCATTTTTTCAAAATCACTTGAAATCCTATTCATAACCCACTTACAGCCTCTGAGTTAGAAGCACTGAAATGAAAATTAAGCAATTGAATCATCTGTGGAACGGGCAGGACTCGAAAAACTCCAGCCAATCATTTCCAAGACCACCTAGAATCATCCGTCAATCAAACGGTTGTACCATACCCTAACCCCCCCTGGAGCGTTGGAGGAAATAAGGTAGGACCATTTGAGTTGTGTATTTTCAAAATCTGCCGGCCGTTTTGCAAATCCCATACCCTACCTTTAAGTAACATTGACAAGACAGGATTCAGTTAAACTCACAACAGTGTCCATTTTTTCAGCTAAATTGGTCAGAATTGGCCACACCAGACCTGTATGCAAGAAACTGGTTGTGTCTGAGTAGTTCCCACACTGTGCAAAAATCCAAAGCCAAATAGTTGTGTTTCGGTTAGGTCAGAGTTAATCTCATCAAAAATACTGACGATCTTGGTAGATTTAACAAAGGGTTTTATTTCCTCAACAATGTGTTTAAGTTTTTGCTTTCTAAATATCTCTTCAATTTTGATGGTTCTCTGTTTGACATTGCTGTAATTTAACTTTAACTTTAAGTGCAAATGAGAGTTGAGAGCTACAGTGGAGGTGAACATTACAAGTGAACAGTAGCCGCGTTTCCATTACCCGTCAAATTGCGCAAATTGAAATTGAAAATTGAAAATACGCCCAATGGTAACACGTAAATTTAGCAAAAACTCCCATTTATCGCAAAAAAGTTTATTTAAAAAGTATATTAAAAAGTTGGGTAACACTTTATTTGAAGGGGTGTGCATAAGACTGACATGACACTGTCATAAACATGACATAACACCTGTCATGAACATGAAGGAGTCTTTATGAATGTTTATGACTGTTGTCATTAAGTGTCATTCGGTAAATTATGACACTTTTAATGCAAAGTTGACATTGTTTAAAATGTCTTTGTTATGACAACTTGACATTAACAAAGACAAAAATGTCTTTGTTATAACAACTTGACATTAACAAAGACAAAAAATGTCTTTGTTATGACAACTTGACATTACCCAAGACAAAAATGTCTTGATTATGACAACTTGGCATTAACAAAAACAGAAATGTCTTTGTTATGACAACTTGACATTAACCAAGAAATCATAACCTGTCAACCTGTCACAAATATGTCATAACAGGTTTAATTATCAAACTTACAGCATTTTACAGTGTAATAACCCTTAATGACATCTTTATAACTAGTACAATGTGTTCCACTTTACTTGAGGACAAGTAAAATATTCATGACAGTTATAATGGTGTCATGACGGCCAAAGTTGTGACAGGTTGACAGGTTATGATTTCTTGGTTAATGTCAAGTTGTCATAACAAAGACATTTCTGTCTTTGTTAATGTCAAGTTGTCATAACAAAGACATTTTAAACAATGTCAACTTTGCATTAAAAGTGTCATAATTTACCGAATGACACTTAATGACAACAGTCATGAACATTCATAAAGGCTCCTTCATGTTCATGACAGGTGTTATGTCATGTTTATGACAGTGTCATGTCAGTCTTATGCACACCCCTTCAAATAAAGTGTTACCAAAAGTTGCAATGGAAACAGTTTTTGCACATTTACCTGACGTAGATGACGCGGTGTGTTTGGACAGAATATTATTTCTTTATTAAATTCATAAAAGACTAAATAATTACAGGAATACTGGATTCTAAACCTCAAAGAAATGCCACAATCAAGATCTTGAAGCAGAAATGAGGAGAAACACCATAAACTCCTCACATGAGCCGCTCTCAATGTAAGAGGCTTTCCTTGCCATTAATGCTTGGATAACACACACACACACACACACACACACACACACACACACACACACACCTGCGATTATTAATAATGTCTAGTGCGGTGACTGAGATATATGTAAACCTGCCAACATCCTTCTCCATGATTTTTGGACTTACATATCACAAGAGGAAAAAATTACGCTTTAGTCGCATAATATCGGTTATTGGAAACGCGTCATTTCGGGATAGTTTTTTTTCGACATTTAGAAAAAAATCGCAAAAGTTTTGCGCACATCTGTAATGGAAACGTGCCTGATGACTGATGGTTGCTGAAGCTGCGAATGCCTGATCTGAAGCAAAACTCAGTTTCTCAAACACGCTTACCGTTTTTAGGAACGACGAGTCAAGGCAGCAGCACGTCAGAGATGTTATTGTCTTGTTACTTATATGTCGATATGGCATGAGCCTCATTATATCTCCCTGAAGACATGCAGCATATATTTGTGTTATTGCAGGGTTTCACGGCTGTCTTCGAACACCTCACAGATATGCAAATCGAGCAGCTGAGCACATTGCCCAGATGCACACGCGACAGAACAGCCTTTCATTGTGTCACTTTGTTCATTTCTGCATTTGACAGGCAATTACCAGCATCTTCATTTGCTGCTTTAGGACTGCACCATTATGCATCTTCAGATTCAGCATTTTATTAGGCAGAATAAGTTGGCCATTGTGTTCAGGGGATCAATCGACAAGACCCTAACAGTGTATTTTCTAATTGTTACACACTTCTTATTGTGGTGCATAATGGGATTGAATCAGTGTACTAGGTAATGTGATTTTGTAAACCACTACAAAATGTCTGACTCATGAACAGAAATGCACTATATAAGGGTCTAACTGTGTGTGTGTGTGGGTATGTGTGAGTGTGAGTGTGTGTGACATGTTGCATGATTTTGGATTAAGCTACTGTTCAAAAGTTTGCGTGTGTGTGTGTGTGTGCGTATGTGTGTGCATATGTGTGTGTGCATATGTGTGTGTGTGCGTAGGAGTGGGAGTGTGTGTGTGTGCGTGTGCGTGGGAGTGTGTGTGACATGTTGCATGATTTTGGATTAAGCTACTGTTCAAAAGTTTGCGTGTGTGTGTGTGCATATGTGTGTGTGTGCGTAGGAGTGGGAGTGTGTGTGTGTGCGTGTGCGTGGGAGTGTGTGTGACATGTTGCATGATTTTGGATTAAGCTACTGTTCAAAAGTTTGCGTGTGTGTGTGTGCATATGTGTGTGTGTGTGTGTGTGCGTAGGAGTGGGAGTGTGTGTGTGTGCGTGTGTGTGTGCGTGGGAGTGTGTGTGACATGTTGCATGATTTTGGATTAAGCTACTGTTCAAAAGTTTGAGGTTGTCAAGATTTATGTTTTTGAAAGAAATCTCTTCTACTCACCAAGGCTGAATTTATTTGATAAAAAATACAGTAAAACAGTGAAATATTATTACAGTTTAAAATGGCACATTTCTGTTGGGAATAAGTGTAAATTTGATCAAATCTGAATTTTCAGCATCATTACTCCAGTCTTCAGTGTCACTTAAATCAGTATAAAGGCAAATACGTAATTTTATATGAATTATATATAAACATATTGGTAACACTTTATTTTGATGGTCCCTTTTGAACGTGCTATTGACTATAAGTAACTTTGCAACTATATATCAACTAACTCTCATTGGAGTATTAGTGACTGTCTGCTTAATATCTGCATATACTTTATTGTTATGATCCTCCAACAGACACTCTACTGACTATAAGTAACTTTTCAACTACATGTCAACTTAATCTAACCCTAACCCTACCAGTCTACTAATACTCTACACACACTCTAATGAGAGTTAGTAGACATGTAGGAGCAACGTTACTTATAGTCAACAGAATGTGTTAAAGGGACCATCAAAATAAAGTGAAACCAATATATTTTGTATTATTTATATGCAATTTTATAGGATTTATTACTATTTTTAATTTGCTTTTATCTATTTTTTTGTAAAAAAAAAGTAAAAAAAATGTTTAATTAATTTTAATTAATTTGTTTCAGTTTTAGTAATTTTACTGTTAATTTCAGATTATTTCTATTCTGTTATTGTTAATACTTTTTTTTTGCCTTTTTTCAATGTACAAAAATTGTTTTATCAGATCACTCTGATATTTAAGATGAAAATATATGAATTACAAAATTATAAAAACTCAATTACAGTATTGAAAATGTTTCTATGTTTCTAAATATGAGGCAGGAGTGTTTTGTGAGATTATGATTGTTCAGTAACCGGTCGTTGATGTGTGTGTTGTGTAAGGGGAGATTTCAGACACAGCTTTGGCTTTATTGTTGCTGCTTCAATGTAAATAGCTTTACTAACTAGCGTAGTCAACAATATTAGTCGGCATGAAGTTGAGATAGTCTTGTGTGATATTGTGCCGTATATCCGAGTGAAACTGCTTCTGGAACAAGAACAAATGTGGGCGGGGCTTGCTTTTGAATGTTGGGAATTGATTGGATGGTTGTGGTTTGCTATTGGCTGATCTCATATGAGTAACAGGTTATAGCCCCGCCCTCACGCCAGCAAACACACCATCAGAGAAGAGAATAATTTATAAATAAATATTGCAATATTCCATTAATAAACAAACAAGATTTGTCGATTTTGATTTCGTGGTGATTTTAAATATCTAGCTCATGTTTATACTGCAACAACTCAAAATGATGGAGCAGGAACGAGTCCTGTGTGAAAAACCCTTACTGGTACATTTGAGTGTGTGTTCAGACAGTCACAAAAATAACAACCGAGACGTGAGTACGGTTTGTGCTGTTTTGTTGTAGAGTCGCTAGCATTAAAACATTGAATTATTTATGAGCAAATGTGAATCTGGCTCAGGTGAAGCAACACTCGCTCTCTCTCTTTCCTCTCAGCAGGATTGAGTGAGCAGATATAACATATTTCTGGGCTTGTTTTCGATACTTGTGGTGGATTCTGGGTCAACTTTACCTACTAAATGATCTGGAATTGTGTGACAAATACAACACAATTCCAGGTTTCACGTCATTGACGCCAAATGCTATTGGTTCTCGCACGACTTGTATACCTTAATGCTTTTATTGTCTTTTTGACAGATATGATCACGAACTGCTGTTGAATTGCTGTCAGCTTCATTAATAATTCTCCTTTTTGTCTTCCATGTATAAAATAACAGCTCTAGAATTACTGTAAACTGTGTTGTTCTTCAGCTAGGTGTCTCTTTCAGGTCAGCTTCATGACCGTTCATGTCGACTGTGTTTATGAATAATAATTCACATGGCTCACTGCCATGACCAATACATTCAATTATAAACCTCAAAACTAGATCCAATTATTTCAAAAACATAATTACTAGAATCAAAATAAAACAACAATGAGATCATTAATAGGCCTATATCTTGAATTAAGTGTAAACTACTGTATATAGATTTATTTTAAAGAAATTAATTTGGCTATTATTATGCATGAAACAAGAACAAAAATTTAAGAAAATTAATGTACAATATTATTTTTAAGGATGTTTAGAAATGCACAATGAGTTTTACTGTTTTAGTGCATATGATATTTTATTAAAGCAAGGTTGTGTCCGCAGGTTATGCATCATCAGAACTCCTTATTAAAATCAATTTAAAGAAGTATTTTTAAGATATTAACTTTTAAGGATAAATAAGTGTCTTTTTTTTAAAACTTTTTTACTTGGTCATATTTTGAGAGGCTTGTCACGAGAGGACAATTCTACATTGTGATTTGATTTTGTACAGCAAACAACTGATCATTGAAAAGTTAATATTTGTGGATCAACATTAATCTGTCTAATAAACACCATGTGTTTGAGCTAACTACAAAACCTTCAACTCCTGGGTAACACTTGATTTCAATATATTCTACTAACTGTAATAACTTTGCAACTTCGTCAACTTATTCTGCTAACCCGAACCCTAACCTAACAGTCTACTAATACTCTAATGAGAGTTAGTTGACATGTACACTGTAAAAAATTATTGTGATTTTAACAGTAAAACACTGTAAACATGCTACAGTGAAAAACTGTTAATTGTTTAACAGAACGTTTCCTTACTATAAATAACTGTGATAGATCTAATAGTACATTTAATGTAATTTTACTGTAAAATACCGTTAAAATTACAGTTTTTGAAAGTGAAAAAGAACAACTCATTGTATAATTTACAGTGAAAAACCGTTAATTGACATTCCCACAATTCCCTGCGTGACACTTCACATTTTATGTGTTTTTGTTGAAATAACTCTTTCTTCATAGTTTTCTTAGTTTTTTTCTAATGAGTTATGTACATTAGGGAGTTATGTACATTAGGGTTTTATGTACATTAGGGTTTTATGTAACATTTAATGTTGTTAAATGAATGTTTAATGCATTTTTAAAATGTCATGTGTGTTACCATGATGGTGTTTAATGTTTGTGCGAATGACACTTTGCACCTTCTATATACTGTATTAGTCTTAACTTTCTTGTGGAAGAGCTTCTTGTAATAAGCTCTGATCATATGAGTCTCATCGTGGTTGTTGGTTGTCAGCGTATTACACTGATACAAAACAGACTACTAATACATCAATAAGTCGGTAAATTAACATTATATCATATAATGAAATACGGTTTATTTCTGTAAATTTAAGTAAAGTCTGTAAAACCAATAATGTTGCTACCGTATTTTTGACGTTAAAACTCTGGTAACCACAGCTGACGTTTTTTTTTTTTTTTATAAAAATTATGGTTTATTTTTTACTATGTAGTTGCAAAGTTACTTAGTCAACAGAACACCTAAAATGAACCAGTGTAACCAAAACTGTATTGTTGAGAACGCACAACACATTTTGTTAACAAAGACATTGACTGACAGAAGTCAAACATCATTAAAAACGATCTTTTCCTGATGGAAAGGCCACTGGTGTTATGAAATGGCACTCTTTAACCAGCATGCACTGCTGTAATCAGTGACATATATGGCACAGAGCCTTTTATTGACATCGGATTGTGGTTGTCTGTTATATGAAAGTCCTTTTATACCAACATATTTTATGACTCATTTGAAAGGAGGACATCTCTATTTATAATCTCCTTCTCTAAGCAGAATTCACACACCCGCACGTTTGCTGAAGCACATCCCTCATACTGTACATGTTTAAAGACTGATAGGGTACAGAATCTCAAAGAGTTCCTAGTGGAGGAAAAGAAAATAAGTGTGAGGAAACACTCATCTATCGTTTGAGGCCCCTGGGAAATACCTTTGTTAAAAATGTACTTCATATTCAAACACAAACGGGGCAATTTGTGCAAATATGATGTGTAATAGTGGAGGGTGTATGAGGGGGTCTCAGCAGTTACAGCCTCAGAAGTGGGTCAGAATGAAGTAGTTGTGTCATTGGATAAGGACGTTGGTGGCGGGAGTGAGAGCTAGCATGGCAGTGGCAGGAGTGAGAGCTAGCATGGCAGTGGAGGGAGTGAGAGCTAGCATGGCAGTGGCGGGAGAGAGCGCTAGCATGGCAGTGGTGGGAGTGAGAGCTAGCATGGCATTGGCGGGAGTGAGCGCTAGCATGGCAGTGGCGGGAGTGAGCGCTAGCATGGCAGTGGCGGGAGTGAGAGCTAGCATGGCAGTGGCGGGAGTGAGAGCTAGCATGGCAGTGGAGTGAGAGCTAGCATGGCAGTGGCAGGAGAGAGCGCTAGCATGGCAGTGGCGGGAGTGAGCGCTAGCATGGCAGTGGCAGGAGTGAGAGCTAGCATGGCAGTGGCGGGAGTGAGAGCTAGCATGGCAGTGGCAGGAGTGAGAGCTAGCATGGCAGTGGAGGGAGTGAGAGCTAGCATGGCAGTGGCGGGAGAGAGCGCTAGCATGGCAGTGGCAGGAGTGAGCGCTAACATGGCAGTGGCGGGAGTGAGAGCTAGCATGGCAGTGGCGGGAGTGAGCGCTAGCATGGCAGTGGCGGGAGTGAGCGCTAGCATGGCAGTGGCGGGAGTGAGAGCTAGCATGGCAGTGGCAGGAGTAAGAGCTAGCATGGCATTGGCGGGAGTGAGAGCTAGCATGGCAGTGGCGGGAGTGAGAGCTAGCATGGCAGTGGCAGGAGTGAGAGCTAGCATGGCAGTGGCGGGAGTGAGAGCTAGCATAATTAAGCTAGCTCTTAGTGGCGGGAGTGAGAGCTAGCATGACAGTGCATGGCAGTGAAAATGAAATTGAATTATAAAATGAGTTATATCTCATGTTAAACCACCATCTACATAAGAGCCAGCGAGGTCAAGCTGTTGTCAGCGGGCACATGATGGCCTGGAGCTCACATCTGGGAAACATCTAAACAAGGTTTCAAATAGGCATTATGTTTATAAATAAATTGCATATTTGAGGTCTAAACAACTGCATTCTCACCTAAAAAAACACCTAAAACTATATTCCGTGACACAATAACAGTAGTATTTGTAAAGTTATATTGGTTTTGCTCATCCGCCCTTGACGTTGCTGTGGGAATATTCGTAGCCCCTCTTCTTCCCCAGCACCACCTGCCCAGATCTGTGTGCATGTTTCAGCAGTAAAACCCCATGAACTCGTACAGCAGCGTCGTAGATCTGTCAAGACACAGCCCATTCATATCAAAATGCTGTTTAATTTTATTCCTAACACCTGAACCTACTTATGACAGAAACTTGTGCAACATACTTTAAATTAAAACATGTGGCCAATTTATCTAATCCTATCCCACATCTAACCCTTCTCTATGAATGTAGCCTTTTTAACTAGTTTGGACCAGTAAAATGTACTAGTACTAGTGAGTACAAGTACTCATGCACACACCATTTGGCTCCGTAACAATAATGTAGTTCAATGTCAAATATTAATGGCGATGTCTGTGATTATTTTAATGGGAGAGGTAGAGATAGCACATTCACTGTGTTCCTGCAGACTTCAATTAATGCAAAATGCAAGAGCTTAACTGTCTTTAAATGTCCCTGTGGTGAACTTAATGAGTTTTGTTAGATGATGTGGAAGAACTGAAGTGCAAGGATGCAAACTTTTCACCTTTCGGCAAAAATCGATGTTATAGGTCATATAGTCAGTGGAGGAGACTGAATGTTTACTAAATATTAATTAAAAAAAGCTCTTCTGGCACAAATGTCAGCTTTCTATTTAGATACATCATCAAGACCAAAACCGTAATTATGCTTGAAGTAGCTCCGGTGACATAGTTGCAGTGTTGTGTCTGTGAACGTGGAGACTGGGAACTGTGCTGAAGTTTTGTTCAGTGCATGTGATTGAAAATGTGAATCAGATTGCAACGTTTATGGTTCATATACAGGTGAAACTCGAAGAATTCGTGCAAAAGTTCATGTATTTCAGTAATTCAAATTAAAATGTGAAACTAATACATTTATATAACTATATACGTATACATGATTATACTTTTCAGAGGGCCGACATTTCTGTATTTAAAATCCTTTTTTATTGATTTCATGTAATATTCAAATTTTCTGAGATTTAGAATTTTGGGGTTTCATAAGCTGTAAGCCATAATCATCAAAATGATAACTTTTGCACAATATTCAAATTTTTCGAGTTGCACCTGTAAATGAAGGGGTTCGCAATACAGATGTTGTCTTATTTATATGTTGTCTTCTGAGGCAGCGGCAGAACCGCAGAAAGGCTGTGATGAGTGGCTACTGTCGTCTCTACCGGTCTCAAAATTCAACATCTCCATTATATTGTCATTTTCTGCTCGTCCAGCACTTTGCAACAACACAAGCTTGTTTCAGCATGTTAACAATGTCTGTCGTTTACGTTTATTATGGGGTGAGAATGTCTGATAAACCACACAAAATCTGATCTGAGCGGTCAGACTGAAACAGATTTCTAGAATTTCTAGATTTGAATAGGATTTGTCATATGTGAATGTAGCTCGAAACGGATTTGTAAAAATCACGTGATATTTGTTTGCCGTTCACACTTGCTAAATCTGATCGGATTTACATTTACGGGTTTGGACTGACAGTCTGAATGTAGCCTTAGTGTAATAATTAAATCACAGCCATTTGTGGTTTTATAAAGTATTTGAATAAATATACCGGTGAAACTCGAAAAATTAGAATATTGTGCAAAAGTTCATGTATTTCAGTAATTCAAATTAAAAGCTGAAACTAATATGTTTAGTATCTATAACTATATACATATGCATGATTATACTTTTCAGAGGGCCGACATTTCTGTATTTAAAATCCTTTTTTTAAACGATTTTATGTAATATTCTAATTTTCTGAGAATTTGAATTTGGGGTTTTCATAAGCTGTAAGCCATAATCATCAAAATTATAACTATTGCACGATATTTTACTTTTACGAGTTGCACCTGTACAGTCTGACTCGCTGTATGCTGTAAAGTGAAGCGCTGTAAAGTGAAGCGCTGTAAAGTGGAGCGCTGTAAAGTGGAGCGCTGTAAAGTGAAGCGCTGTAAAGTGAAGCGCTGTAAAGTGAAGCGCTGTAAAGTGGAGTGCTGTAAAGTGGAACGCTGTAAAGTGGAGCGCTGTAAAGTGGAGCGCTGTAAAGTTAAGCGCTGTAAAGTGAAGCGCTGTAAAGTGGAGCGCTGTAAAGTGGAGCGCTGGAGCGCTGTAAAGTGAAGTGCTGTAAAGTGAAGCGCTGTAAAGTGGAGCGCTGTAAAGTGGAGCGCTGTAAAGTGGAGCGCTGTAAAGTGGAGCGCTGTAAAGTGGAGCGCTGTAAAGTGGAGCGCTGTAAAGTGGAGCGCTGTAAAGTGGAACGCTGTAAAGTGGAGCGCTGTAAAGTGGAGCGCTGTAAAGTGGAGCGCTGTAAAGTGGAGCGCTGTAAAGTGGAGCGCTGTAAAGTGGAGCGCTGTAAAGTTTGAGCGCTGTAAAGTGGAGGGCTGTAAAGTGGAGCGCTGTAAAGTGGAGCGCTGTAAAGTGAGTGCTGTAAAGTGAAGCGCTGTAAAGTGGAGCGCTGTAAAGTGGAGCGCTGTAAAGTGGAGCGCTGTAAAGTGGAGCGCTGTAAAGTGGAGCGCTGTAAAGTGGAGCGCTGCAAAGTGGAGCGCTGTAAAGTGGAGCGCTGTAAAGTGAAGCGCTGTAAAGTGGAGCGCTGTAAAGTGAATTGTGTACTCCGTAACTCTAGGGCTGTGAGCATTTACTAGATGATGCAATGTGTAATCATCCAGTGAATGTGAATCATCATGAAATGTGAAATTATGTGACAATTGGATTTGATTCTATTGAATTTTTTTCTCTATGATATATAATTATCATTATCAGTGAATACATACCAGTCAAATTTCGGTACCATAGCAAAACGGTTGGAACTATTTAGCTATTTTTTTAACTATATGAAAATGAAAATATGAAAATAATTGAGTTTATTATTTATGATGATAATAATCATAAGTAAATAACAAGTAAACAATATGTTTAGTTTAGTTTATTTGTTTATAATATCCCTTTTGATAAAAAGAACAGCTTTAGCCTAATTTATCTGGCTAATTTCCAGCTTCTGTCTCAGTTGTCAGTGGGCATACGTCAAATAAGATACATTACAATTATATTTACAACAGGACTACGCAAGAGGACGTAGACATATTAAAGCATGTGGCTCACAATTGAGACAAACACAAACAAACAAACGCAGATTACAAGGTCATACAAAACAATTCATGCATTAAAACAGTACATTTATACAGCTCCTTCCTCACATTTGTAAACACTGACTCGGTACTTCCGCCGACGCGTGACCTTTTCAACGTAATTGCGTATTACGTGAGTCACGAACGCGCATCACAGAACAGAGCAAGGCGAGCATTTGTGCTTATAAAACTTAAACTGTTTTATTTATTTGTGAAATGCCGATGGTTTGTCTAGATAAGACCCTTATTCATCGTCTGGTGTCGTTTAAAGCCCTTTGAAGCTGCACTGAAACTGTCATTTGGACCTTGAACCGTTTGGGTCCTGTTGAAGTCCATTATATGGAGAAAAATCCTGGAATGTTTTCATCAAAAACCTTCATTTCTTTTCGACTGAAGAAAGAAAGACATGGACATCTTGGATGACATGGGGGGAGTAAGTTATCAGCAAAAGTTTTTTTAAAAGTGAACTAATCCTTTTACAAATGCACATGTAAAGACAACGAACGACAAGTAAAGACTCAAATACGAGGATAACAAGGGCCAGGTGAGACTGTGTCCCCGACGTCGCCATCCAGAACAAACGGCATACTGAGATTCATGCTGATGGATAACAGCGACGAGTGTCTCACACACACACACACACACACACACACGTCTTTAACATCGGGTCGTCATGGGGATTTATTCAGACGCATCCCATTCATTACCAGAACCAATGTACGACGCTTAATTATGTTCATTTATAATTGATTTCATATCTCAATATTATTTAGTCAGGGACAGAAATATATGGAGATTTTTTTTGGGACCGGCTATTTCACATGACTCATTCATGTAATTTCTCATGGTAGTATAAATATTTTAAATATTTGTCCAGAGGAGGGATTGAGCTGGATAATATGGGTTTTATTCGTCATATTTTCTTGGGTGAGTGATGCATCTCAAGTAACAGAGTGAATGTTCATTTACACCTTGTTTAATGATATCATTTTAATCAAGACTAGGGGTGTAACGATCCCCTCATGTCATATCACGATACTGAACTCACGATAATATTACTGCGATACTCCAAGACATATGATCAAAGGTTAACTAAAAATGTACTGTTGTTAAAATGCTAAATTTGGTGTTACATTGTGTGTGTAAATGAATAGGTTTGGATTTGGTGCTGAAACCCAAAGCACAGGACAATAGAGACGCCAGAATAACAATATTCATGATTCTGAAGCTGAAAATACAGAATTATTATTATTTTAGATGAATATGCTTGATCTCTGTCACTGACTAGATATATTTAAAATAATGTCGGACACTTTTTACTGGTAACATCAGACATGTGGCATCATCAGGACCACAAATATTCCCTCATCGCATTATTATACATTATATTCAACATTATATATAGTAGTTTAATGCAGTACTGACACTAAAACTCTGAAAACTCGAATATTTTTCTCACACAGTAATTTTTATTTTGGGTGAACTATCCATGATACATATTGTTGCATTTTTGTATTGCGATATATTGCTACACCCCTGAACAAAACAGTCACATTACGTGTTTCTGGGCCCTTATTTTTTAAATTAAAATTTTTAAACTAGTTGCAAATAAAGATTTGTGCTGGTAAAGTTTGAACTTTATGAGCTATAGTATACAGGTAAAACTCAAAAAATTCTAATATTGTGCAAAAGATATAATTTTGATAATTATGGCTTACAGCTTATGAAAACCCAAAACTCAGAAAATTTTAATATTACATGAAATCAATTAAAAAAAAAGGATTTTAAATACAGAAATGTCGGACCTCTGAAAAGTATAATCATGCATATGTATATAGTTATAGATAATAAATATATTAGTTTCACCTTTTAATTTGAATTACTGCACGAACTTTTGCACGATATTCTAATTGTCCGAGTTTCCCTGTACTAGTGAACATCTTACTGTTTAGCGAGGAGCTCAATGCTAATGATTGACTTGTTTAGTGATGTTGCCTAGATGTTTTACTGGATAAAGTGCACATCTGAGGTGATCGCAGCTTCACTTCTGTGATTTTGGAGTGTGAAATAAATGGACACGGTCTATTAGCTGAAGATAAATGGTCGTGTGCCGTAGAGAGAGTATCCTGAGGTGCAGACGGCCATCCGAGACGTCTCGGTCCTCTTACTCTCTTTCCTTTCTGACACTGAATAATGAGAGTGTTTTTGCTGGAAACTGTGGCTTGATTATGAGACTGGAAATATGACAGATTAATGTCATTAGGATTTTTCAACGGAAAATTATGGCTCGCTAACTCACATTAACGTTGAACAAAATGTTTAGTCAAAATTCACTTTTTTTATGTGTATTATCTAAAGGACGGTTAGATTTTTAATCTAATACACTGCAAAAATGCTTTTCTTACTTAGTATTTTTTGTCTTGTTTCCAGTCCAAATATCTAAAAATTCTTAACTTAAGATGAGTAAAATACCATAAGATTTTATTCCTTGTTTTCCGGGGGAATTAATCAAAATGAAGTAAGTTTTTGCTTAAAACAAGCAAAATTATCTGCTAATGGGGTAAGAAAAATAATCTTGTTTCTGTTTGAATTAGCATTATTTTTCTTACCCCATTGGCAGATAATTTTTCTTGTTTTAAGCAAAAACTTGCTTCATTTTTATTTATTTCCCCAGAAAACAACACATAATATCTTATGGATATGAAATATATGAAATTTCTACAAAATGACATTAATGTCCAGTGATTGGTGCTAAAGGTGTGGTCAGTTTTATCCAAAACAAATCTGGCAACGTTTTATCACAATGAGTGCATTAACTGAAACATCCATGCCATTTTAGTTGCTTCTACAAGTCTTTTATAGAGTGTTTTTTATTTAATTTTATTGTATTTTCTGTTACCCGAGCGCTTTACATCACAAGTGCAATGCTGACAAACATGTTGGTCTTCCTCAAGTCAAAATGCTTTTTAAAGTATTTAACCAAAGATACAAAACCTTTAAGTCCTCCTGTAGTCAATAATGTAATCCCTTAAAACTCATGTTTGATCACCAAAATTACTGTAAATGTTTTTTGCTTGAAAAGGCCTTAAAATATCTTGAATGTAACTCGACACCCTTGCCTCATTTAGTATTCGCGGTTCTATGAATATGCAAATGAGCCCCGCCTCCACTCACCCACTCCCTCAGAGATCCACTGGTTGACGATCACACGTTGATCTGATTGGTTACAAGGTCGTTTGTGACGTCAGAAACACCAGCGATTTCACACCGTGTTTTTGAGACTGTCTTTGGTTCACTGCAGTTTTAAGCAGAAAATACTCAGCAATGCTGTCGACTTATGAACTTACACATTATTTGTCTGAAAGGACATCCACATATAAACAACATTAAAAACTTTATTTTTAAGTAAACAAGAAACTTGTGTAGTATTAAAAAACTTTTATGTAAGGTGAAGTTTAAGACGTTGTTGTATGGCCTGGGTTGTAGTTGACATATTTCTGTGAGACGCAGACGTCACACACTTGCTGACGGACACACAGTTTACGGGACGCTTACAGACCCTCATGCTGAGAGACACACTGACTCTCTCTCTAATCCAGGGTTATTTCATTCTCAGGCGTGTGTGCAGAAGACACTGCTGAAAACACCAGATCAGAGTCATTACAGTCCTGTTCTCACAGCTGTAAAAGCTGAAGGAATGCAAACGCTTCTGGATCATAGACTGTAAAAAAATGGACAAAGCATCTGTGACGTCACCCATAGACTTTCTGAAGAACGGTTTTGAGGCCGTTTATGGGGGGTATGGGTGGCGCCATCTTGGAAAATCTTACGATATTTCAATACAAATGTTCATAAAGGATCCAGAGGTGTATGATGTGTGTGTCAGATCACGGCCGAGACGTCACATTTCAGGAATTCCACTCGGCGCAGCCCGTTATCAGCTGTCAATCAAGCTGTCAATCAAAATTAACCACGCCCTTATTTGTCATACATTTTATATCTAAATACGATCTAAACTAACGAGTTAGAAAAAAATTCACCCCCCCGTTGTCAGGCACTCAAACCGCCCGTTTCGTGTCTTAGGCCATCAATGTGTACTTACATTTACGAGACATTAAATCATGTTTAATTTGGACTTCTCTGTGATGCTCTTTGAGGTGGTGACCATAGACCTGCATTATATGACTGACAGACAAGAACGGTTTGACCTAAAAATATCAAAATTGAAACTACTGCGGAAACAAAGACACCTACATCTTGGATGGCCTTGAGGTAAACTAAAACATACCAACAATTAATTTCAAAGTGAACTATCCCTTTAAGTGTTCAGGAACAGTCATGGAAAGTGTACTCTCTTTAAGCACACATAAGTATATTATATTATATTATCTGCGAGTATTTGCACAGTCAGTAGAATTAATCACACTTCTTTTCCACGAGGGTCAGAAGTTGTGTGTGTTGACATGAGGTCATTTCCTGCATCTTGCATTTTTCTGATAGTCATTAGTCACATGATATTTACGGCTCATGTGATTGGCCAAACAAATACTTCTGAAGTCAAGTGACGGATAGAGAAGCCCAGGTGTGCCAAAAAAAAGCTCTATATTCACACAAGCTCCTTTCTTTTCTTTCCTGCCGGCAGATGTGCAAGAAAAAAAGAAGAAAAAAAAGCATCCGTCTGTTTGATGGAAGCCATTTGTCTGGGATGATACGTCTGTGTCACGTCTCTCTTTGTGTGATAACTGATATTTATAGCCGTTTCAGCGCTGGTGTTTGGCACGTGCATCGAGAGCTTCTGTGCGTCTGCTGTAATGATGCCTCTCTGGAAAGATGCGAGCTTTGTGCCATCGGCAGCATTTGTTGTGTTGAACTCCGTGACAGTCCACAACAATGGAAGAATAGCAGAGAGAATAAGGTACGGGTCTGTCCGTCTAATTTCTAAAAGTCCTCGATAGTTACACTGTGTGAGGATGGAAAGGACGCTCTTATCTGCTGGAGATCTTCAGAAAATAGTTGACAATTGTCTTAAAGAACTCTCTTTAGGGGCTGTTCTGGCCACTTCATGCCTTTTCTCAGATCGGATAGCTTTCTGATTTATCAAAACGATTCCATTTACATCTGGTCACATAAATGTGTTTTTGCAAAACGGATATAAATCCGATCTTCAATTCCCATGCAATATGCAGATTCAGTTCACGTCACCGAAAGCAACAGATATGAGCTGCATTTTATTGATCATCAGCTAAAATTTCAAAATCAAAGACCGCAATAAGCGAGAGCAGACAAGATCATCTCGTTTCTTTACTTTTAATGAAGATGATTGTGTGTCTGCGACTTACTTTCACTGTGATTTGCGTTAGTTTGCCTGATGAATAGATGCTCATCTGCAGTGATGCGTGTTGCAAAACAAAAGGATGACTAAACTAGACAACACTTGACGATAACTAGACTATTAACAGACAGCAAAAACAAGATCAAAGCTATACAAGACAATTCACTAAGATAGAGTACCCACAGAGTAACTCACAATGTTTCACAATGAACCGGCACAGGACAGCAAACATAAGGGGATAACAGGGAGAAACTAACAATCAACAGGTGATACAGATTAGGTGATAAGGACAAAACGAGGATAACAAAGGAATGAGACAACACAAGCACATGGCCCAAACACAAGGCCATGTGCTTGCACACAAAACATGATTCTGTCATGATCCTGAAAGAAAGACTAGGACTAAATTGCAGAATCATGACATTTTTAGCATTTTTGGGAGGAGTAAAATGTACATATGTGGTTTCAACAACCAGATGCATTTACACTTGTCCAGTTTCCTCAGGAGTGCGGCCCAGATCTCCTCCTGAAGTGGTTTGAGCGATCGTATTATAATCCGTCTCGAATGCGTTTCGGAGGGCGTTTACAGCTGGTCTTTTCACGACCGGATAGCTATCCCATCACAGAACACGCATGAAGTGGCCAGGTGTAAACAGACCCTTAGAAGCAGACACAAAATCAGCTTATAAATGTACTTTTTTTTATTTTTATGGAACTAACCCCGTTAAACATGAAAATATTGGCCATAAACAGTTCTTTAAAATTGACTCAAGAACCCTAGAGTCCGGATATACTGAAGAGTGTATAGCATTATGAAGTTATTGGTCCTCGATTTCCAAGAGGACACAAGAACACAGATTTTGCGGGATGAAGAAGGTGAAAGGTCTTGGAAATGACTGACAGCGATGCATTATAAATTCAGCGGTAGATTTACTTTAGTAGATTCTTCTTCTTATCCCATTAGCAAATGTTTAAAACAAGATCGATTGAAGCTCATTCTCGACAAGCACTTACTGTAACTAATCCACAACCGTAAACAGAGGCACGCACTTATTAACTTTAAACAAAAAAAAATCTCTCTCTTCTCTTCTACATTTCACCCGTGCTCCACTCATCTGTCTTATACTCTTGGCATCTCTAAACCTTGGCATTGTGTACTGTGAATATTGTTCAGTCTTATGACAAATTACTTGTGATGTTCTGCATTTGTTTATCCAAGTTTCTTTGGGTGAAAGCGTCTGCTAAATGAAGAAATGTAAAAGTAATTAATTACAGAAGCAAAAGATAATTAGGCTTATTTTATTGAGCATTAATCTACCAAAGCTGAAGAAGGGTTATGCTTGACAAAATCTTCTATTCTCTGAAAGCAGCTTTTTTTGCTTTTCAAGTAAATTTTTTTTTAAGCATAGCTATTTTAGATTAGTTTAGTTTGAACTTCACCTTTATTGATATCTAAAGTCTTCCGAATCCTTTCATGCAGGAGCGAGCGAGATGTGCTGAGACTAACAGAGATGTGCTGAGACTAACAGAGATGTTGTGCTGAGAATAACAGAGATGTTGTGCTGAGACTAACAGAGATGTTGTGCTGAGACTAACAGAGATGTGCTGAGACTAACAGAGATGTTGTGCTGAGACTAACAGAGATGTTGTGCTGAGACTAACAGAGATGTTGTGCTGAGACTAACAGAGATGTTGTGCTGAGAATAACAGAGATGTTGTGCTGAGACTAACAGAGATGTTGTGCTGAGACTAACAGAGATGTTGTGCTGAGACTAACAGAGATGTTGTGCTGAGACTAACAGAGATGTTGTGCTGAGACTAACAGCAATGTGCTGAGACTAACAGAGATGTTGTGCTGAGACTAACAGAGATGTTGTGCTGAGACTAACAGAGATGTTGTGCTGAGACTAACAGAGATGTTGTGCTGAGACTAACAGAGATGTGCTGAGACTAACAGAGATGTTGTGCTGAGACTAACAGATGTGTGCTGAGACTAACAGAGATGTTGTGCTGAGAGTAACAGAGATGTGCTGAGACTAACAGAGATGTTGTGCTGAGAGTAACAGAGATGTTGTGCTGAGACTAACAGAGATGTTGTGCTGAGACTAACAGATGTGTGCTGAGACTAACAGAGATGTTGTGCTGAGAGTAACAGATGTGTGCTGAGACTAACAGAGATGTGCTGAGACTAACAGATGTGTGCTGAGACTAACAGATGTGTGCTGAGACTAACAGATGTGTGCTGAGACTAACAGAGATGTTGTGCTGAGACTAACAGAGATGTGCTGAGACTAACAGAGATGTTGTGCTGAGACTAACAGATGTGTGCTGAGACTAACAGAGATGTGCTGAGAGTAACAGAGATGTTGTGCTGAGACTAACAGAGATGTTGTGCTGAGACTAACAGAGATGTTGTGCTGAGACTAACAGAGATGTTGTGCTGAGAGTAACAGAGATGTTGTGCTGAGACTAACAGAGATGTGCTGAGACTAACAGAGATGTGCTGAGACTAACAGAGATGTTGTGCTGAGACTAACAGAGATGTTGTGCTGAGACTAACAGAGATGTGCTGAGACTAACAGAGATGTTGTGCTGAGACTAACAGATGTGTGCTGAGACTAACAGAGATGTTGTGCTGAGAGTAACAGAGATGTGCTGAGACTAACAGAGATGTTGTGCTGAGAGTAACAGAGATGTTGTGCTGAGACTAACAGAGATGTTGTGCTGAGACTAACAGAGATGTGCTGAGACTAACAGAGATGATGTGCTGAGACTAACAGATGTGTGCTGAGAGTAACAGAGATGTTGTGCTGAGAGTAACAGATGTGTGCTGAGACTAACAGAGATGTGCTGAGACTAACAGATGTGTGCTGAGACTAACAGATGTGTGCTGAGACTAACAGAGATGTGCTGAGAGTAACAGAGATGTTGTGCTGAGACTAACAGAGATGTGCTGAGACTAACAGAGATGTGCTGAGACTAACAGAGATGTTGTGCTGAGACTAACAGAGATGTTGTGCTGAGACTAACAGAGATGTGCTGAGACTAACAGAGATGTTGTGCTGAGACTAACAGAGATGTTGTGCTGAGACTAACAGAGATGTTGTGCTGAGACTAACAGAGATGTGCTGAGACTAACAGAGATGTTGTGCTGAGAGTAACAGAGATGTTGTGCTGAGACTAACAGAGATGTTGTGCTGAGACTAACAGATGTGTGCTGAGACTAACAGAGATGTTGTGCTGAGAGTAACAGAGATGTTGTGCTGAGACTAACAGAGATGTGCTGAGACTAACAGATGTGTGCTGAGACTAACAGATGTGTGCTGAGACTAACAGAGATGTTGTGCTGAGACTAACAGAGATGTTGTGCTGAGACTAACAGAGATGTTGTGCTGAGACTAACAGAGATGTTGTGCTGAGACTAACAGAGATGTTGTGCTGAGACTAACAGAGATGTGCTGAGAGTAACAGAGATGTTGTGCTGAGACTAACAGAGATGTTGTGCTGAGAGTAACAGAGATGTTGTGCTGAGACTAACAGAGATGTTGTGCTGAGAGTAACAGAGATGTTGTGCTGAGAGTAACAGAGATGTGCTGAGACTAACAGAGATGTTGTGCTGAGACTAACAGAGATGTGCTGAGACTAACAGAGATGTGCTGAGACTAACAGAGATGTTGTGCTGAGACTAACAGAGATGATGTGCTGAGACTAACAGAGATGTTGTGCTGAGAGTAACAGAGATGTTGTGCTGAGACTAACAGAGATGTGCTGAGACTAACAGAGATGTGCTGAGACTAACAGAGATGTTGTGCTGAGACTAAGAGAGATGTTGTGCTGAGACTAACAGAGATGTGCTGAGACTAACAGAGATGTTGTGCTGAGACTAACAGAGATGTGCTGAGACTAACAGAAATGTTGTGCTGAGACTAACAGAGATGTTGTGCTGAGACTAACAGAGATGTGCTGAGACTAACAGAGATGTGCTGAGACTAACAGAGATGTTGTGCTGAGACTAACAGATGTGTGCTGAGACTAACAGAGATGTGCTGAGACTAACAGAGATGTTGTGCTGAGACTAACAGAGATGTTGTGCTGAGACTAACAGAGATGTGCTGAGACTAACAGAGATGTTGTGCTGAGACTAACAGAGATGTTGTGCTGAGACTAACAGAGATGTGCTGAGACTAACAGAGATGTGCTGAGACTAACAGAGATGTTGTGCTGAGACTAACAGAGATGTGCTGAGACTAACAGAGATGTGCTGAGACTAACAGAGATGTGCTGAGACTAACAGAGATGTTGTGCTGAGACTAACAGATGTGTGCTGAGACTAACAGAGATGTGCTGAGACTAAGAGAGATGTTGTGCTGAGACTAACAGAGATGTGCTGAGACTAACAGAGATGTTGTGCTGAGACTAAGAGAGATGTTGTGCTGAGACTAACAGAGATGTGCTGAGACTAACAGAGATGTGCTGAGACTAACAGAGATGTTGTGCTGAGACTAACAGAGATGTGCTGAGACTAACAGAGATGTGCTGAGACTAACAGAGATGTGCTGAGACTAACAGAGATGTTGTGCTGAGACTAACAGATGTGTGCTGAGACTAACAGAGATGTGCTGAGACTAACAGATGTGTGCTGAGACTAACAGATGTGTGCTGAGACTAACAGAGATGTGCTGAGACTAACAGATGTGTGCTGAGACTAACAGAGATGTTGTGCTGAGACTAACAGATGTGTGCTGAGACTAACAGATGTGTGCTGAGACTAACAGATATGTTGTGCTGAGACTAACAGAGATGTGCTGAGACTAACAGAGATGTGCTGAGACTAACAGAGATGTGCTGAGACTAACAGAGATGTGCTGAGACTAACAGAGATGTTGTGCTGAGACTAACAGAGATGTTGTGCTGAGACTAACAGAGATGTGCTGAGACTAACAGAGATGTTGTGCTGAGACTAACAGAGATGTTGTGCTGAGACTAACAGAGATGTGCTGAGACTAACAGAGATGTGCTGAGACTAACAGAGATGTTGTGCTGAGACTAACAGAGATGTGCTGAGACTAACAGAGATGTGCTGAGACTAACAGAGATGTGCTGAGACTAACAGAGATGTTGTGCTGAGACTAACAGATGTGTGCTGAGACTAACAGAGATGTGCTGAGACTAAGAGAGATGTTGTGCTGAGACTAACAGAGATGTGCTGAGACTAACAGAGATGTTGTGCTGAGACTAAGAGAGATGTTGTGCTGAGACTAACAGAGATGTGCTGAGACTAACAGAGATGTGCTGAGACTAACAGAGATGTTGTGCTGAGACTAACAGAGATGTGCTGAGACTAACAGAGATGTGCTGAGACTAACAGAGATGTGCTGAGACTAACAGAGATGTTGTGCTGAGACTAACAGATGTGTGCTGAGACTAACAGAGATGTGCTGAGACTAACAGATGTGTGCTGAGACTAACAGATGTGTGCTGAGACTAACAGAGATGTGCTGAGACTAACAGATGTGTGCTGAGACTAACAGAGATGTTGTGCTGAGACTAACAGATGTGTGCTGAGACTAACAGATGTGTGCTGAGACTAACAGATATGTTGTGCTGAGACTAACAGAGATGTGCTGAGACTAACAGAGATGTGCTGAGACTAACAGAGATGTGCTGAGACTAACAGAGATGTTGTGCTGATGTTGTGCTGAGACTAACAGATGTGTGCTGAGACTAACAGAGATGTTGTGCTGAGACTAACTGATGTGTGCTGAGACTAACAGAGATGTGCTGAGACTAACAGAGATGTGCTGAGACTAACAGAGATGTTGTGCTGAGACTAACAGAGATGTTGTGCTGAGACTAACAGAGATGTTGTGCTGAGACTAACAGAGATGTTGTGCTGAGACTAAGAGAGATGTTGTGCTGAGACTAACAGATGTGTGCTGTCTGATGGCCAGATGTTGACCACAGCTCCGGGTCAGAGACTCAGACTGATGCCAGAGACGCCGCTGGTGCGAGGACAAGAACAACATATTGAGAACTGATCAAATAAACTCTAATTGTTTGAAACAATACTAATTGAAGCTTATTTTTTAGCTGTGAACCACCAAATTGAGTTTTGTGCTTGCAAACAAATGAAGAATTACACTCTTACAAATTTAAATTGGCATTGATGGTTTCATGAAGAACTTTTAAAGTCCCCCTGTGATGAAAATAAAGTCTTTGTGTTTTTTTTAACGTGCTTTGAGACAAACCATGTGCTAATTCAAGTCAACACCATTTCTGAGTATTTTCTGCTTAAAACTGCAGTGAAAAAAGACAGACTCAAAAACGTGGTTTGAAATCGCTGGTGTTTCTGATGTCACAAACATGTGACCAATCCCGTCAGCGTGCATGGCTTTTCCTATTACTCTTATCATGCTCTGGGGGACAGGAAAAATCAGGTACATATAGCAATATAGCGGGTGAATTATATATATGTATATTATGTTATGATGAACTTTCTATGATGTTCGAAGTGTTTTTAAGGATGCTGATTGTTATAAGGCAACTTTCTGACTGGAGAACGGGAACATGGTTTGTGTGACATTAGCAACACATTAATAGCTGTTTGATAACGTTGTCAAGCCAAAAGCGAATCATATTAATTTCCATTATGTGTCCGACGTTGTAGAGAGCGATACATAAAACGTATTACCGTTCTGATACATCGACTTGTAGACAAGCCTGTATAATTCACTCTTCCTCTTCTTCTTCTGAATCAGTTTCTGTTTCAATTCTATATGGCTGAATTAATCCAGTATTTCCACTTGCCATTGTGCAGCGTTTTCTACAGTAAAGTTGAGTGAGTGGATCAGGTATCTGAGTGAGTGAGTGAGTGGAGGTGGGGCTAATTTGCATATTCATTTACCTGCGTATATTAAATGTAGCAAGGGTGTCGAGTTACATGCAAGCTATTTTAAGGCATGAAGAAAATGTTTTCACTGGGATTTTTATTTTTATTTTTAATTTTTAATTTTAGTTATGAAAAATGTATTTTAAGGGATACAACTATTGACTACGAGGGGACTTAAACATCCATGGACCCTTTCTATTCCTCAAAAAAAACCTTTCTATTCCTTCTTCATATTCAATTGTTTTTCACACTAAGAAAAAAAAGCTGATCACTCAAAGGTTCTTTGGGGAACAAAAATGGATTTATGCATGTGAGATAAAATTTGTTCTAGAAATGGTTGCCCGTCATGACAATACTGCGCATGTTCATCACCACAAATGACTGTATTACCGAATACCAGCACGTCTAATCTCTTGCAAACCTGCCGAGACAGCATTTTTCCTGATGTGAAGGCCAACATCGAAGGAAGCTCAGTGAAATTATTCCAGTACCAATGAATTCAGCTGTATTAAAGATACACTATCATACATGTATTATCTGTTGAATCTGTGGTTTGAGTTAGGATGCGGCCTCTGCAAACAGTGACTCAGCTCACTGGGTTTTGGGACAGACTCGTTGTCTTTCCCTTAATGTTCTTCATTATATGAGCATCGTGAAGATCAAGAAATGTAAAGCAGTCGAAGCCCAGAGCCTGAGCGCGAGTGACAGCGCGTCCAGACACCAATGTGGAGTCGCTGAGAGACCTGACGTGCTCTTCTGGGGAAACAGGGTGTCTGCTGATAATATCTGCTCTTATCGCATGTCACACGCTCCACCGCAGCCCTATTGTTTAGAGTCATCCGTCTCGGTTGCCCTATAGGAAGATACGGATCAGTCTCCGTGATAACCGTCTAAAGGGGCCGATATGTAGCTCATATGACTGAGCATTTAATCCTGATATGAGCATGTAGATGTTAGTGTAGCTTCAAGAAAGCTATTAGTGTGTAAGATTTTCTCCCATCTAGCGGTGAAATTGTATTTGACTACCAACTGAATGTTACTTTCTAGCCCCTCCCGTTCCGAGTGCGTTTTAACTCCTACGGTGGCGTATTATTCCCAGATCAACATGGCTTCCAGTTCGACTTCGTCCATGAGTGTTCCTTCAAGTGATGAGGTTACTTCAGGAAACTATTCCTTGTCGAGAAGAAAGCAAGCAACTTCAAGATTTTCCATCTTGGAAAAGCCACTCCAATATTGACTTTGGTCTTGTTGATTTGCCTGTCGCGTTGTCGTTTTAATTCTCTCCTTCGCTTCCTTGGTGACTCTGTTACATGTCCTCGAGAATAGGCGCGATCATTTTATCCGTTAAAACTCATCTTTGATCACCAAAATGACATTTTTAAATGTTTTTTCCTTGAAAATTGTCTTCATGCCTTAAAATATCTTGAATGTAACTCGACACCCTTGCCTCATTTAGTATGCGTGGTTCTATGAATATGCAAATGAGCCCCGCCTCCACTCACTCCCTCACTCAGAGATCCACTGGTTGACGATCACACGTTGATCTGATTGGTTACAAGGTCGTTTGTGACGTCAGAAACACCAGCGATTTCACACCGTGTTTTTCAGACTGTCTTTGGTTCACTGCAGTTTTAAGGAGGAAATACTCAGCAATGCTGTCGACTTATGAACTTACACATATTAAGCATATTAAAAACACCACATAACAACATTAAAAGCTGGATTTTCAGCACAGAGGGACTTAGGTCGCCTCTCGCCTGTTTCCTCAACTTTTTGTATGCTGTTGTTTGGTGTTTGTCCTGCATGTCTCTCGTGAGTTTGATGTGCTGATGAAGGCTCACCGCTTCACCGTGAGATCTCTCAGACACAGACGACACACGCCGTCCATTAACGCTGCTCTGACATGTGCTCACGGCTACCTGTGCATTAATCACACGCCACGGTTAAACAGGAAACAAAGCAACATAATGAGAAACACAAGTCAAGCGTTCACTGTTACTAACGATGTTTGAATGAGCTTTTCTGAGGCAACCAGTCACTTCATTATATTTCCACTGTGACACATGAACGCTGAAGAAAACGTGTGTATATAGTATTAGTGCTCTGTGTCTATTTACAGTTGTATATTTGTGGACTTATTCATTCTCATCTCACGTGAGAACTCACGCTATTCTCAACATTATATTGAAGCTTATTCTAACACACATCTGCTTTTCAGCATTTTTGAGCTGGGAAGGAAATTATGAATACTGATGGTCTTGATAATTTGACTGTCATATATTGTATGGTGTGATTTGGATGAGTTAAAACAGTCTACAACCATGGACACGATCATCCAGCCTCTTTAAACCGTGTGCTAATTAATGTCCTGTGACATTTTACCCATTCAATTTGCAAACAATGATTCAATGATTGATTTTGTTTACATTATGTAGATATAATGTATAATACCTAACCATTTTTCAATATACAAAACACGTAACCACCACATTTTTTTTCTGAGTGTCTATTTACACCAAATGCAAATACCCTGATTTGTTGGCAGAGGCTATTTGCATTAATCGTATATCTGAGTGAAACTGCTTCTAGAACAAGAACAAATGATTGGGTGGTTGTGGTTTGCTATTGGCTGATCTCATGTGAGTGACAGGTTATAGCCCCGCCCTCGTCACCAGAGAAGAGAAGAGATGCTGTGAGAGGAAGGGAAGTTATTCTGATTCAAGATTATGAGGAACATTCATTTAATGATAAATAGACATAATAGACATTCTGTTGACAATATGTAACGTTTCACCAACGTCAACTCACTCTCATTAGAGTATTAGTAGAGTATTAGTAGACTGTCTGCTTAATATCTGTTAACACTTTATTCTGATGCTCCCCAACAGACGTTCTACTGACTATAAGAAACTTGGCAAGTACGTCAACTTATTCTGCTAACCCGAACCCAAACCTACCAGTCTACTAATACTGAACTAATACTCTAATGAGAGTTAGTTGACATGGAGGTGTAATGTTACTTATAGTCAACAGAACGCCTAAATATAACCGTATTTTTGATCAAAGTTGAAATCCATTTTCCATATAATGTTAACTTGGCTTGACTGCTTCATTTCCACTTCAAGGATATGTCAAGACAATGTGCAGTGTGTCTATAGTCTAAAAACAAGGTCTCAACAAACAGACAATTGTGTCTCCACCTTTTAACCTCTCTCTTGATATTCATCTTTCTGACGTTGTATCTGTGTTTTCCTGAAATGCTGCACGCACTGAACAGACAGAAGTAGGTGTGAGACGTGTGTGTGTGTGTGTGTGACGCAGTGGCTGATGGGATTGTTCTCCGCTCACATTCACGCTGGGAAATGTGTAACGCTCTCAGCTCAGCTCGACAGTGTTTACAGCTTAGCTCATTGTGCTTGTTTTGCTGGAAAAACGCTTGGTTTTGCTTTGATAAACAAGTTTGTCGTCCCTCAGCTGTGTTTCAAAGGCTGTATTGATTTATTTGCGTCTGCATTAAGCATTATGAAACCCCCTCCCCGAGCTGAGCGCGGTCACGTATGCTGTGTCATTGATCGTTTCGTGCACCGCAGGGGGTCTTAAAACATATTAAGCGGCCCTTAGTTCAGATACAAGACACTTGAAATCTGACAGCTCTGAATAAATGCAAATGCAGCGAGCCTGAAGACTTGAAACGCTCTCTTCCACTGGATGTACAGGGCCTTTCTTCTTCAGTGTGAGATACATTCTCAGTTTTAGTACATACTCTAGGCTGTGTTAACATCTGTAGTCAGGTAATGAATATTAATACGGACAGTTCATTAACAAACTGTCAGAATTTGTGATTTGCCCTGAAGTGAAGAAGACACGCTGGCTATAGGTGTAAAGCAGAGAAGAGTGGCATTGTGTTCAGGCGTCTTTAATACTTCTTTACATGGATTTTAATAGTCAGTTTGCACTTGACTTCACCTTTCATTTCCCGTTTGATGAATGAATCAAGCCAGGGGTCTTTAACTTTGTTCAGGACTAGGACCACAAGTCATGACTTCTAGGAGACATTTTCTCAAGCTTTTGGTCAAAATGTTTTATTTTTATGAAACTTACCCACATTCAAGAATGGATGAAGCAAGAATTATTTTTTGTTGTTGTTTAAAAGCAGATGCTCTGTTCCTCCTTTTCAGATATAGACTGTTTATTGTCAAATTCATACAACCAAATATTCTTAGCACCATGAACGTTTTGTGAAAATGATTGGTTTCCAACCAGTAGGGCGACAAGATGTAAAATAAATCTCTAATGTCCCCAGAGTGTGTATTTGAAGTTTTAGCTCAAAATACCCCACAGATATTTTTATACCATTTTAAAATTGTCACTTTTTGAGGGCGAGCAAAAACGCGCCGTTTTTGTGTGTTCCTTTAAATGCAAATGAGCTGCTGCTCCCGGCACAGGGGGGGGAGCTTCAAGAGCTTGTGTGTGTGTGTGAGCAACTCCGATTACCTCACACACACACTGAACATTTCAAACACTTTTAGCCTTTTATGTTTAAACCGGAGTCGGACAATGATGGAGCGACTCAAGAAGAAGAAGAAGTGACAACATGTAGAATTGTGGAGTTGATCATTAATTAGCATATTCTGTCATGATAATCTATAAATCGTGTTCTGGGGGCGGGGTTTATGTAAATGTTAGGGTTTGTGATGTCACTAACCTGTGAAGAAGCTTGTTGTAGTTCCTAGCAGCCGTTTGTTGTAGTCCTTAAAAAGTGATTTCTTTAAAAGCAAATATCTCCCTTTGCTTTGAACTTTGAGCGTTGTAACTTTGCAGATGTTGTTTATGGTCAAACAGCAACATTACACACTAACTACAGTTAGAGAAGTGAAAACATAACCAACCACCCCTTTAACATGTAAGGTTTTGGAGGTTTAAGTAAAAGTCTTTTTACAGTAATTGGTACTTTATGCAGAACCAGCGTCAGCTTGACTCATCATTTGACCAGGAGTTAAGACGGATTCGTTCCTGGAAATAACAGGAATTACAGCACCTATAGTGAGATCATGGAAAAGATCATGAGACGGTTTTAAATCTCTTCGCCTCGTGCCGCAGTGGCTGGTGACATTTGCAGAAATTGTCAATCATCCTATTCAGTGTGTCATATTAATCACTTTGTTCAGTCTGATCAAATAATTAGTGTCAAAAGCACAGTTCATATTCATTCGATGCTCTGGATCTTAAAGGTTGAGTGCGTGTGTTGTGGGATGCAGTGCGCTGAGCGCTTTGGCTGCGTCTACATTCATCCGGACACATTTGAAAACGGTATTTCGTTTAAAAACACTCTCCGTCCACACTAGCGTTTTCAAGCGTTTTCCAAAAGCTTCTCATCAAAACGCTACATCTACCTTACAGCGCATGCGTTAAACCTCATGGAAGCTCACGGAGACGATACATAACGAAGTAATAAGATTAGAACTGATCTCATGTTTCACCGCAGGACAGCGAATGCGAGTGAGTTTTCTGTCATGTTTGCAGGACTGTGATATATGCGTCACATGACTAAACTTACATCATAGTTTTTCAATACCTCCGTTTTCACAGTCCACACTACAACGAGCTCGAGTAGATATATCTTTCTAGTTGCTAAAAAAAACTAATTCGGCCGCCTCTCTTTCCAATTTTCTGTTGCAAATGATTGGAACAATTTACAAACATCTCTCAAACTAGAATCCATCGTTCCTATCACTACTTTTAAAGCATTACTTTCAAAACTACTAACGGACCGCTGTACATGTTAATATTGTATCTTGTACATACCCAACTGAACAGCTATGTTTGAAACAACTTGCACTTCATGTTAGTCGTGCTGTTTCAGGTTATCTATCCTTCTGCTATATCGCTTGTGCTGCCATTTTACATTTTAAATAATTCACCTTGTTGTGAACTTTTTTCTTCTAAAGTGTAGAAACTCTAGAGACAAGTGTACAAGTGTACAAGTGAACAAGTGAAGAAACTTCGTTGCTGTAGTCTTCAAAGCTCGTCTCGAGTCTAACTAAGGGAAACATTTCCTTGCAATTTATAACATTATAAGGGGAGGGATTTACAAAGCATGTAAATGACGTAAACAGGTTTAGGAACTATTCAAACACTGAGACTCAAGAACAGGAATGGCAGGACTCTCCCGCTGTCTCCCAAGAGTTTCAATAAATCTGCTTACAATAGAGAGAAACAGGAATGGCAGGATCGATAGAGAGCAGTAATCTGACAAATACAGAGAACAGGATTGGCCGGACTCTCTTGCTGGAAACGGTTTCACAGCTGATATCATTACCATCCTAACCTGAAATGCTAAATTCCATTTTACTCTAATTTTTCATATGATGTTATGTAAAGAAAATAGGATCAGCAGATCTTAAACATATTCTTAAATTTGTAATCCTTTTTACATTTTTTTACCAGTACCTTAATTGAACTTGAACATTTTGGTAACACTTTATATTACGACCCGCAAACAACTGCATAAGTAAACCGATATTACGGTGTACATTTCTGTAATTATAGTGTACTTCCATGTAGGTATAAGGGAACAATATGCTAAGTTTTGGGTAATAAAGGGGAAACAAGCAGATATACAACTGGCAAAGAACTTCGTAAGTAAACCGAAATTACGGTGTAGCCTACGTTTCTGTAATTATAGTGTACTTCCATGTAGGTATAAGGGAACAATATGTTAAGTTTTTGGGTAATAAAGGGGTACAACCAGATATACAAGCAAATTATTTATAATGTAATTATTTTAAAACTAACAGGTATTCTGTTAATATATTCCAGGAAAAATTGTACGTTTGTTGTAGGCTATATAAAAGTTATTATCACATTTCTGGCAAATATGTTCTTGTGCAATGTAGTTACAGGGTAATTTTTACATCTGTGGGTTGTAAATTAAACGTATATATATATATATATATATATATATATATATATATATATATATATATATATGTATATATATATGTATATATATATGGCTGTATGTAAGCACAGTATGATAAATTTTTTATTTATTGGCTTTTCTTACTAAACTACTTAACGTTAAGCAAAAAAAAAAGTTTCTGCTATGATTTTTATTTATAACGTACCATGTAGTACTTAGTACTTACCTTATCACATTGTATTGCAATGACACTTAAATGTCAGGGCAAATATACTGTGTAATTAAAACGTTTTTTTGTTTTGTTTTCATAATAAGAGTACCTTTCTCTGTAATTACTGTGCAGATAGTGTTGTTTCGTATTGTTACATAGTAAGTGTTTGTTACCCGTTTCATCTGTGTATTTACAGGGTAAGTGTAACTCCTGCGGGCTGTAAATTAAAGTGGCGCTTGTTACTCCTTTATAACCCAAAACTTAACATATTGTTCCCTTATACCTACACGGAAGTACACTATAATTACAGAAACGTACACCGTAATTTCGGTTTACTTACGCAGTTGTTTGCGGGTCGTAATATAAAGTGTTACCAACATTTTTTATATGTGTGATTATATACTTGAATGTTTTTACACAATGTGCAATTGTATGTCGCCTTGCACTTTCAGCCTCGTCTTGGCCAGGCCGCGGTTGCAAATGAGAACTTGTTCTCAACCGATTAACCTGGTTAAACAAAGGTGACACAAAATAAAAACACGAAAACAGCGTTTTCAAATGTATCCAATCAAAAAGCTTCGTTTTCATTAATTAAAACGCCGTCTCAGGACAGAGGGTCAAAAAGATGCGTTTTCAAACCAGCATGTATTAGTGTGGACAAGGCCTTGGACAGATACAACAGGTCATCCAGGTACGCCGTGCACACAGAACATGTTGGTACTGTTACGCATGCCTTCTGCTGGAGGGCCGAACGCCTCCGCCCAGATCGTCCTCAGTCAGACGGGACGCCCCAGGTGCAGTCAGGCGGCCAGACATCAGTAATCGAGCTAATGCCGTAACGCATGTGGACAGCTACACGGACGAGCCTCCAGGCTCATTTAAACTTTATAAGACAAGAGCGTGCCGTTCTCCCCATGCCTTCTGGATGAATTATGTGTTTGCTCGCCGGTGCACTTCTTTTAACCCTGGTTTCTTATGCATTATTGATGATCAACAGGGTCAGAATTTGCTTTTAGTGCTCCCTGATGACGGCTCCATCCGGGAAGTGCACTCATAATATCATGACTGCCGGAGAATAGACTGGAGCTTTCTGGACGTCTTTCACCAAAGTAATGCATTGTGTGTGTGTGTGTGTGTGTGAGAGAGACACACAGAACAGAACGACTGTTGAATGTGTTTCGTCCATTAGAGATTCCCCGGTCACTCTTTCTGCAGGGTTTGTGATGAAGACGCGTCAGTCTCATGACACCTTAGTTCACATCATGTCAGAATGATCGTATTTATGTGACGAACGCAAATGAAAGATGCTTTTATTTATCATGGGAGAGATTAACCATGCTGAGAGCAGATTAGAAGTTGTTATTGTGCTTGTTGAGTGTAGAGTTTAGTTTACATTGTAAATGGTTGATGAAGCTTGTCGGAAAAAAATGAATTTAAATAGGTCGTCATGTCTAATTTAACAGCGCTTACCATACAAGTTGTTTCAAACCAGCTTTACGGTGACAAGCAGGACAGTGTCAATGTTGTAAAATTAATACATTTATGAAAAAAATCTATTTCAGCTGTAAAGCAGCTCTACATTAGACAATTAAGTCATTATTTAGATCAGTTCAGATCAGTGTTGATTCAGTTCACTTCAATAACTTCATCAATTATTAAACAAATTCAATTTCAACTGTAAAGCAGCTCTACAGAAGTCATATTCAGTTCAGGGTTGATTCAGTTCACTTCAATAAACTGAGTAAAGTCCATCAATCATGAAGCAAGTTCAAATTCAGTTCAAATTTTAGTCTAGCGTATTGGCACGGGATCAGTATTACCTGGTGTCCTCTAGTCATGTGTAATAATTGCGGAGGTCGTCTGTGATCTTAATCCCGTGGGAATCGGCCATGTCTGTCATTTGTAAAGTAAAAATTCCCCCGCAAATGGCCAACCATATTTCCTGAACACGAGGTCCTGTGATAACATCAGTCCATGCGAATCAGCATCTCTGTGATTTGGTGGGATTGTATATCATTTTTTCAAGGTTTTTGTTTCATGCGTGCCTTTTTATCCATCTTTCGTGAAGAATGGAGGCATTGGAGTGTTTTCATAGTATTTTGGGTGCTGGTCATAAAACAAAAAGGATGATTATATGGAGATGAATGACATGTATAGCAGCATCCGTTAAGGAACATTCTTCTGATTATGATATATCATACAGCTAGACCTATAATAACGCAAGCAATAGCCTATTGACATCATATCCGGGAGATAAGTCAGTAAATTTGAATAAAATCACAGGCTTCGGTTATCCCGTGTGATGCGCCACATGATTTTCAGATGTGTGTGTGTGTGTGTGGGGCGGTGATTTATAAATCACACGAGGTCCCCAGATAATACTAATCCCGTGTGAATAGGGCTTTACTTGTCTTTTAAACCACAACTGATCAAGCAAAAGGCGACAATGGTAAACGCAGACTTGAGTGACTGAACGTTTCCCATCATTGGAAGCATCCGGTCCTGCACACGGAGACTGGAGGACAGCTTCTTCCCAAGGCCATCAGGCTTCAACATGGACAATGACAATCTCTCTCTCGCTCCACTTTCTTTCTAGACACTTTTTAGCTAATGTCTGCACTTAAGCAGCAATACTGCATGGTGGTTATACGGGCTGGTATAGGTTTATAAGGTTAGGATATGTATTTATGTGTAGTATGGGGTTGGCTTCAGCATTGTTCTATTTAGTAGGTCCTATTCTTATTTTTTACTGGTATGAGGAACTTATGCTTAGTGTATTTATGTTATGTAATGTCAGGTTGCTATGCGGTGTCTTGTCATAAGACCTTCAGTGCCCAGTTTAACCTTGTGTTGTTCTGTGCAACTGACAATAAAAAGGCTTGAACTTGAACTCATTCTCTCTGGCGGGACAAGAACACTTACAAATACACTCATGAACACAGTAACTAACTAGCAGCAACGCTACTAACTTAACTACATTTTTCAGTAGCTTAGTTGCATTGTCTTAGATCACAAGCTGAAATTGTGCATTACTATCTTCTATTGTTATATCACACATCTTGGGCTTTATAGTTCACAGAGAAGAGATGGACTGATGATTTAAGGACGTACAGGACGAGTTGATGTTTCACCTCAAAGACTTGAGCTCATACCGATGAATAATAGCCTTTTTAAACTGATTAATTATCCTGCTATATTGCACTCTATATCAAATGTCTATATCTGATTTAACACACCATAGTTTCATCTGTTTTGTAATGATATGAAAAGATAACCAGGGCTTGCATTTTCTGCATCTCACCTAAAATATTTGCTCTCTATATATTTGTGTTTTTACAGTGGGGTAGTTTTGTTGCGCATGAGTTTACACACAGCTCACGGAAGCTTGATTTCAACCTTAAATTGAATTTACAAAAAAAATAAATAAATCAGTAAACAAGAATAAAGAGTGCTTTAAGGTTTTCAGGCAAGTCGAACAGTCTTCAGGTACAGGAATACTATATAAATGAAATCCAGATGAATTATTCTCGCTATCTTCTGTTGTTTGAATAACATTGACAGACGGCAGCAGGAATATTAGGCTACTGTCACTTTAAGAGCGAATGCACAGATCCAATATACTGATACACGTGTTTTATTTCTCAGCTGTTTATGTTCTCTTAAGACCTCACCGACTGTGTTTATGTGAATACTCACCAAGACCGGCATTTTGATATAATTTTGTGTGTTTCTGACCGTTTATACGCAATAATCCATGAAAAAGCACTCAGTTTGGTGTCCATGAGATGTTTGAGAGGCGGCTTTATGTGTGTGCGCTCTGAGTACGAGTTTCACAGAAATGAATGCTTTAAATCTCTTGAATGTTTAAATTGGCAAGTTGTGCATATGATAAACTTTAGTGACGACGCAACGCTGATCAGGCGAGTGAAAGTCTCGTATCGCAGCGTGCAGCTCGCTCACACAGACGAACAGAGAGAGAGAGAGAAGACGCAGTAGTGCTGAATCACTCTCGCTCGGTGTAACTGACCGAACCTCCAGCCTTGGCAGGAACTGGAAGACAGCCGTCGCTCTTTTGTTTCCGTCTCCGTCTGTCACACACATTCACGTCTGATTGGTCAAAGGCAGGTGGCGTTAAAATGGAGCCCAGCCAATCAACTCATATGTAATTAAATTAGCTCGCTCTTTGAAGCGACTTTTAGCGGACTAAACCTGCCAGCCGTCTTGACTGAACACACACACAAACACACACACACACACACACTGAAACGATTAATGAGAGCGCTTCAGCGTTTGGCCGTTTGATTAAGACAGCTGTGGATAATTTGTAATAGGGGCATTTTTGAGTAACAGCCAAAATTAGGATTTTTTAAATGATTTTTTTTGTGCTCTACAAAATAATTATGTGGTCCAAAGAGAAGTAAATCATCTGTGACTGATGACAAATGCCTTGCATTTGCTGAAAGCATTCATTTCAATAGCGTCCATTAGCAGCCCGTGAGCCGCGGTCCGCTGTAAAGTGCGTGTGGTCATTCATTCGTTCGGTGAGATTTGTTGTGTGGGACTTTTCTTCATGTTCCTCTGGCTGGAGGTCTTTTCGCAGTGTGGTTTTACACCGGGGAGTCTGAGACTCTTTTAGATTTCCATAGCAGTTGTAATGCTCTCATGCTGATCTCTCATCACTTATTTACTGCCACATCTATAATGGATTGTGATTCGATTGAGAGAGAGGGATTTCACATTCTGCTGGCCTTCCATGAACCCGTAAGTAAGTGAACAATGCCTTTCGTCAAAGAGCCAATCGTGAACTATTACAGAAGTAACTTTTATAGAAATTTTAAAAAATGTATGATCTGTTCCTAGTTATCAAAATGCAACATCAGGACAGACATCCTGCAAAACAACAGGGCAGTGAAAGAGAAGATAAACTGAAGTGTGTGTGCAAAAGCGGCCGGGAATCATACACTGAAAAATGGTTGTGGGCTTTTATAAAGCTATTTTCAGTCAGAAATTGTGACATAATTCAAAAGAAATGGCATAACACATGAAACGTAGGCTGAAATATTCCAGCTTCATTCAGATAGATGTATTTAGTTGGATGTCCACCTTAAAGATAACCAGCAAACCATCATATTAAACATATCGTAACACTTTAGATTAGGGTCCAATTCTCACTGTGAACTAGTTGTTTATTAGCATGCATATTTCTAGGATATTTCTGTATATTTTAGTAATTATAAAGCACATATTAATGCCTTTTTCTGCATGACCATATTCTGCATCCCTTAATTTAAATTTAAACTTTATAAGCAGTGATTAGTAGTTTATTAAGGCAAAATTCATAGTTGATAGGTAATGAGAATTGGACCCTAAACTAAAGTGTGACCAAAGGATGGCATTTATCATGTCATAAAATATAATATTTATTGTTACTATTATAAAGTCATATTAAACTATTGAGGCATAATATTTGCCATAATCTGTATTTTTAAATGACTATGGAAGCCCGTTTCCGCCATGTTGAGTAAAAAAAATATAATTCTGTAAGTCATAATAATGAGAAAGTTTCTCATAATAATGACTTAATATCTCATTATATTGAGAAAGTTTCTCATAATAATGACTTAGTATTTCATTATAATGAGAAAGTTTCTCATAATTATGACTTAATATCTCATTATATTGAGAAACTTTCTCATAATAATGACTTAAGTATCTCATAATAATGAGAAACTTTCTCGTAATAATGACTTAACATCTCATAATAATGAGAAACTTTCTCGTAATAATGACTTAGTATCTCGTAATAATGACTTAGTATCTCGTAATAATGAGAAACTTTCTCGTAATAATGAGAAACTTTCTCATAATAATGACTTATTTATCGCACTTCTCCGCATGCGCACAGCAGTGGAGCAGAAGGGAGTGCCACGCTAGCGACATCCGCTGGTCAAAGCCGTGTAAATGCATCACAGCAAACATGGCACGCTCTACGAAACAGTTTTCATTAAAGTCAGTGTGATCTACGAAGTGCAATCTGTAGTATCATTAAATAACATCAATTGAAAATCATTAGTATATCTTCCATACTTTTCCATGCGCACAAAAAGTGTTTTGCAGAATGCAGAAGCAGGGCTGTTACCATGGTAACGAAGGACGCCTGCTTGTGCACACCGATGGAAATTGTTACATTAACTTACAAAACTATCAGATTCAAATTGGAATATTACATTTATTCGTTAAGTTTAAGTGTGACATCTTCATAAAATATATGGGTATATTGTGTTAATAACACGTAGGCTATTTTGCGGATGCGTGTAGGATGTGCAGGTTCACCTGGAAGATATCAATACTTTTATGACTTTTGGGACATTTACACATTAGGCAGAGGAATGGGGGGAAAACGCAAGGTCTTGAGAGGCGTGTTTTTAAAAGCTGAACCTCTTTTCAATTTGAGCGCCGCGTTTTTAGAACGCCGTGTAATGCGCGAGACGCGAGCGCGACGTCCGTCTAGTGCGCGTTTGCCTAGAAACGCAATTAAAAAGCGCGTTCTGTATGAACGGACCCTTATGGAAAAACAAAACTGCTTGAAAATATGGTGAACACAGATTTCCAGATAAAGCGTTCTTTAACAGATTTGGAAAGGTGTGCTGCCTGTATTATCATTCCTCCGTCTATTTGAAATCCACGGATCACCCTTTTGTGTTGCTGCTTGTTCATACACAAAAATACAAATGAATAATAGCCTACAAATGAATAAAAGACTATCTAGTATGGAAGCCCATCTCATATACTGATAATTTATCATTATTGTTATTCACTGCAGAGCGTGCCATGTTTGCTGTGATGCATTTACACGGCTTTGACCAGCGGATGTCGCTAGCGTGGCACTCCCTTCTGCTCCACTGCTTTGCGCATGCGTAGAAGTGCGAGAAATAAGTCATTATTACGAGAAAGTTTCTCATTATTACGAGATGTTAAGTCATTATTACGAGAAAGTTTCTCATTATTATGAGATGTTAAGTCATTATTATGAGAAAGTTTCTCATTATTACGAGAAAGTTTCTCATTATTACGAGATGCTAAGTCATTATTACGAGAACGTTTCTCATTATTATGAGATACTTAAGTCATTATTATGAGAAACTTTCTCAATATAATGAGATATTAAGTCATTATTATGAGAAACTTTCTCATTATTATGACTTACAGAATTATATTTTTTTACTCAACGTGGCGGAAACGGGCTTCCATAAATGACAGTATATTTATTGGACAAATAAATATTTTATTACTGTAGAAGTTAGACATTGTTTAGCATGGAAGCTTGTGTCCGCCACAGAATGAAATATAATAAAGGTAATTGCGACTTTTTATCTCACAATTCTGACTTTTTTTCTCACAATTGCGTGATATAAAGTCGCAATTGTGTTATAAAGTCAGAATTGCGAGAAATAAACTCAAAATTAAATAAAAAAAAATCTCAGACTTGCATGTGTATATCTCGCAATTCTGACTTTATAACATGCAATTGTGAGAAAAAAAGTCAGAATTGTGAGATAAAAAGTCACAATTATCTTTTAAAATGTTGTATTCTGTGGCGGAAACAAGCTTCCATTGTTTAACTTTGTGCTTGTTGTGAATCAGTTTTATCTCAGGTATTATGTAACATGTAAACATGAAAACATGTAACTTTAGCTGCAGTATTTGTATCAGTATTGGGGACCATTTGCCCGAGTGTGTGTTAAACGAACGCTCTCACCTCCTCATACAATACGATTTATAAACAAAACAAACCACTTTTACAGTACGACTTATTTTCCTCACCGTGTTCATGTTTTAGTAGTGAAAACGGTTGTATGTGCGGATGCAGGTTTGAATCTGGCTCTCAAATCTTCTCTTTTAAAAGCAGTGTTTGTTTGTAAAGACTGAGAGACAGTGTTTTGTGTTGTGCTGTGTGTGTGTGTGTGTGTGCAGTGCCGTCCCCTGATGTCCTCTCACACAGATGTGAACTCTGTGTGCTGGTCCCTGTGATGCCGCGCTTCAGCCGGAAGTGCACCGGACCGCACCGGTGTCTGAACACACACCAGCTCCTGTCAGAGGACAGACTGAAATATTCATCAGCAATACATAAACGTGAGCCTGAACCACGTCCACCGAAACAGAAGTCTGTGCTGCATTTGAGAAAACTGGCATTTCCAGAACATCTCCAGTTATACCTTTAGCGGTTGAAGTGCCTTTTAAATGAGTTTCTGTTTACTATCATACACAGGAAAGAAAAAATACTTAATTAGACAAATTAACTCTTTTCCCACCAGCTTTTTTTTTTTTTTTTTTGCTAGTCAGCGCCATCATTTTCTTTTTTTTTTAAACATTCATGGCCCCCAGAATATTTTGTTGTAAAAATGTGTGAACATGCAATATATCAAAAGAAAGAAGAGACCCTCTGCTTTTAAACAACAAAATAAATAAAAAATCTGAAAAAAATTGCATTTGTGTCATGTGCGTAATCAATGCTTCTGTCGCTTGTTTCTGCGTCTTCTTCGCCTGTGTTTTGATCAGGAGATTCTGTACACTTTCAGAAAATGTGTAATAGCGCCGCCTACAGTATAACAGTAAAAACACGGAAATTTCTGTCAATGACGGGGAAATGGATAATGTAGGTAAATATATATATTTTACTTCATAAATAGAAGCTAAATTATATATGACTATAATTTTCACAGCACAGTTTTGGTGTGTTTTATGGTTTAATTGTCAGTCATGGCATAGGACTATACGGCATGATTATTAATGGTTAAACAATTACAGAGGTTTCAAGCTTGTTTAATGTGATGTAAAAAGAGTGAAATGTTACAGTTTCATAAACTGCTTTTATTAAATGTGAAGTGTAATAAACGCGTGTAAATGTCATTAGCTATGTTTTAAAAGATGTGCATAAACTGTAAAAATGTGCATTAAAAACATTTGTTACATAAATACAATATAACTCTATATAAAACTATATATTTTTATTCAATAAGAAAACATGTGCATAAACTATGATGGAAACACATTTACTGAATAAATCATCGATGCACAACATAACACCACAGGCGAATTTGCCTCAGCGTCAGCTGTGATTGGATAACTGGAGTAACCAGCGGACCAATGGCGTCGCAGCATCTATAATGTTGGTTTGGTGTTTCTGAAAGTGTGTGATCAGAATGATAGACATCATTTAGAGCTAGACGCCCAATCGTGGCCGCATTTAATTTATCATATCTCACTGATTTTCACGTGGGGTTTTTTGCTGCAAAGGTCATACATGTAGCTATGATACAGGACACATTGTTCTGCGTGTTTTAATATTCATAGTGGGCTTAGCAGTAATAGAATATTCTGATATATGATATAAAGTGACCAGACGTCCAAGATCAAAACTGGGAACATAATCCCTGAAAAAGGGGAAAAAACGGGGATTTTTTTAAAATTCTATTCAGAGTTTTTTCTCCCTGTACTGTAACCAAAAACAGGGCCTGTCCCCTGAAACCGGGGATGTCTGGTCACCCGTGATATGTGATGTAGGCTATGATAGGTATGTTGCAAATCACACACTATAAATATGATAGAGAATCAGAAACAGATAGTGAGAGTAAAGTCAGATATTTTAATAATTTGAAACAATACAATATATGATTAACAAACAAACAAACAATATATGATCAAATTATATTAAGAGTCTACTTGTCTACAGCTACACACTGTACTACCACATCCATCTCCTCCCAGCCCTTGACATTTAACAGCCCAACACACACACACACACACACACGCACGCACGCACAATATGACTTATCAAGTCCCAGTTCATAGCCGGGTGAAGTAAACGGTGCAGTAAACATAGCCTAGCTATCTGGCTACGATTTCAGTAATATCGAAGACCCTTGCTCCTTCTCAACTCTCTGGTGATATTCTATTCACAAAATACAACCTATAGTACGGTAATGTTAAATCTTACTTGTGAAAGTAATTCCCGAGCCCTGTTTGCTCTGCACAACTTCCGTATTTGTGACCGGAAATATGCAATCGTCGTGGTAATCTACTTCCTCCGCAGTCAAGGCAACATGAACAAATGGTGCAAGCAACTAGCAAGAGCTATTGACATGCTTATGATGTGTCATTTTAGTAACAGCTCAGTAACAGTTAGCCTCGCTCTCTACTTACCTTGATATTTATGGACAAATTCCTCGTGGACATTTTTTTTACCCTTTATTTCGTTTTTTCTTTTTGGTGACGGAGTTTTCCTCCACGAGTCAGCAAATTCCTCCATCAGCAAATGTAATATTTGGCAAATCCGTTAATGAAGTTTTGTAGACTCTTTGATCCATTTTAAACTTGCCCGGGTTTATGTTTATCTGGTGTGTTGACGCTTGACAGGAACTCCGCTTCCACAACGATTACGTATTTCCGGTTATTGTGAGAAAGGTCTATAGGGCGTCTGTGTCTGCGAGAGGTAAAATCACACTTTACATAGAAATGCATATGAATACTCATGAGATCACACTGGCTCAGCCGCAGTAATTCATCACGGTGAGGTCTTTTCCAGGTGTTGGAGGACGGCAGGAACTTTCACTAGGTTTGCTGGTGTGTGTTTTGAAGCAGTGGAAAGACGAGGGAAACGCTTTTTGCACCATTGGGAAATACATATGCCTTTAAATTATAGCAAGGCAATTTTATTATCTGTTCAGCAGTTCCCATGACCCACTGCATGGCCCACTTTCACCTAGTTTCTAATACTGTCGGTAGAAAAAATAAAACAGCCTCTTTGTTGTGTCTGAGGGACAATTCATTAAACGTCTCGAATGCACTAAACTCTGAGTCACGACCAAAACCACACGAGCTTCGACTATAACACAAACATGTTCTTCACTCCATATCTCAGCGCTCAGATGCTGGAAATAACGGGTAATAACTTATTGAGATGTATGAAAGCTTGTTTCCGCCACAGAATACAACACTTTAAAAGATAATTGTGACTTTTTATCTCATAATTGCAGGTTTACTTTGCGCAATTCTGACTTAATTTCTCAGAATTGTGAGATATATAGTTAGAATTGCGTGATATAAAGTACAATTCCTTGTTATAAAATCAGAATGGCAAGATTTAAACTCGCAATTGTGACTTTTTTCTCGCAATTGCTAGTTTATATCTCGCAATTCTGACATCTTTTCTCAGAATACACTCACCTAAAGGATTATTAAGAACACCTGTTCAATTTCTCATTAATGCAATTATCTAATCAACCAATCACATGGCAGCTGCTTCAATGCATTTAGGGGTGTGGTCCTGGTCAAGACAATCTCCTGAACTCCAAAATGAATGTCAGAATGGGAAAGAAAGGGGATTTAAGCAATTTTGAGCGTGCCATGGTTGTTGGTGCCAGACGGGCCGGTCTGAGTATTTCACAATCTGCTCAGTTACTGGGATTTTCACACACGACCATTTCTAGGGTTTACAAAGAATGGTGTGAAAAGGGAAAAACATCCAGTATGCGGCAGTCCTGTGGGCGAAAATGCCTTGTTGATGCTAGAGGTCAGAGGAGAATGGGCCGACTGATTCAAGCTGATAGAAGAGCAACTTTGACTGAAATAACCACTCGTTACAACCGAGGTATGCAGCAAAGCATTTGTGAAGCCACAACACGCACAACCTTGAGGCGGATGGGCTACAACAGCAGAAGACCCCACCGGGTACCACTCATCTCCACTACAAATAGGAAAAAGAGGCTACAATTTGCAAGAGCTCACCAAAATTGGACAGTTGAAGACTGGAAAAATGTTGCCTGGTCTGATGAGTCTCGATTTCTGTTGAGACATTCAGATGGTAGAGTCAGAATTTGGTATAAACAGAATGAGAACATGGATCCATCATGCCTTGTTACCACTGTGCAGGCTGGTGGTGGTGGTGTAATGGTGTGGGGGATGTTTTCTTGGCACACTTTAGGCCCTTTAGTGCCAATTGGGCATCTTTAAATGCCACGGCCTACCTGAGCATTGTTTCTGACCATGTCCATCCCTTTATGGCCACCATGTACCCATCCTCTGATGGCTACTTCCAGCAGGATAATGCACCATGTCACAAAGCTCAAATCATTTCAAATTGGTTTCTTGAAAATGACAATGAGTTCACTGTACTAAAATGGCCCCCACAGTCACCAGATCTCAACCCAATAGAGCATCTTTGGGATGTGGTGGAACGGGAGCTTCGTGCCCTGGATGTGCATCCCACAAATCTCCATCAACTGCAAGATGCTATCCTATCAATATATGGGCCAACATTTCTAAAGAATGCTTTCAGCACCTTGTTGAATCAATGCCACGTAGAATTAAGGCAGTTCTGAAGGCGAAAGGGGGTCAAACAGTATTAGTATGGTGTTCCTAATAATCCTTTAGGTGAGTGTATAAACTCGCAATTGCAAGTTATAAAGTCAAATTCTAAGGAAAAAAAGACTATTATATCTCGCAATTGCGACTTTATATCATGCAGTGAAAATCATGGTTGAAAAAGAAATGACAGAACGAGTGGTTGTGTTCATCCTGAGATTGGTCTTCTGTTTGTCTTTATTCAGTGATTTCAGACTGTGGATAAACAGTTGTTTATTATTTTGATGAAAGCATGATCAATATTATATTATAATATTTGTGTTTTAAACTAACACATTTTGTTACGAAGTAGCAGGAATGAAGCAGAGAGTGAATCCAAACGCAAGCACTTTAATTTAACGAACAGGTAATCCAGGGAAAATGACTTCACATGGAACTCAAGACAGGAACATGGAACTTAAGACAGGAACATGGAACTCAAGACTGGGAACACAACACACCACTACAAGCAACATAAAGCAACAACCGACAGCCAACAACTGAAACACAGGGGTTTAAATACACAGACAAACAAGCTAAACAAGATAACAAGGGGGCGTGGTGAAAAGAGACACCTGGGGAGACTAATAAACATAGACGAGGAACACCTGTGGACACTGAGCAACAACATAACAAAAGACAAGACACATGGCAGGCTCACATGACAAACATGGAATCACGTGATATACAAGACACAACAAAAACCCACATGTAACATAGCCCCCCCCCTATGGGCGGCTCCCGACGCCCCTAGTGTAACACCAAAACAACAACAACAACACTAAAAAAAACCCACAAGTTCAGGAGGGAGGTGACGCGGAGGTGGTCTTGGGGGAGGGAAGGAGGGCCAAGTCTGTGCAGGGGAATGGGACCAGGGCTTTGCAAGGGCGCGCAGGCAGCCAGGGCGGAGCAGGAACTGCAGACGACCAGGGTGGAGCCAGAAGCGCAGGCGACCAAGGCGGAGAAGACCCCTCGGGCGGCCACGGCGGAGAAGACCCCTCGGGCGGCCACGGCGGAGAAGACCCCTCGGGCGGCCACGGCGGTGAAGACCCCTCGGGCGGCCACGGCGGTGAAGATCCCTCGGGCGGCCACGGCGGTGAAGACCCCTCGGGCGGCCACGGCGGTGAAGACCCCTCGGGCGGCCACGGCGGTGAAGACCCCTCGGGCGGCCACGGCGGTGAAGGTCCCTCGGGCGGCTCAGGAACTTGCTCGGGAACAGACACACACACTGACACTGGCTCGGGAGAAGGAACAGACACACACACTGACACTGGCTCGAGAACAGACACACACACTGACACTGGCTTGGGAGAAGGAACAGACACACACACTGACACTGGCTCGAGAACAGGCACACACACTGGCACTGGCTCGAGAACAGGCACACACACTGGCTCGGGAACAGGCACACACACTGGCTCGGGAACAGGCACACACACTGGTTCGGAGGCGGCCATCTTGTCCGTAGACACTGGCTCAGAGGAATTGACGTGAACAGTCTCTGGATCGGCCATCTTGTCCGTAGACACTGGCTCGGAGGTTGTGACGTGAGCAGTCTCTGGATTGGCCATCTTGTCCGTAGACACTGGCTCAGAGGAATTGACGTGAAGCGTCTCTGGCTCGGCAGAAGTGACGTGGAGCGTCTCTGGCTCGGCAGAAGTGACGTGGAGCGTCTCTGGCTCGGCAGAAGTGACGTGGAGCGTCTCTGGCTCGGCAGAAGTGACGTGGACAGGCTCTGGCTGTGCAGACGTGACGTGGACAGGCTCTGGCTGTGCAGACGTGACGTGGACAGGCTCTGGCTGTGCAGACGTGACGTGGACAGGATCTGGCTGTGCAGACGTGACGTGGACAGGCTCTGGCTGGACGTGGCTGACGTGAAGCTCTGGCTGGACGTGGCTGACGTGAAGCTCTGGCTGGACGTGGCTGACGTGAAGCTCTGGCTGGACGTGGCTGACGTGAAGCTCTGGCTGGACGTGGCTGACGTGAAGCTCTGGCTGGACGTGGCTGACGTGAAGCTCTGGCTGGACGTGGCTGACGTGAAGCTCTGGCTGGACGTGGCTGACGTGAAGCTCTGGCTGGACGTGGCTGACGTGAAGCTCTGGCTGGACGTGGCTGACGTGAAGCTCTGGCTGGACGTGGCTGACGTGAAGCTCTGGCTGGACGTGGCTGACGTGAAGCTCTGGCTGGACGTGGCTGACGTGAAGCTCTGGCTGGACGTGGCTGACGTGAAGCTCTGGCTGGACGTGGCTGACGTGAAGCTCTGGCTGGACGTGGCTGACGTGAAGCTCTGGCTGGACGTGGCTGACGTGAAGCTCTGGCTGGACGTGGCTGACGTGAAGCTCTGGCTGGACGTGGCTGACGTGAAGCTCTGGCTGGACGTGGCTGACGTGAAGCTCTGGCTGGACGTGGCTGACGTGAAGCTCTGGCTGGACGTGGCTGACGTGAAGCTCTGGCTGGACGTGGCTGACGTGAAGCTCTGGCTGGACGTGGCTGACGTGAAGCTCTGGCTGGACGTGGCTGACGTGAAGCTCTGGCTGGACGTGGCTGACGTGAAGCTCTGGCTGGACGTGGCTGACGTGAAGCTCTGGCTGGACGTGGCTGACGTGAAGCTCTGGCTGGACGTGGCTGACGTGAAGCTCTGGCTGGACGTGGCTGACGTGAAGCTCTGGCTGGACGTGGCTGACGTGAAGCTCTGGCTGGACGTGGCTGACGTGAAGCTCTGGCTGGACGTGGCTGACGTGAAGCTCTGGCTGGACGTGGCTGACGTGAAGCTCTGGCTGGACGTGGCTGACGTGAAGCTCTGGCTGGACGTGGCTGACGTGAAGCTCTGGCTGGACGTGGCTGACGTGAAGCTCTGGCTGGACGTGGCTGACGTGAAGCTCTGGCTGGACGTGGCCTCTGGCTGGACGGTCTCTGGCTGGACGGTCTCTGGCTGGACGGTCTCTGGCTGGACGGTCTCTGGCTGGACGGTCTCTGGCTGGACGGTCTCTGGCTGGACGGTCTCTGGCTGGACGGTCTCTGGCTGGACGGTCTCTGGCTGGACGGTCTCTGGCTGGACGGTCTCTGGCTGGACGGTCTCTGGCTGGACGGTCTCTGGCTGGACGGTCTCTGGCTGGACGGTCTCTGGCCGGACGGTCTCTGGCTGGACGGTCTCTGGCCGGACGGGCTCTGTGCTTGGCTGGACAGGCTCTGTGCTGGACGGGACCAGCGGTGAGGGCTCTGTGCTGGACGGGACCAGCGCTGAGGGCTCTGTGCTGGACGGGACCAGCGCTGAGGGCTCTGTGCTGGACGGGACCAGCGCTGAGGGCTCTGTGCTGGACGGGACCAGCGCTGAGGGCTCTGTGCTGGACGGGACCAGCGCTGAGGGCTCTGTGCTGGACGGGACCAGCGCTGAGGGCTCTGTGCTGGACGGGACCAGCGGTGAAGGCTCTGTGCTGGACGGGACCAGCGTTGAAGGCTCTGTGCTGGACGGGACCAGCGGTGAAGGCTCTGTGCTGGACGGGACCAGCGGTGAAGGCTCTGTGCTGGACGGGACCAGCGTCGAAGGCTCTGTGCTGGACGGGACCAGCGGTGAAGAAGTCTCTGGGCGGACGGTCTCAGGCTGGGCAGGGCTGACGTGGAGCTCAGGCTCGGCTGACAGAGAATCGGTCAATAAAAGAGCCTGGACCACATATTCCCCAAGACTACAGCCAGGGTGATGGAGTGGCATAAGGGAGTAGAGTGGTTCGGATAGCCCTCCCCTGAAGAAGATCATCAGGCACGTCTCATCAAAAGATGAGACATGTGCCAGTTCGATAAAGTCAATAATGTACTCTCCTATGGACCGGTCTCCCTGGCGGAGACACATAATCTGTGCTGCTGGATTCATTTGGTTGGTCGGTTGTTCTGTTACGAAGTAGCAGGAATGAAGCAGAGAGTGAATCCAAACGCAAGCACTTTAATTTAACGAACAGGTAATCCAGGGAAAATGACTTCACATGGAACTCAAGACAGGAACATGGAACTTAAGACAGGAACATGGAACTCAAGACTGGGAACACAACACACCACTACAAGCAACATAAAGCAACAACCGACAGCCAACAACTGAAACACAGGGGTTTAAATACACAGACAAACAAGCTAAACAAGATAACAAGGGGGCGTGGTGAAAAGAGACACCTGGGGAGACTAATAAACATAGACGAGGAACACCTGTGGACACTGAGCAACAACATAACAAAAGACAAGACACATGGCAGGCTCACATGACAAACATGGAATCACGTGATATACAAGACACAACAAAAACCCACATGTAACACATTTACTGCACACAATGTATTGTCTACATCCAAACATTTATATTTGTTGTGTAACACTGTACTATGTCGTTCAGTCAGTAGTAACTGGCTAATAGCAGGGACGTGTGGAGAGTTCCTCAGAAGTTTATACTCTTTATGTTTTGTCACAACCTGGCTCAAAGGTCATGACAAAGGAGGGAACGAGGCAGCATAAATGGTCAAAAGTGATTTATTTAACAAAAGAACAACTACACATAACTACTTAAATGTGGAAAGTATAACTCTATAACATAAACTCAAAACAAGATATGGCAGTCGGGATGATCAGGCCAGGGTTGATGTCTAGATTGCAGCGAAGAGAGTGTAGTTTGACCAAGTGAAGCTTTATCTCCCCTGGCTCATAGTTTCCAGGTGCACCCAATCAGCAATCACCTCAATAGAACAAAGATAATTAACAACCACACAGGTATCACTCCCACAGAGAGACCTCACTGGATCACACAGGGCCCGTCACACCCCCCCCCCCATAAAGTCGGTGGCCCAAAGGAGCCGCCGGCAAAATCAAGAAAAACTAACGTAACCCACTATAATCTAAATCATTAAATGTTACAAAATTACCAGAATATAATAAATGGCCAGATATACACACAGCAGAAATGTACATCTGGCCTTCAACTTGCGCTTCGATTACTGCTTTCCCCCATTCCATCTTCAGCAAACCTCGATACCTGGGAAGCAAATTAAGAACACAGGCATAGAAAAAAAAACAGGTCACAAGACAACAAGTAGCATTAATACCTTAGAGCAGAGGGGCACGTGACAACGCATCTGCCATTACATTGTCCACTCCTTTAATATGTCTAATCTCTAATGCGTAGGCTTGCAGAAACAACGACCACCTCATAAGTCTCTGATTGGGACATTTCAGTGACTGTAAAAATGTCAGCGGATTGTGGTCTGTGTACACAACAAGTTGTCCCCCTCCAATGTACACCTCAAAATGCTGCAAAGCCCAAACAAGTGCCAGCGCTTCTTTCTCTATCACTGAATAATTCAGCTGATAACGGTTGAATTTTTTGGAAAAGAAGCTAACTGGTCTTGCCATTCCCTGACCATCCTCCTGCAACAAAACAGCACCTGCACCAACCTGACTTGCATCTACTTGGAGCATGAATGTTTTATCATACTGTGGTGCTATCAACACAGGAGACGAACACAACAGAGACTTAATGTTCTCAAAGGCTTGCTGACACTCATTAGACCACACAAACTTTGCCTTAGCCTTCAACAACTCAGTCAGAGGAAAAACAACTGTAGAGAAGTTTTTACAGAAACTCCTGTAGTATCCGACTAGACCCAAAAACCGTTGTAACTCTTTTAATTGTAGGCACAGGAAAATGTTCTACTGCCCTAACTTTGGCCTGGACCGGAGCTACACGGCCCTGCCCCACTACACGTCCCAAATACGTCACAGTTGCCCTCGCAAACTCACATTTGGCCAAATTGATAGTCAGATGCGCCTCAGACAACCTGTCGAACAAAGCTCGAATGCATCTAAGATGAGCGTGCCATGTATCACTATAAATAACCAGATCATCTAGGTAAACGGAACAACCTTCTAAACCTGACACAACGCGATTCATCAGTCGTTGGAATGTCACTGGAGCATTCCTCAAACCAAACGGCATGACTCTATAAGAATAGAGTCCAGATGGTGTAACAAAGGCCGACACCTCCTGAGCACGCGCAGACAATGGAACCTGCCAATATCCCTTGAGCAAGTCAAACTTGCTAACAAATTTGGCAGAACCAACCTGATCTATACAGTCGTCCATACGCGGCAGCGGAAAGGAATCTGGTTTAGTGACTGAGTTTACCTTTCTGAAGTCTGTACAAAACCTAGGCGATTTATCAGCCTTTGGAACCAAAATACACGGTGAAGACCAACTAGAAGGTGACGGGACTGCAATATTATTTTCCAGCATGTAAGCAACTTCAGAGTTTAGATGTTTAAGTTTCTCTGGAGACATGCGGTAAAAGCGCTGCTTAATTGGTTGTGCATCTCCAACATCAACATCATGTTCGATCCAATTTGTGCATGTAGGAACATCGCCAAACAGACACGGATATTTCTGTATCAGATCAGACAACTCACCACGCTTAGACTCAGTCAAATGCAACAACAGACTATCAAGGTTACAAAGTGTCTCAGAATTTTTTAGACGACCATACAACAAACTGTCATCTGGTTCTGGCACTCCATCTGCCTCCTGTGATTCTGACAACGAACTCACAAGCAGAACGGGATGCACCTCGTCTCTCACCGTCTGGCTTACGTCCGCCTCACGTTTATAATATGGCTTGAGAAGGTTGACATGACATAACTGTGTTGACTTTTTCCGTCCTGGTGTTGCAATTATGTAATTCAGGTCAGACCTTCTCTCAACAACTGTATAAGGACCAGCATATTTAGCCTGAAACGGCGAGCTCACAACAGGCATCAGTGCAAGAACTTGATCTCCCGGACTAAACTCTTGATGCCCCGCATGGCGATCATAGATGTTTTTCATCTTACTCTGTGACACTTGCAATTTCTCCCTGGCCATTTCACCTGCTACAAACAGACGATGCTTAAAGCCATTGACAAAATCAACCAAATTTCTGGGCGGTTCCGCCTCCACCAGGCCATCCTTTAAAACAGCCAAGGGCCCACGCACTTTGTGTCCAAAAACCAAGTCATTAGGACTAAAACCTGTACTTTCCTGTACAGCTTCTCTTGCAGCCAACATAAGCCAAGGAAGACCCTCTTCCCAGTCCCTATCCAACTCTGTGCAATATGCACGTAGGAGAGACTTCAAAGTCTGATGGAACCTTTCCAAGGCTCCCTGACTCTGTGCATGATAGGCTGATGACTGGTTATGACGGACACGCAACAACTTCAAAACCTGACCAAACATGTGCGAAGAGAAATTGGAGCCCTGATCACTCTGGATGACCTTCGGAATGCCAAAGACCGAAATGAACTGACTTAGAGCCTTCACTACCGCCTTAGTGGTAATTGCCCTCAACGGATATGCAGCAGGATACCGAGTATTTTGACACATCACAGACAGTAGATATTTACAGCCAGACTTAGAACATGGTAACGGACCCACACAGTCCACAATCAGGTGCTCAAATGGTTCATTCACAACCAAAATGGGTTGTAATGGAGCAGGTTTAACAGACTGATTGGGCTTTCCTGTTAGCTGACACACATGACATGTCTTAATGTATGCTGCAACATCTCTTTTCATCCGTGGCCAAAAGAAATGCTTCAAGATGCTAAGAGAAGTCTTTTTCACACCAAAGTGCCCACTCTCATCATGAGCAACTTTTAAAACAAGAGGACGAAATTTAGTCGGTACCACCAACTGAACGACAGCATCTCCAACAAAGTCAGTACCCAAAATCAACCATTTCCTGAGCAACAAGCCATTTTGTACAAAATACCCACTTGCTACACTGTTGATCTCCTTAGCAGATACTACACAGTCAAACATTTCTTTAAGGGAAGAGTCACTTTGCTGTTCCTGTAACAACTCAGTTTTTGACACAGATAGTGGAAAATCCGACAGTAATGGAGCCACAAACTCACTTTCACTCCCAATAGCTTCCCTCTCAGACTCAGCTTTACTCATAGTTCGGGTACTTACACAGGCTGAGAAAACTTGAGGTAAGTCATCGGAAATATAGTCCACAACAGACTTAACTGGGCAAGATGTAACAACTGGCAAGGGAGGAGTGTCAGCCCAAACACGGCTACCAGCCAGCCCGTTACCCAGAATGAAATGAATCCCCTCAATGGGCAACGCTGGACGCACACCTACGGCTACCTCTCCTTTCACCAGTTCACAATCCAGGACCAACTTATGTAACGGTATGGGCAAAACAGTTAAACCCATGCCACGACTTAGAATACAGTCACCCATATCAGTTTCTTCTGACAGCGGCAACACAGATCCCACAATATAAGAGTCAAAGGCCCCTGTGTCCCTTAGAATTTTTACTCGAACCTTAGCCTCACTTCCTACCAGCGACACAAACCCATCTCTAATAAAAGGGGCATAAGCTGCGAAGACATCCGGTTCAAGCTCCGCTGTAAGCAACTCAGATACACAGTCCGTAACAACCGGCGCAGCTGCTGCCCCAGGCTTAACCTTAGATATTACAGTTTTATTCCTAAAATGCAGCATTGGACAATCAGCCTTCCAGTGACCCTCTTCATGACAGTAGTTACAGTTAGTGTCAACATTACTTCGCGATACTGCTTCTAACTTTGGCGCATCAGCTCTCCAAGAACGCTCACGTGTTACAGCACGCTCTCTAAAACTCCCTTTATGGAGTAACAAATACTCATCTGCTGATGCAGCCGCACCCGCCGCCGTGACACACTTTCTCTCACTTACATATGTTGCAATGTAACCAGGAAGCATGTTTTTGAACTGCTCCAACACAACAAGGTCACATAGATGCTCAAAAGTAGTGACTTCCAGCGCAGCCACCCAACGTTTAAAATGACTAGTTACATCCCGAGCAAACTCCATATACGTTTGACCAGTACGTCTCTCCCAGGACCTAAACCGTTGGCGATACGCTTCTGGTACCAGCTCATACGCCTTTAACACAGCAGACTTGATTTTTACAAAGCTAGAGCTATCTTCTGCGCTCAAGGATGAATAAGCTTCCTGCGCTCGTCCTGTCAGCACACACTGAAGCATCAAAGCACAATCTGCATCAGGCCAACCTCTAGCACTGGCAACACGCTCAAATAATACAAAAAAAGTATCCGGGTCCCTTTCATTAAAGTGTGGCAGTAATCTTAAATTATTTACATCAAAGGAACACAACTGCCTACTCTGATCTTCACTGGACCCCCTACTATCACTTGCCAACGATAAGCGGTGCCCTTCTAGATCTATTTTGGCTTGCTCTACTTTTTGCCGAATCTTCTCCACCTCAATCTGCTTTTTAAGTTGCAACTCATGTTTACATTTGCCATGCTCAAGCTGAATCAACAACAGTTCTTTCTGTTGGTCAAACGTTAAACCCTGAGTCTGGATAAGTGCACCAGCGAAAACTGGAGAATCGTCTTTTTCATCTACAGGCAACACACCCTTTTCTCTCAACTCAGCCTTCAAAACTACCCTAATGTTCTCTTTAAGGCGTTTGTCACCTACCACTATAGAGAAGTGCTCTGCAATCTTCAGTAGCTGCTCCCTAGTACAACGCTCCAACGCCTCTTCAGACGGAGCTGCAATAAACGCATCACAATCTGCCATTACAACAAATTAGACTTGGCTCATCAACACGACAGCAACAGACCCAGTAAATCAGTGCAGCTTCCTCATGCGTACTAAGAGAACTAAATCTCACGTAGTATGGAGTTTTCCCACTATCCTAAACAACCCAACTAACTAGCTTAAACCCTAGTCTTCATGCAGTTACTTGTGGTGGGTATTTATGCACTAATGACCGCTGGCCTGGAAGAGCAACTAGCACACTAGCGACCCTCCCAAAACCACGGACATGCTCCCAAGCTAAAAAGCTTCACCCACGTTCACCACAACACTACCAAGGACCCGCTCAACAAGCCCAAAAGTGGACCGTCGCTACAACCTACAAGAGAAAACTCCAACCACTTTTATCAGCAATACACATACGAGGAACCACAACAGTCACCTGGATTATCTGTTAACTGCAGAACAACAACTAATTTGTAAGAAAACAAGTTACCTACAAATTTATTTCAAATGCCAATAAACAAGTCTTCACTTACCCTGCTCAACCAACCAACCTACTGTATATTGCCACGCCAAATGAACAAAGAAACAAATAATTACCAAAGTAAAACAAATGTCTTACCATTCCAACGAGCTGCCCCGCTCCCAACAAACTGGATTGCAATACATAGGCTACGCTACAACAATACTATGGCTGCATTAATCCCATATTTTATCAAATTGCCCTAATACTAAGACCGGCACGAGCCCCCATTTTGTCACAACCTGGCTCAAAGGTCATGACAAAGGAGGGAACGAGGCAGCATAAATGGTCAAAAGTGATTTATTTAACAAAAGAACAACTACACATAACTACTTAAATGTGGAAAGTATAACTCTATAACATAAACAAACTCAAAACAAGATATGGCAGTCGGGATGATCAGGCCAGGGTTGATGTCTAGATTGCAGCGAAGAGAGTGTAGTTTGACCAAGTGAAGCTTTATCTCCCCTGGCTCATAGTTTCCAGGTGCACCCAATCAGCAATCACCTCAATAGAACAAGGCCCGTCACAGTTTATATATGCAGTATATAAATAAGAGTAAACTGAAAACTACTTTGCATTAATGCGACTTCTGGCGAGCAATATTCAATTGTAAAATGAGTCAAACCGCAGATCCAGATCGCTCTGTAAATGCATATTCTTCTGTCCATTCGTACTGTAAGGAACGATATGCTTTTTTATTCACATTTGTAAAAAAAAATTAAAAAAATTAAATGAATAATAGACAGTGGCTTGAGTGGCTATGATTTATGAATAAGATAGTTATGAATATGCAGCTACTGTCATAAACTAAAGTGAGCAGAACAATTAAATAAAAAAGAAAATTAAGTTAGTGGTTAAAGTGGTGTCAGAATGTCAATCTGTCAATCATAACCGAAGCCAGATGCATGTTACGGCAATGGCCACCAGTCTTCTTTAATACCGCCTTGCTTTAGTAGGAAATACCTCTTAGCAAACTTTTAGACATATTGTGTATCCAGAACCGATTGTGGGCGTGTCCTTGGACGGCAACATGCCCAGTGCATTATGGGTGTTGAAGTTTTCCTACCTATTTGGTTAAATGGCCTTTTTTCTTTGTTTTCTCTAGTCAGGTAAAACAATCAGCAACTATTTCCCGATTACTGATAATTCCAAAAGGCAACTATCAATGCAGATTAATCTGTAAAATCGGTGTATCGGTTGACCTTTAATATTTATCGTTATCAAGACAAGTATATTGTAACATCCACCCAGCAAACAATTTTAGGTTAGGGGAACGTTCCCGGAATGTTCTTCTTAGGTTATAAAAATCTAACCTAAAAAAACCCTACAGGGAATGTTCCTATAACGTTCTTGTTTGGTTCCCAAACAAATAACCACGTGGGAACCATCGGGGACGTTAGGGGAAAGTTTTGTGTTTGCTAGGCATTTTTGCTTATGTCGTCCACCTCTACCAGAATATGTCTAAATCCTTCATTTAATATTGCATGAGCAGTGTGTGACTTTGCTGGCCTACATCCCACACGTGCTCGTCGAACCAGGTTGCTGCATAAATATTGTCTACGGTTATAAGATCAGACACAGAAACAAAACACAGAAACAAAACTTTGGGCCAGTTTATAGTTTGCTGATGTGTGTAAGAAGAAGTGCAGTGCTGTTTATTTCTGTCTGAGAACACAGCTGCTTTCTGGACTTGTTTACTGAACAACATGTTTCACACGGCGTGACCTATCGCACACACACACACACACACACACACACACACACACGCACATGCAAAACCATAAGTGCTGATTGCAGTATTCATATATTGAAAATCAATTATATTCTCACATCTGTCCAGAGATGAGCCATCCCCTCGATATTCTGTCTCTGTGGGTTATTTATTTAGTTATATTTATAGGAAATTCTGTGCTTCTCTGTATATTTTTAGTAACGGTGCAGGAATGGAAACGCGATCACTAGAGGAATTCTGTAATATAATTATTACAGGAGCACAAAGAATAATGAGAAAAGATATGCCAGGGATCACCGTGCCTATGAACCGCTGTCCGCTGTTATTAATTATTGTGAGTTTTCTCTTAAGCGCTTGGAGAAATGTCATTTACGAGGGACTGTGCGATCCAGCACAACATTAATGTGCACAGAGAGTGTGTGCAGCGTGCTACAAAACGAGTGTCCCTCATTAACATGTGTGAAAATAATGACTTTAATAACATTAGCAATGCTGATGCGGCTTTTACTATATCGCTCTAAGCGCATCAACAGAAACCCAGCAACAAACGTTTCTTTTCCTTCATCACGAGGACGGCCTTTGGCCTCTTCAGACCTAAGAGCTCGACTACATGCAAATGAGCAGAGAAGCGGCGACTACCAATGAGCAGAAAGTGATCCTGGTGTGTGTTTCCCGTACCGCGCTGTAACTCGCTGCTTCACTATCACAGTACGCTGTAACTCGCTGCTTCACCATCACAGTACGCTGTAACTCGCTGCTTCACTATCACAGTACGCTGTAACTCGCTGCCTCACCATCACAGTACGCTGTAACTCGCTGCTTCACTATCACAGTACGCTGTAACTCGCTGCCTCACTATCACAGTACGCTGTAACTCGCTGCTTCACCATCACAGTACGCTGTAACTCGCTGCTTCACTATCACAGTACGCTGTAACTTGCTGCTTCACCATCACAGTACGCTGTAACTCGCTGCTTCACCATCACAGTACGCTGTAACTCGCTGCTTCACTATCACAGTACGCTGTAACTCACTGCTTCACTATCACAGTACGCTGTAACTCGCTGCTTCACCATCACAGTACGCTGTAACTCGCTGCTTCACCATCACAGTACGCTGTAACTCGCTGCTTCACTATCACAGTACGCTGTAACTCGCTGCTTCACTATCACAGTACGCTGTAACTCGCTGCTTCACTATCACAGTACGCTGTAACTCGCTGCTTCACCATCACAGTACGCTGTAACTCGCTGCTCCACCATCACAGTACGCTGTAACTCGCTGCTTCACTATCACAGTACGCTGTAACTCGCTGCTTCACCATCACAGTACGCTGTAACTCGCTGCTTCACTATCACAGTACGCTGTAACTCACTGTAACTCGCTGCTTCACTATCACAGTACGCTGTAACTCGCTGCTTCACTATCACAGTACGCTGTAACTCGCTGCTTCACTATCACAGTACGCTGTAACTCGCTGCTTCACTATCACAGTACGCTGTAACTCACTGCTTCACTATCACAGTACGCTGTAACTCGCTGCTTCACAATCACAGTACGCTGTAACTCGCTGCTTCACTATCACAGTACGCTGTAACTCGCTGCTTCACTATCACAGTACGCTGTAACTCACTGCTTCACTATCACAGTACGCTGTAACTCGCTGCTTCACAATCACAGTACGCTGTAACTCGCTGCTTCACTATCACAGTACGCTGTAACTCACTGCTTCACTATCACAGTACGCTGTAACTCACTGCTTCACTATCACAGTACGCTGTAACTCACTGCTTCACTATCACAGTACGCTGTAACTCGCTGCTTCACTATCACAGTACGCTGTAACTCGCTGCTTCACTATCACAGTACGCTGTAACTCACTGCTTCACTATCACAGTACGCTGTAACTCGCTGCTTCACTATCACAGTACGCTGTAACTCGCTGCTTCACTATCACAGTACACTGTAACTCACTGCTTCACTATCACAGTACGCTGTAACTCGCTGCTTCACTATCACAGTACGCTGTAACTCACTGCTTCACTATCACAGTACGCTGTAACTCGCTGCTTCACAATCACACTACGCTGTAACTCGCTGCTTCACTATCACAGTACGCTGTAACTCACTGTAACTCGCTGCTTCACTATGACAGTACGCTGTAACTCGCTGCTTCACTATCACAGTACGCTGTAACTCGCTGCTTCACTATCACAGTACGCTGTAACTCACTGTAACTCGCTGCTTCACTATCACAGTACGCTGTAACTCGCTGTAACTCGCTGCTTCACTATCACAGTATGCTGTAACTCGCTGCTTCACTATCACAGTACGCTGTAACTCACTGTAACTCGCTGCTTCACTATCACAGTACGCTGTAACTCGCTGTAACTCGCTGCTTCACTATCACAGTATGCTGTAACTCGCTGCTTCACTATCACAGTACGCTGTAACTCGCTGAAGAAATCCACTAGCGAGTCACGGCTGTTTCCCGAAACCATACTGTCGTAAATTGGTCGTTCAACCGCGTTGGTTAATGACGTCACACACGTGGTGGAGTAATAGCTACTGTTAATGAATCTGAATTAACGCTAGATGTTTTGGTATAAATTACAGACATGCATCTGAGGAATATTTCTCATTTTTCTCAGTTATTTTGCTTTATTTCCAGATTCAATCATAGTCTTGTTCTTACGCACTAGAGCTCGTCACACATGCGCACTCTTCAAAAACTACACTTTTAATCTCTTGACAAACTAAATAACATTTTTATGTGTTCTGAATAAAAGACACAGATTGTACTGAATGTCAGCTTGCTTATTTTGCTCAAGATCAGGATTTATTGAGTCCACATGTCATGCAAACAAGAAACTGCTTCTAACCAAGGCGGTAATCCACCAGCCGGAAACTGAAGTCTGCCCGGGGGCCGCCATTGGCTAACAAGCCTTCTCCTGCTGTTAGCATCCCATTGACTCCCATTAATTTTTGCGTCACTTTGACAGCGAATAACTTTACATCTGAGGCGTTTAAAGACTCCATTTGTCCATTGTTTATTTCCAAAGAAACACGACAATTTGTAAGGGCTCCATTACCTTGTATCTTACGTTATGGGCTCGTAGAAGCAGTTTTTGTAAAAATAGGCTAACGATTGCGTCATAACACGCGACTCTCTGTCGCACAGTAGAGAAATTACCGTACAGACAGGAGGAGAAGCTCACGGGCAATCTTTTACTGTCTATGAGGATATTGAGGGGACGAGGAGGCATAAAGTCTGATAAAGTCAAGGGAGAAGCCCATAGAGAGTCCATAAAAGCAACGGGACAAAATATTTTCAACAACGTTTTGAGGAATTCAGATTTGTCTTGGCACAGCTAGTAGAAGACTTAAAGCTGTCAGTCAGGGGTCTTACGTCACATCTACGTCGTCCAGCTCAGTGTGAGCCTGCGCAGTACGCTTGGCAATCAGGGAGTGAGGGCTTCTAATTGACTTCACTTTTCTCCGTTGAAGTCTATGGGGTCGCTGTGTCCATTTATTTTACTGTCTATGGTGTTTCCCGCTGTGACTCGCTGCTTCACTATCACAGTACGCTGCATCACTGTAGAAATCCAGTAGCGAGTCACGGCTGTTTCCCAAAACTGTTTCATACTGTCGTAAATGGGTCGTAAATGGTTAATGATGTCACAAACGTGGTGGAGTAATAACTACTGTTAATGAATCTGTTTGAGATCGAATTATCGCTAGATGTTTTGACATAAATTACATCTGCATCTGAGGAATGTTTCAAATTTTTTCTCAGTTATTTTGCTTTATTTCCTGATTCAATCATAGTCTCGTTCTTACGTACTAGAGCTCGTCACACATACACTCTTCAAAAACTACACTTTAAATCTCTTGACAAGTCTCAAACTAAAAGAGGTAAATTACATTTGTATGTGTTCTGAATAAAAGACACAGATTGCACTGAATGTCAGCTTGCTTATTTTGCTCAAGATCAGGATTTATTGAGTCCACATGTCATGCAAACAAGAAACTGCTTCTGACCACAGGAGATCTGTCGCTCACACACACAACTCTGCGATGCTGTTCACGAATGTTCGTTGTAACGATAGTTTCGGGAAACACAGACTCGCTGAAGTGATGATAACGACAGAAATTGCGACTATAGTCGGCTAACGGTGCGTTCGGGAAACACACTCCTCATTATTATAAGCAGTTCCATCTTCAGATCTCTTTTGATCAGAAACATCAACATCTTAACTCGTGGATATTGAGAATTAAAATATGCTTGACTGTATTTTTGACATTATGGTGAGATGAGCTTTTTTTTTTTATATTAAAATAATTCATCAGGTATAGGCTACACACTCTCTCCAAACTTGATGCTACTCTCCAAACGTATACGCTTTACTGCGTACAAAACAATAAGCCCCAACCAATGATAGTGATTTTAAACTTAAGAAAGCTGATCAAAAACTAAAATTTGCTGAGGGCCGATAGAAAAACATAACCTCTAAATACATTTGCATTAACCCGCGCTCGCTGTCTCTCACGATGCGTGTTCGCTGGCGTTTTCAATGAATTCCTATGGAAGCTGAGCCTTACGCTCATGCACGAGAACTGATCTGAAAACGCTCGCTTCACACCGTCACCAAGCAATCCACTTGTTCATGGCGGAACTCAAAAATCCCAAATCGGACGTTTTCCGGCTCAAATTAAGTTCTAATTCATTTCAATTCTTCCGGAACAGGATCCAGCTCAAATGAAGCACTGGCTCCGGGTAATTCATGTACACTATATTTGTACAGACGCAGCCAGTCTTGCTCACAGCAGTGTGTTGTGTGTGTGTATTGACAGCAGCAAATACCAAACTTTCTTACTTACTTTCTCGAGCAATAACACGTCAACTTATTCTACTAACCCGAACCCTATCTAACAGTCTACTAATACTCTGACAGTTAGTTGACATGTAGTTGCAGAGTTAGTATAATGTCTAAAGTGGACCATCGAAATAAAGTGTAGCCATTAATTATAGCTTGTGTTGCTAGACTGAAAAAAATCCTGTAGTTGTTTGTTCTTGAGTGTAAGTGGTTTAATTTGACCTCTAAACTTCCACTTTACCTTTAACACAGCAGTGGTAAATATATTAGCTTTATTAATTAAATCAGTCACTGAAAATAAGAGACATTGATCATTTGCAAAAACATGACGTGATGTGACACTTATGTTTTAATAAAATAATTGATCTATAAAAAATTATTTGGTTAAATTCCTTTTCCATAATGCTTGATAATGATAAATGATTCACATTGACATGATTAATAGTCAGCAAATCGCTCTTCAGTCTAATTTGACTGTATGATTATCTTTTCTTTGCAGCTGCCCCGCCTTTAATAGCAGCAGAGTAATGAGAATATTGTGGAAAGGCAAGGCCTGGTCGTGTGTGTGTTTGGTCTGGGTCGTGAGTGTTTGGTCTGGGTCGTGAGTGTTTGGTCTGGGTCGTGTGTGTGTTTGGTCTGGGTCGTGTGTGTGTTTGGTCTGGGTCGTGAGTGTGTTTGGTCTGGGTCGTGTGTGTTTGGTCTGGGTCGTGTGTGTGTTTGGTCTGGGTCGTGAGTGTTTGGTCTGGGTCGTGAGTGTTTGGTCTGGGTCGTGTGTGTGTTTGGTCTGGGTCGTGTGTGTTCGGTCTGGGTCGTGTGTGTTTGGTCTGGGTCGTGTGTGTTCGGTCTGGGTCGTGTGTGTTTGGTCTGGGTCGTGTGTGTGTTTGGTCTGGGTCGTGTGTGTTCGGTCTGGGTCGTGAGTGTGTTTGGTCTGGGTCGTGTGTGTGTTTGGTCTGGGTCGTGTGTGTGTTTGGTCTGGGTCGTGTGTGTGTTTGGTCTGGGTCGTGTGTGTGTTTGGTCTGGGTCGTGAGTGTTTGGTCTGGGTCGTGTGTGTTTGGTCTGGGTTGTGAGTGTTTGGTCTGGGTCGTGAGTGTGTTTGGTCTGGGTCGTGTGTGTTTTGTCTGGGTCGTGTGTGTTTGGTATGGGTCGTGTGTGTTTGGTCTGGGTCGTGTGTGTTTGGTCTGGGTCGTGAGTGTTTGGTCTGGGTCGTGAGTGTTTGGTCTGGGTCGTGTGTGTGTTTGGTCTGGGTCGTGTGTGTGTTTGGTCTGGGTCGTGAGTGTGTTTGGTCTGGGTCGTGAGTGTGTTTGGTCTGGGTCGTGTGTGTGTTTGGTCTGGGTCGTGTGTGTGTTCGGTCTGGGTCGTGAGTGTGTTTGGTCTGGGTCGTGAGTGTGTTTGGTCTGGGTCGTGTGTGTGTTTGGTCTGGGTCGTGTGTGTGTTTGGTCTGGGTCGTGTGTGTGTTTGGTCTGGGTCGTGAGTGTTTGGTCTGGGTCGTGTGTGTTTGGTCTGGGTTGTGAGTGTTTGGTCTGGGTCGTGAGTGTGTTTGGTCTGGGTCGTGTGTGTTTTGTCTGGGTCGTGTGTGTTTGGTATGGGTCGTGTGTGTTCGGTCTGGGTCGTGTGTGTTTGGTCTGGGTCGTGTGTGTGTTTGGTCTGGGTCGTGTGTGTTCGGTCTGGGTCGTGTGTGTGTTCGGTCTGGGTCGTGTGTGTGTTCGGTCTGGGTCGTGTGTGTTCGGTCTGGGTCGTGTGTGTTTGGTCTGGGTCGTGTGTGTGTTTGGTCTGGGTCGTGTGTGTTCGGTCTGGGTCGTGAGTGTGTTTGGTCTGGGTCGTGTGTGTGTTTGGTCTGGGTCGTGTGTGTGTTTGGTCTGGGTTGTGTGTGTGTTTGGTCTGGGTCGTGTGTGTGTTTGGTCTGGGTCGTGAGTGTGTTTGGTCTGGGTCGTGTGTGTTTGGTCTGGGTTGTGAGTGTTTGGTCTGGGTCGTGAGTGTGTTTGGTCTGGGTCGTGTGTGTGTTTGGTCTGGGTCGTGTGTGTTTGGTCTGGGTTGTGAGTGTTTGGTCTGGGTCGTGTGTGTGTTTGGTCTGGGTCGTGTGTGTGTTTGGTCTGGGTCGTGAGTGTGTTTGGTCTGGGTCGTGTGTGTTTGGTCTGGGTTGTGAGTGTTTGGTCTGGGTCGTGAGTGTGTTTGGTCTGGGTCGTGTGTGTTTTGTCTGGGTCGTGTGTGTTTGGTCTGGGTTGTGAGTGTTTGGTCTGGGTCGTGTGTGTGTTTGGTCTGGGTCGTGAGTGTTTGGTCTGGGTCGTGAGTGTGTTTGGTCTGGGTCGTGTGTGTTTTGTCTGGGTCGTGTGTGTGTTTGGTCTGGGTCGTGTGTGTGTTTGGTCTGGGTCGTGAGTGTGTTTGGTCTGGGTCGTGTGTGTTTGGTCTGGGTTGTGAGTGTTTGGTCTGGGTCGTGAGTGTGTTTGGTCTGGGTCGTGTGTGTTTTGTCTGGGTCGTGTGTGTTTGGTATGGGTCGTGAGTGTTTGGTCTGGGTCGTGTGTGTTTTGTCTGGGTCGTGTGTGTTCGGTCTGGGTCGTGAGTGTATTTGGTCTGGGTCGTGTGTGTTCGGTCTGGGTCGTGTGTGTTTGGTCTGGGTCGTTTGTGTTTGGTCTGGGTCGTGTGTGTGTTTGGTCTGGGTCGTGTGTGTTTGGTCTGGGTTGTGAGTGTTTGGTCTGGGTCGTGAGTGTGTTTGGTCTGGGTCGTGTGTGTTCGGTCTGGGTCGTGTGTGTTCGGTCTGGGTCGTGTGTGTTTGGTCTGGGTCGTTTGTGTTTGGTCTGGGTCGTGTGTGTGTTTGGTCTGGGTCGTGTGTGTTTGGTCTGGGTTGTGAGTGTTTGGTCTGGGTCGTGAGTGTGTTTGGTCTGGGTCGTGTGTGTTCGGTCTGGGTCGTGTGTGTTCGGTCTGGGTCGTGTGTGTTTGGTCTGGGTCGTTTGTGTTTGGTCTGGGTCGTGTGTGTGTTTGGTCTGGGTCGTGTGTGTTTGGTCTGGGTTGTGAGTGTTTGGTCTGGGTCGTGAGTGTGTTTGGTCTGGGTCGTGTGTGTTTTGTCTGGGTCGTGTTTCGACAGCTGGTTCTGCTGTTTGATAGAGGAGCTGCTGCGTCAGCGCAACTGCAGATCGATTGATAGAAAGTGACCAGCCAGTTTACAAGGACACATAAATAACCACCATCAAATGTGTGCAGACGCTGCTGAGGGAATTATTAGCACACACGGCAACAAAAACAATAAAAAATAAGCAGTCTTAAATCAAGATACATTTACATGAGAAGCACAATGACTTATGTATATATATACAGTCAAACCAAAAATATTCATAAACCAGATATAATTTTTGATATTGTTTAACTAGTGTGTGCAGGACTCTATAGTTCATTTATGTGAGTGAGGAGAGCTCAATAAAGTAAACTGTGATATATTATACACAAAAATTCTTCATACAGTGACTACCAGTAACATTTATACAAAATTTGGCCCAAAAATGATTCAGACACTTTGAGCTGATCATATTTTGCTGAAGTGTTTTTTCTTTAATTGCTAATGCGACTTTTTTACACCACAGACTGAACAACATGAAGCATTGCTTGGTCTATTATCTTTATTAAAGAAAAGTGCACGTACTGCGTAAGACTAAACTGAAGGGTCACAGCACTTGCATATTGTTATCCTATTGTTAGTTTCACTGCTTCTATTGCTCTCATTTGTAAAATACTTTGGATAAAAGCGTCTGCTAAATGAATGTAAATGTAATTGTAACTGGTTGAGCTAAACTGGTATCATCTAATTGTGTAGTTAAATTTAACATCTGACAGATATTCAACATAATTCATGTGTGTGAGTCTGACAGAAGGACGGACAAAACCAGTGAAATATCCACTGATCTGAGAACTGATCTGAGGACTTGTCATATTTTATTACCATTTTCTAAATTATAGCGAATAAACTGTGATAATGTGAGAAATGTTGAAGGTGTCTGAATAAATTTTGGTTTTGACTGTATTTATATATAATATAAAATATAATTTAAGTTTATACTTAAAATAGATAAAATATATTTGCCAATGGGGTCAGAGAAATAAACTTAATTCAAAGGGAAACCAAGATTATTTTTCTTACCTTATTGGCAAGCAATTTTGATATGTTTTCAAGAAAAAAAAAGGGTAATATCTCTTGTAATGTTGCTTCTCAAGTAAATGTATCTTGGTTTATGAATGTATAGATGTTTGTACTGGGAAACAAGACCAAAATATGTTTTTGCGTTGCAGTGTAAGAACTATTGTAATATCCAGTGCATTTAGTTTGTGCTTGTGTGCACATAATAAAAACCAGGCCATTTTAATTTGTGCTTCAATAAAATAGAAGTGAGGCAAACAACATATATGGGTGTTTCTTCAACTATGGCCACGGTTGTGTCCCTGGGGTTGATTTTTATTAAAATATATTTCACTTTTTGTCAGACGTGGGTCGTCTGTAAGGCCAGGTGGAAAGAGCTCCAGCAAAATGTTAATCCAAAACATAGACCAATTTATATAAGCTGCATTAATAATAAATTATAAATGATTTCATCATTCTGAAAAAAAAATGTTTTTCCTATTTTCAAGACTATTTTAAGTCGTAAAGTGAGCAGGATATATTAAAATGAATAACGTATGGCTTCTACTATGCGGTGCAGACAGTCCCTGTGACTTACATTTATTATCTTACATAAACCTCGATCAGACCAAGACGGTTTCAGTCCGCTTCAGCTATGTGTGTATTTGTCACAGTTATGTATGTTTAGTTAGTTTCTATTTTCATGGGCTTTTAGGCCCCGATCACACCTAATGTGTTTTTTGCATTGAGAGGTACTTGCCTTTTTCAAGTGTTTTCCTATGGCGGTGAGCGTTCTGCGCAGTTTTTATGCGCCCCAGACGCCTCGCATTTTACCGTGTTTTTGCAGTTGGAAAAAAAGCAACTTCGAGCGGAAAAAGCGTCCGACGTCATCGCGTTTTTTTTTTTTTTTTTTTTTTCGCTCGTGATTAGACTGAAAACTTTCAAACCTGAAAATTGTCAGGGCCTTTTGACACACGAATAATTCGCGCGATGGTTTTATTTTTTGGTCACCTGTTTGTGTAATGAGTGCTTCCACAAAGAACGCGAATGTGCTGCGGCGAAAAAACAACTTTTATTTTAATCGCTTCGATATTCGTTTTTTTTTACTTTTGCGGTGACAGAAAAGGCTTCAGCCAATCACATCCAAGGAAACGGGTGACGTCGATTGGTTCCCTGAAGTGTGTGGTTTGTCTAGTCAGATGCGGCGCCACTCTCTGAAGGAGATCCTCATCTGTCCCACAGAAACTGAAAATAAGTGCAGAACCGGCCATGATAAAGCTTTAGCTGTGCAAGATTAGTAAGATTAGTATACTCCCCTTCAGACTCTCTGTTCTTCAAGATCGGATGCACCCAAAACCTTCTTTTCTGTCTTTTAAAGTGAAATGAAATTAAAAGCTTGTCTTCACTGGATGATGATGATGTGTCCATTTTTTCTCAACTGTCAGCGCAAATGTTTTAGAAAGTTGAAGCTCTGAACGTCACAGACGTCGCAAATTTGCATCGCGGCTGATGTGAATGGTTTTGACACAAACTATTCGCTTTTTCGTTTCACATCCGGTGTGAAAAGGCCTTTACTCTGTTATTTCCAGTCACAGTCCTTTGGTCAGTTTCCCACCACTCTTCTGTTGTCATGGTTACTCATTTAATCAGCACAGTTGTTTATCATTATTTCATTCATTTGGCTTGTACTTAAGTTCCTCCTTTTCCTCTGTTTGATGTCTGGTCAGGTTTGTGTTTACTGCCATCGTCTGAACCTTTTTCCTGTGGATTATTGTTAAAGCGTCGTGTGGAACTGTATTCATCCGTTTTGTCTTCTGTTTGTGCAAACACCGGTGTCAATATTAGTTTGCATCAGGTCTGTGACTAGTTGGCATGTCTGTTCTTCCTACGTGGAGTTGCGTACCAAAGTATAAAACCTTTAGTTTAAATGTGCTCATGTGAATATGATATAGTTCTGTTTTGTTTGGTTTATGTTTGTTATGAGAAGAGACGTGACTTTCCTTTCGTCACCAGAATTCCTCCACAACTTGTAACATTTTAAAACAACTTCCAGAGGCAATAAATACTACCTTAAAGGGAACCTATTATGCCCCTTTTTACAAGATGTAATATAAGTCTCAGGTGGTCCCAGAATGTCTGTGTAAAGTTTCAGCTCAAATTACCCCACAGATAATTTATTATACCATGTTGTAAAATCCCATTTTTGAGTGGAAGAGAAAACATGCTGTTTGTGTGCATGTGTCTTTAAATGCAAATAAGCTGCTGCTCCGCCCCCTTTCCAGAAGAGGGAGGAGCCTGTACAGATACTCTGATGAAAATTAAAACATCTGTTTGGTTTTGATTATAATCTAACGCTCACATGACATTGCAGTTCTTCATCATCATGAAAGTTTATTATCTGCATGCGTTTTAAAGCCATATTTCTTCTGAGATATGGTTTTCTGAGCGCACACACCAGAATTACGAGCACAAAAAAACATATAAAAACAGAATAATAATTCTGATAAAAACAGAAAATCACTCACTGCTCTTGAGTGAATAACTTTAGTAGCTTTAATAAGAATACATTTCTTGAATGCTGCTGTTAAATGCTCTGGCGAGGAGATCACTGAGGGTGGAGTCTATGCTAATAGGGTGGAGTCTGTCAGCAGCAGTGGGCGGGGTCTATGCTAATAGGGTGCAGTCAGTCAGCAGCAGTGGGCAGGGTCTATGCTAATAGGGCGGAGTCTGTCAGCAATGATGGGCGTGGTCTATGCTAATAGGGTGCAGTCAGTCAGCAGCAGTGGGCAGGGTCTATGCTAATAGGGTGGAGTCTGTCAGCAATGATGGGTGTGGTCTATGCTAATAGGGTGCAGTCAGTCAGCAGTGATGGGCGTGGTTTATGCTAATAGGGCAGAGTCTGTCACCAGTCGTGGCCAGGGTCTATGATGATAGGGCGGAGTTAGTCAGCAGCTATGGGCATGGTCTATGCTAATAGGGTGGAGTCAGTCAGCAGTCGTGGGCGGGGTCTATGCTAATACGGAGTCTGTCAGCAGTCGTGGGCGGGGTCTATGCTAATAGGGTGCAGTCAGTCAGCAGTGGTGGGTGGGGTCTATGCTAATAGGGTTCAGTCAGTCAGCAGTGGTGGGCGGGGTCTATGATGTTAGGGTAGAGTCAGTCAGCAGTGATGGGCGTGGTCTATACTAATAAAAAAAGAGTGGTGGATTTGTATCATTATAGGGGGGTTGTGTACACACACTGCCAACACATTTATGTTCAAACACCGTGTAAAAGAGATATCGTTCTATGCATGTGTAGTGTGTAGGCTACTTAAAGCCTGTCAATCAACATTAGAGCGCCACCCTCAGGCTAAATAACACAACCACTGCCAAAAGTATTCAGCGATTACAATATAAAGCTTATCAAATTTTTATCATAAACTGGCAATAAGACCCAGAATCTGCCCAACCTAAATTTACAGTCAGGAGCCGCTATACTGCTTTTTGTTAAGATCTCATTAAAACTCTGGGATGTTGTTTATCTTCATGCCTTCATCATTTATATTTTATTATTTTCTCACTGCTTTTATGTATAGATTTTACAGCTTTACCCTTGTCCCAGAAATATTTTTGAAGTATTTTACCATCAAGGTTTCTTACCTTACTGGCAAATTGTTAGTTCTTGTTTTAAGGGGGGAAAAATCAATACATTTGTGATATTGATGTTTGAAGAAAACCTTCACTGGAAGCAAAACCACAAGCGTCAGGAAAAAGCGTCTCTGATGATGAACACGTGAAGCACCTGTAAACTAGGAAATGTTGTAGCTTGACAAATAGACCGGTCACCACAGCTTTGTACAACAACTAGTCTTTCCCTACAGTAACTTCTCATCTCAGCGTGTTTTTTTGTTGATTCATTCCTCTACACCTGCTGGTGTAAACTGCCCTACACACACACACACACACACTCGCGTACACCACTAACAGATGGAGCGGGAATCTGACGATCAATAAACTGTTATCAGGCCGCCCAGTGAGTCCAGCGCTGGCTTTGTGCTCGTGTGTTTATCTGAAATCTTTACTACACTCAATCTGTCAAACACACACACATGTGCACACACACACACGCACGCACGCACGCACGCACGCACGCACACACGCACGCACACACGCACACACGCACACATACACGCTTCACCTCAGTCATGGTGCTTGATTTGTAGCTCATCACTCTTTCTCTCTTGACTTTTGACCTTGCTTCTTATTGGAAGTTATATTTTATCCGAGACGTTTAGCAGAGCAGAAGAGTGAGGAGTGTGAGAGAGTGAGGAGAGTGAGGAGTGTGCAGAGAGTAAGGAGTGTGTGAGGAGTGTGAAGCGTGAGGAGAGTGAGGAGTGTGAGGAGTGTGCAGAGAGTGAGGAGTGTGAAGCGTGAGGAGAGTGAGGAGTGTGAGGAGTGTGCAGAGAGTGAGGAGTGTGTGAGGAGTGTGAGGAAATTGAGGAGATTGAGGAGTGTGAGGAGTGTGTGAGGAGAGTGAGGAGAGTGAGGAGTGTGTGAGGAGTGTGAGGAGTGTGTGAGGAGTGTGAGGAGTGTGTGAGGAGTGTGAGGAGAGTGAGGAGGGTGAGGAGAGTGAGGAGTGTGTGAGGAGTGTGAGGAGTGTATGAGGAGTGTGAGGAGTGTGGGAGGAGTGTGAGGAGAGTGAGGAGGGTGAGGAGTGTGTGAGGAGTGTGTGCGGAGAGTGATGAGTGTGTGAGGAGTGTGAGGAGTGAGTGAGGAGGGTGAGGAGAGTGAGGAGTGTGTGAGGAGTGTGAGGAGAGTGAGGAGGGTGAGGAGAGTGAGGAGTGTGTGAGGAGAGTGAGGAGTGTGTGCGGAGAGTGATGAGTGTGTGAGGAGTGTGAGGAGTGTGTGAGGAGTGTGAGGAGAGTGAGGAGGGTGAGGAGTGTGGGAGGAGTGGGAGGAGTGTGGGAGGAGTGGGAGGAGTGTGAGGAGAGTGAGGAGGGTGAGGAGGGTGAGGAGAGTGAGGAGTGTGTGCGGAGAGTGAGGAGTATGTGAGGAGAGTGAGGAGTGTGTGAGGAGTGTGTGAGGAGAGTGAGGAGTGTGTGAGGAGAGTGAGGAGTGTGTGGAGAGTGAGGAGTGTGTGAGGAGTGTGTGAGGAGTGTGAGGAGTGTGTGAGAAGAGTGAGGAGTGTGTGAGGAGAGTGAGGAGTGTGTGAGGAGTGTGTGAGGAGTGTGAGGAGAGTGAGGAGTGTGTGAGGAGAGTGAGGAGTGTGTGAGGAGTGTGTGAGAAGAGTGAGGAGTGTGTGAGGAGAGTGAGGAGTGTGAGGAGTGTGGGAGGAGTGTGAGGAGAGTGAGGAGTGTGTGTGGAGAGTGATGAGTGTGTGAGGAGTGTGTGAGGAGTGTGAGGAGAGTGAGGAGGGTGAGGAGAGTGAGGAGTGTGTGAGGAGAGTGAGGAGTGTGTGCGGAGAGTGAGGAGTGTGTGAGGAGTGTGAGGAGAGTGAGGAGTGTGTGAGGATAGTGAGGAGTGTGAGGAATGTGGGAGGAGTGGGAGGAGTGGGAGGAGGGTGAGGAGAGTGAGGAGTGTGTGCGGAGAGTGAGGAGTGTGTGAGGAGTGTGTGAGGAGAGTGAGGAGTGTGTGGAGAGTGAGGAGTGTGAGGAGTGTGAGGAGTGTGAGGAGTGTGTGAGGAGTGTGAGGAGTGTGTGAGGAGAGTGAGGAGTGTGTGAGGACAGTGAGGAGTGTGTGAGGAGAGTGAGGAGTGTGTGAGGAGTGTGTGAGGAGTGTGTGAGAAGAGTGAGGAGTGTGTGAGGAGTGTGTGAGGAGTGTGTGAGAAGAGTGAGGAGTGTGTGAGGAGAGTGAGGAGTGTGGGAGGAGTGTGAGGAGTGTGGGAGGAGTGTGAGGAGAGTGATGAGTGTGTGCGGAGAGTGAGGAGTGTGTGAGGAGTGTGAGGAGTGTGTGAGGAGAGTGAGGAGTGTGTGAGGAGAGTGAGGAATGTGTGAGGAGTGTGTGAGGAGTGTGTGAGGAGTGTGTGAGGAGAGTGAGGAGTGTGTGGAGAGTGAGGAGTGTGTGAGGAGTGTGAGGAGTGTGACAGATGTCGGCTCTTTTACCTGCTGCTGTTCACTTCATATTCAAGATCTCAATGTTCTCTTACTGAGGACCTTCATGCATTACAGTTCTATAGCAAAAAATCAGATTATTCATGAGCTTCATATAATGAAAACAACAAAAACATAGACATCATAAATCTGTCTGTTAAAGAGCTTGTAAAAGAGCTGATAGATGACCTAACACTATCTCATGACCGTTGGCTTTGGTGAAGTGCATGGAACAATCTTATTTGTGTGTCTTTTTACAGTTTGATTGTGTACGGCGTCATTGGGTTTATAGGTGGCGCTTCATGCTTACTATATTATACAAATCTTCCCTTTCATATGAATCAAACTCATGAGGTTGTAACGCCTGTGACCGTGTGGCTTCACCTCAGATGAATTTTGAATTATTACGGCAAGTTGTGATGTTTCTTTACAAAGAGTGACAGCTGTATTTAAATATGAGAGTCGATCCTTTAACTGAGTTTCTGCCAAAATTCTCTGTGTCGTAAACCACAAACATGTATTACAACACTTTTCATAATGTATCAGAGAATTATCAACTGGCAATTATCAGGAAACTTCCTTACTTCTTAAAATCCCCTCATTTACTGTACGTGATTTGAATATTGCTTCAAAATTACCACAATAAATACAGTGAAAAGCATGTGTTTTAATTATTACTGCTAGCTTTTTTTCAGCTAATATTATTAACAGCCACCTTCTATTCAGATGTGAACAGTGACACTTTATAAAACGAGTGATATTTTTTATCTCATATTTTCCACACAGGCTCACTGGAAAAAGGTGCATGTGGCGACATTTCTGCAAAATGATTTGGCTTCGGGAAACACACACCTGATAGTGTTAACAAAAGCAAACATGTGATAAAAACACATTTGCTGAAGCAACAATGACATTTTCGCTTGAAGTCTACAAGTCTTTGAGCTCTTTTATCATGACTCGTACCAATGATGTACCTGGTGAACTACTGAGCAAGTTTACTGGCACACATATAGAGCTGGTCATGTGACACAAGCATCAACATGCATTTATAAACAGAGCTGGTCATGTGACACAAGCATCAACATGCATTTATAAACAGAGCTGGTCATGTGACACAAGCATCAACATGCATTTTATAAACAGAGCTGGTCATGTGACAAGCATCAAGATGCATTTATAAACAGAGCTGGTCATGTGACAAGCATCAAGATGCATTTATAAACAGAGCTGGTCATGTGACAAGTGTCAACATGCATTTATAAATAGAGTTAGTCATGTGACAAGCATCAACATGCATTTATAAATAGAGTAAGTCATGTGACAAGCATCAACATGCATTTATAAATAGAGTTAGTCATGTGACAAGCATCAACATGCATTTATAAATAGAGTAAGTCATGTGACAAGCATCAACATGCATTTATAAATAGAGTTAGTCATGTGACAAGCATCAACATGCATTTTATAAACAGAGCTGGTCATGTGACAAGCATCAACATGCATTTATAAATAGAGTTAGTCATGTGACAAGCATCAACATGCATTTATAAATAGAGTAAGTCATGTGACAAGCATCAACATGCATTTATAAATAGAGTTAGTCATGTGACAAGCATCAACATGCATTTTATAAACAGAGCTGGTCATGTGACAAGCATCAACATGCATTTATAAATAGAGTTAGTCATGTGACAAGCATCAACATGCATTTATAAATAGAGTAAGTCATGTGACAAGCATCAACATGCATTTATAAATAGAGTAAGTCATGTGACAAGCATCAACATGCATTTATAAATAGAGTTAGTCATGTGACAAGCATCAACATGCATTTATAAATAGAGTAAGTCATGTGACAAGCATCAACATGCATTTATAAATAGCGTTAGTCATGTGACAAGCATCAACAGGCATTTATAAATCATGCACTATAGTAAAAGTGTTTTGAGCTCATTACAGTGTTGTGCAAAGAACTGTGTGGAAATAAGACTTTCTTAATTAAAAATCTCATCCTCTGAGAAATCCTCCTTTCCACACATATTGTTTGCACATTGGCGTACTTCTCTAAAGTGTGTTTCAGACGTGACTGAGAATAGGGCTTTCTGCAGTGTGGATTGTTGAAATGAAGGGCTGAGAGAATCTTCTGTTCTCTTTCTGAGAGGCTGAAGAACAGTGATTGGAGGAAAAATCTCAAAAGCATGAATGATCTTCTTGTACTTTTGACAGGGAAGATGATCAGAGAATTAAAACAGCACATGCTGGAACTGCTTCGGCATTGATATTCAGACGTCGGCTGTGCTGTCAGGATCATTCTCAGAGAGAGATTCAAGCATGACAATCACGTTCATCTGCTTCACAATACATGCAATATCCCTCGAGACTACATGACCAGAAAAAACACTGTTCTGTATTTATTGTCACGGCATATTTGAGAAGGACAGTGTCATGTGACCAGGATATCAGAAGCACAACTGCAAATGTCATTCATCACTCAGGCGTCTTTGTGAACAGATATTCATGGATGTTTGAAAGTCAAGCATCACGATGACACTGTAAATCTGGAGGAAGGAAATGCTGTTTAATTCAATGTTACTTGGCATTTCTTCGCAATTGTTTATCATTTGACTAGAAATGTATAGCTTGAACGATAACACTAAGGGGCAAATTCACTTAACAACCACATGCTATTTCTAATCGAGCAGCTGTCTTACTGACTTATTCACCCAAACAACAAAAAACACAATAAAAACACTAGCACTGCACCTTGAGTATTCAAATCAAGTCATTGTCATTCATTTCCATGCAAACATGCCCTCCTTATGTAAATTAGACTCATTACAGACTGTTATTTATGCATAAAACTGAGTGCTATTTGTCTAGTGAAAGGGATGTTAGTGTGCACTTTCTAGCGATCATGACGACAGTAAAGCATCAGATGATGGAGAAGCGTGCCGTAACCCGGTGAGAGATTATTCAGGGGATTTATTATGGAGCGAATTATGTGCCAAAACCTCACACACACACAAAACGTGTTTTACTCACACCCAATGATTCACAAACAAACTCAGTGTGGTTTGTAAATACAAAACATCACTCACAAACTAATGCATATTGTTCTGCAAATAAAAAACGTACATATCAAACAAATACAGTATGTTTTACATATACATAGAAACGTATTTCTTCAATGACAAAAATATCCTCCAAGTACAAACTAAAATCTTTCAAGTACAAAACAAAATTCTCCAAGTACGAGACAAAAACCTTCAAGTACAAAGCAAAATTCTACAAGTACGAAACAAAAACCTTCAAGTACAAAGCAAAATTCTACAAGTACGAAAAAACTGTCATGTGACTTTTGGCACAATTTTTCCGCGTCCAGGCAGATTTTTTTCACAAATATATCAAGGCGGATTTTCTCACAAATGCAGTTGAGCAACTTCCTCTTCTAGAACAGTAGATGGCGCTAAGATAGCGGATCAATTTCGCGCTAGTCTCTCGGGAGAAACACTGATGTGAAACGCGTGCTTGCCTTTGCCCATGGGAAAATGAGCGGTGAACAGGTGTGTTTCTGTCTTACTTTATCTATAATTAACCTTATTGAGGTTTTGGTAAATGTTTATTATATAGACAGAAATCCACATTCGCACTTAGTAGCACTCCACTCTAGGATAAGGGAATCTATAAGCTGAAAGCTCTGCCATGTTGCTTTTTAGGCTACATTTTTGTAAAAACGTTTCATTTACTGAATGAGTCTATTTCTTTCGTTCTCCATAAATTAATGAGAACATTTCATTTAATTGAAAGGAGGGTCCCACTTATTCATTAATTTAGTTGGAATTCAGTCAGCGTAACTGTTAATGTAATAAAATAATGAATGAACAAAACAAACAATATAGGCTACAATTGTTTCTTAACTTCCCTGTGACGTATTGGCCAAATTATTATTTTGGACAGACAAAAGAAACCCTCCTTAATTTATGGAGAAAGAAAGAAATAGATTCGTTCAGTGTACATAATCACTAATTTAGTCATTTCACACGCGTCTTATGTAGATTATTATTATTTTTATTTTTTTTAAGCAATAGAGCTTTCAGCTTAGATTCCCCTATCCTAGAGAGAGTGAAGTGCTAGCGGTAATATGGATTTTTGTCTAGATGTAATAAACATTTTGCAAAAGAAAACCTCAATAAGGTTAATTAGATAAAGTAAGACAGAAACACCTGTTCACCGCTCATTTTCCTCAGCTGTAGGCAGTGTTGGGAAAACGTATTTCGTTACAGAATACATGCCCAAAAATGTAATTTGTAACGTTTTCCGTTGCATTACTCAATCTGAGGGATTACGTCTGCATTGAATTGCCTTTTATAAGTGTAAGAATGCGGCCATCTAATCCTGTTTACTAAGAGACTGCTCTCTGCTTAAGTAGGCTAATCCTGGCGCGTTCACGTCGAAGATCGCGAGTCAGCATTGTCACACTGACAAATACACTTGTTTATTAATAAACAATTAAAATATCTCCTTGCTATATTTTACATATTCATAATCTTTTGCCGGTTCCTTGTGACAGCTTTAAGGTGCTTTATTGGCAGTGCCACCCTACATGTTACACGCGTCACCACCGCACCGCACCCACCAGAATAGGCCAGTTTAGTAAACAGGATTAGATGGCCGCATTCTTACACTTATAAAAGGCAATTCAATGCGGACGTAATCCCTCAGATTGAGTAATGCAACAGAAAACGTTACAAATTACATTTTTGGGCATGTATTCTGTAACGAAATACGTTTTCCCAACACAGCTGAGGAAAATGAGCGGTGAACAGGTGTAGTGTTTCTGTCTTACTTTAGCCTATCTAATTAACCTTATTGAGGTTTTCTTTTGCAAAATGTTTATTACATCTAGACAAAAATCCATATTACCGCTAGTAGCACTTCACTCTCTCTAGGATATGGGGAATCTAAGCTAAAAGCTCTATTGCTTTAAAAAATAAAATAAAATAAAAATCTACATAAGACGCGTGTGAAATGACTAAATTAGTGATTATGTACACTGAACGAATCTATTTCTTTCGTTCTCCATAAATTAAGGAGGGTTTCTTTTGTCTGTCCAAAATAATAATTTGGCCAATACGTCACAGGGAAGTTAAGAAACAATTGTAGCCTATATTGTTTGTTTTGTTCATTCATTATTTTATTACATTAACAGTTACGCTGACTGAATTCCAACTAAATTAATGAATAAGTGGGACCCTCCTTTCAATTAAATGAAATGTTCTCATTAATTTATGGAGAACGAAAGAAATAGACTCATTCAGTAAATGAAACGTTTTTACAAAAATGTAGCCTAAAAAGCAACATGGCAGAGCTTTCAGCTTATAGATTCCCTTATCCTAGAGTGGAGTGCTACTAAGTGCTAATGTGGATTTCTATCTATATAATAAACATTTACCAAAACCTCAATAAGGTTAATTATAGATAAAGTAAGACAGAAACACACCTGTTCACCGCTCATTTTCCCATGGGCAAAGGCAAGCACGCGTTTCACATCAGTGTTTCTCCCGAGAGACTAGCGCGAAATTGATCCGCTATCTTAGCGCCATCTACTGTTCTAGAAGAGGAAGTTGCTCAACTGCATTTGTGAGAAAATCCGCCTGGATATATTTGTGAAAAAAATCTGCCTGGACGCGGAAAAATTGTGCCAAAAGTCACGTGACAGTTTTTTCGTACTTGTAGAATTTTGCTTTGTACTTGAAGGTTTTTGTTTCGTGCTCGTAGAATTTTGCTTTGTACTTGAAGGTTTTTGTTTCGTGCTCGTAGAATTTTGCTTTGTACTTGAAGGTTTTTGTTTCGTACTTGTAGAATTTTGCTTTGTACTTGAAGGTTTTTGTTTCGTACTTGTAGAATTTTGCTTTGTACTTGAAGGTTTTTGTCTCGTACTTGGAGAATTTTGTTTTGTACTTGAAAGATTTTAGTTTGTACTTGGAGGATATTTTTGTCATTGAAGAAATACGTTTCTATGTATATGTAAAACATACTGTATTTGTTTGATATGTACGTTTTTTATTTGCAGAACAATATGCATTAGTTTGTGAGTGATGTTTTGTATTTACAAACCACACTGAGTTTGTTTGTGAATCATTGGGTGTGAGTAAAACACGTTTTGTGTGTGTGTGAGGTTTTGGCACATAATTCGCTCCATAATTTTTGGGCACGTTTGCACCGCTTTCTGATCTGCATATTTCAATTAGTGAATCAGGTGTTAAACGGTCGCAAATAATTGTGCATGCAAATAATTACTTAACTTTAGTAAGCAAGACACACATTTCCCTGGCCTGTCTCTCTCAGGTCCCATGAAAGCAAAATTCTCATGAATAAAAGTTCATTGATAATTAAGGTGATTAGATGATCCCCTGAATGGGGAAGCCAATATTTGTTTACACTTAAAAATAACGCTTCCAAAACGAGGCTTTTGTGGAAATGTAACCGGTTTGGTCACCCGGTGAACAGTTCTTAGTGCAACATTTGTTTAGTTCACCCAAAATCATAATTGTTGTTCCAAACCTGTATGAATTTAGTCCATATTTTGAAGAATGTCTGTAACCAAGTAGTTGTTGGTCCCCATTGACTTCCATTTATTCTTTTTTTCATACTATGGTTGTCAATTGAACCCATCAAGTGTATGGTTTTTTGTGTAATATCATATTTTGTGTTCAGCAGAAGAAAGAAACTCATACAGGTTTGGATCTGTATTGTCCTGACATCTATACTCTCCCTTAAAGATGTCAGGAATCTCATTTTTGGGTGAACGGTCGAAACGAAATAACCTTTTTCTACTATCATGGAACCATCAATGCCAATGGGGAATCTCTATTTTTAACCCTCTTAGAAGAAAAGGTTCTATATAGAGCCTTAAAAGGTTCTATCGGCGCTACGTATTTGGAACCTCTAAAAGGTTCTATACAGAACCCTTTATAAGGGTTCAATAAAAAGAACCCTTTAGGGTTCTTTGTAACCAGGAAAAAGGTTCTATATGGAAGCTTTTCATTCATTATCATTTGTTATGTCCTTTCCGGATTAAATATTTCATATTATTGACAAACATCAAGACCCTGTGTGAATGATCACAAAATGCAAGATATTGGTGTTAGAAAATGTATATATTTATATCATTTTCTGTAGTTAATCAATATCACACAAAGAGTGCCATTTCAGTTTTTCTCCTCCAAAAATCAGCATGATCAAAATGTGATATTAAGTTACTACAACAGTTTAATAAACAATAATTTAAATTTAAAAGGGTTCTTTCTTGTCATTATAGAACCTTTTTAGCATAAAAGGTTCTTTGGAGTTGAGTAAAGAACCCTATGGTTCTATATAGCAGCCTTTCTCTAAGTGGGTGCCGCGGCACACTGGGGTGCCCCCTGACTGTGTCAGGGGTGCCGCCAAAAAATGACGTAGGCTAAATTTTTTTTTTTTAAATCTGACATTTCATATATAAATATATTTGAATTCACATAAATACATTCGTCTTCTTTTTAAACATATGAACATATATATATATATATATATATATATATATATATATATATATATATATATATATATATATATATATATAATTAACCATAAAAATCCGTCTCACAAGACCGAAGCAAGACACACACACAACTTGACGCAAGTGACGCAACCCATAGCAACGCGTTATAGCAACAACACCTCAGACTGACAGAAACGTAAAAATAAACGTGAATTTAGGCCACTTTAGTTTTGTACACATTGTCATGTAAATTATAAGCAAATAATTTTTTTTTATTGACCACAATATTATCATTGATATATGTTTGAGAAGGGCACTTTTGATGAATTTTGAAATAGGGCAGGGGCTCGAGCACCCAACTTTTTTTGACTTTGACTTTTGACAAGGTAACGCTAAGTTTACATACAGCACACAGTTAAAACGACATGAATATGACACAGTGGGCAACTGGATATAGCACAGCATATTTTAAAATGAAGGATTTAAAGTGTTCGATCGCGTCTCCTGTGAAGCTGATCTTCTGTTCGCATTCACTCACTTACACGGACCGTCACTCGCAGTAACACGTTTATGCAGGCTACAAATGCACACTTCACAAGATATCACAGCTGGATTCGATTAATCTGCAAGGTTTGTGAAATTAAATGTTTATTGGATATTCAGAGATTTGTTTAAATGATGTAGATGCGAATTTGCTGAATGTTGACGGTAAATGAGAAAGTATTTTAGCCTGATTGTTTGCCTTTCCTGTTACAAATAATATAAAAGCAAACGCATTACTTTTTCGCATACCATTAACTTTCTTCGTTTACCAGTTCTGTAGCCACCAGTTCTGTCTAACAAAGTATTAGATATGACTGACATAGATCGTAAACTAATGAAGACGGAGAATGTGAGTGAGCGCTGTGTGATTAGCATAGGTGATTAGTCGCTGCTGTTCTCTTCTCAGGCGCTCGCTGCGCGCTGGTCCTCTCAGCGCCGCCCGTCAAAATAAAAGTCCGCAGCGCCGTCAAAATAAAAGTCCCGCTTTCAACACATCGGCCAATCAGAAAAACTTATCGGCCGATGCCGATATAAAAAAAAAGCCAAATATCGGCCGATATATCGGTCGACCACTAATTTATATTTGGTTTATGCAGTGTTTTTAAATTATAATTTACACTGGGGTGCCTTGAGATTTTATGCACTTTTGAAAGGTGCCCTGACTGAAAAAAGTTTGAGAAAGGCTGCTATATAGAACCTCAATGAAGCCTTTTTTCTAAGAGGTGCTCTTCGTTCATTTTTGATCGAATTTTTGAAATATTTTACGATTTGTTGTTTTTTTGTTGTTGTTTTTTTTACTTAAACTTGGTTAAGGTTTTGGCACTTGCTGTGTGAACACAAAATTGGTCATGATTTTAAAAGGTTAAATGGTCCTGAAAAAAAAGATATCAACCTCAAATTTGAAACACAACTTGTATACGTTCATGGCTTTGATTTTCTCACAGTTTTAGAATAAAAGGTGATTTTGAAAATATATATTTCATAGAAAAATTTAAAACAGTAATTTTGTGCATTTTTCATAACAATAGATGTAAAATTCTGTTTCTTTTTTTAAGGTCACTTTTTAAAACTTGTTTTACTTCAACAATAATCTGCCAAGTGTCGTCTTTGAAAAGGGATCAAACTTCCAAAGCATTCAAGATTTACGACAGTTTAAGTAGAACATTTTATTTCCATGTCTATGCTCAGAAAAGTGTATAAATGGATCAAAAATAGTACAGTACTTACAGTGTACTTACCTAGAAAGTACTGGCTAATATGAGGTAAGTACATGGATTAGGGGTAGGTTCAGGGTTTGTACTAGTTATTACCCAGTAATTGTAATTACTAAAATAAGTACATAGTATTTACATGGGTAACTGGACTGTAAAAGGAAGCGTTACCAGTATAAAAAAATCCCTTAAAAATACTAAATATTAAATAAAAAAGCATTATCAAACTAAAAAATAGAGCATTTATTTAATTGACAAAAAAAACCATTTGGTGATTTTTGCCGGACACGTGAAGAGCACCAGAGGTTAAGAGTGAACCTCACAGTGAATTCATGCAAAATTTGAGAAAGTTAACAAGCGAACTTGTTTTCTGGCAGAACTTTCCTCTGGATGTCGCAGTGGTGGTCTGCGGTTAATGTCAGAACGGACGCTGTTCGTATGATCTGAGCTTTAAGGATTACACCACTGCTGCTCTTTTCTGCACGACTCCCTTTGAAAGGAATCAATTAGTCACATTAACTTGATGACAATGGGATGAGATCCGTAGGCATCTACAGCAGACGGACAATACTTCCAAACATTCCCCTCGCGTTTCCCCAGGGGATTCGTTGAAATGTTCGTCCAGGCCTGGAGTGATTGCTGACTTGGACAAGTAATGACTAGCAGCTTCTTAACAGTCCCAAGAATGGCCGTGATAAACAAACGCATTAGCGGCTTGGCCGAGTTCGAGAGCTTTCGCTGGATCCTTTAAGACTCGTGTTTCTCCATTGTCTCGCTGCCCACATTGAATGGATTACAAATCAAGTCTTTAGCTTCTTAAGTAAATCACCGCGGAGTGCGGTTGGGAATTGTCAGAGAGCACATGCCACGACTGCAAAGTGGATGACATCTCTGCAGAATTACTAATAGTGCTGTAAAAGGAGCATTTGTGTTCTGGACCAGATTGTTCAGCTTGGAGCAGAGAAAGAGTTTAGAGAGACGAGAGATGGCCGGACAGCAGGCGTCCGAAGAAGAGCACATCATTTTCACAGAAGCAGAGCTCAGCTATAAGCGCCTAATCTCCAATGCTCAGGGAATACAAATGATCTGGTAATCGTCTGCAACCTTGACACGGAGGAGGAAGGTCACGGTGTTGCTGTTGCTTTATGAAGGTTCAGTAAATAATTTGTACGCCAAACGACATGGGCTGGGCTCCTGAGGGGCTGCACATATTTATTTTTGCCCTGTTGATCAGATTTTATTATATCTAGCCAGGCAATCTACCACACTAGTACTGCTAACTCAACCATAGAGTATTAAAGTGCCTTGGAACGCGCAGCTTTTTTAATGCGTTGACGTTAATGCTGAGGCGGGACATATTGATTGGCTCGTCCCCCTTTTCCAACAACCAATAGCGTTTAGTTTACCTCACAGACTGCAAGTCCTACATGACAGCAATATGCGAGCGAATCCGAGCGCTGATTATACATTGGATTCAATATTAGAGGTGTGAATAAATTTGGGTACACTTTATTTTTAAGGTGTCATTGTTACAGTGTAATTATATATTTAAGTACAGAGTAATATTAAGTAACTACATGTACTTACTATAGGGTTAGGGTAGGATGAGGTTGAGGGTTAGTTGCATGTAATTATGCATAATTTACTGTTATTACTACGGTGAGTACAACTATGTAACAAGGACACCATAAATTCTAGCCATGAATTCTTAACCAACGTCCAGTTGGAAAACTGAACACACATCTCTGACCCATATTGCTCTGTGTGTCAACGCTCGCTGATGTTTATAGCATAGGGGGCGGAGCTACAGATTCTAGAGAGCATTTGATTGGACAGAAGATGCGATGAGAAGCTGAAGTCTGTGGTGATGTGAGAGACTGTAAGTTTTGGCTATAGCCTTCAGGCTAACACATACATACTAAAAACTTAAACAAACTTACATTTTGATTTCAGGGGGCCTTTTAAAGTTGCGCATGTGGGTCATCCTGTGGCGTTTGTGCTCCAGATGTGAATGATTCCTCAGATCATGTGCTGCTGCTTTACTGAGTAATCAGATGCACCGTTTATCAAAAAAATCATATCAAAACATTGAAATGCTGCATTAACTAACACCAGAATTACTGGGACATAAACTGCATGTACATGTCTGTGGTATGAACATATAATAATATATGTAAGGGATAATACATGGCTAGGTGTGCATTACACAAGAATATGGAGGCCTGGTAACAGATTAATCCTTATTAAAGTTACAAAAGTTATTAAGTCAAGAGCAGTGAGTGATTTTCTCTTTGTCTTTTGTTTGATTAACATTAAAAACAGCAGGAATATTAGGCTGCTGTCTCTTTAACAGCGAATGCACAGATCCAATTCTGATACACTTTATTTTCTTTCTCAACATGTTTACCTTCACGTAAGACCAAATTGGTTATGTTTATGAAGATATTTTATCCTATTTTTTTGTGTATTTGTCCATTAAAGTGCAAGAATCAGCGAAGGAGAACTCAATTCTGTATTTGTGCACTATTGTGTTCTGTTTTGCCTCTTCTTGGGTTTGAATGGTTTACAATTCAGATTAAAATGTTCAGACAGGAATCGATATGCATGTGTGTCTTATCAAATCTACGGATCTTGGAAATTTGGAACCGGCTCTAATATGGAACTTGTTCTCGATGCCCATTCCTATAGTTATTTTTGCTGGAAAGTGTTGTTATGTGACATAATCATGTAGTAACGTCCAGTTATGCTGCGATCTACACTGAAAGTTCTCCTCTGTACACGGTTTAGTTTAATGCTTGGTTCTGCATAATCTCCAGCATTGCCTCATGGTGAGCACCGTGATACGGCCAGCTTTAACTGTGTGTGGTGAGCAGAGCGGCCAGCGGCGGTCAGGGTTTGATGCCACTCCAGCGGTCTCAGCCAGTGGTCCAGAATTAATTGGGAATCATTTCCTACCTACCAGCTGTCGCCCGAAGAAAGTACTAAAACTGGCACGGATGATGCACAGGCTGAGATTCGGGCGCGTGACCCCAGCAGGAGTTTTCCCCGACTGCGTTCCTGCGGCTCTGGAAAGAGGGATCCAGACTTCAGCAGCTTTCCCAGCGCCAGCTCAGGGAATCCACGGGGAGTGGGTTTTTAGACTTGGCTGGAGACACTTTAACATATTCTCTGGGATAGTGTGGACCGAATGCTTTAAAAAACGTGCTTTTCTGTCATTGTTTTACTACAATCTTAGCAGAGCGTATATATAAACTCATTTTACTTTCATAATGTGAGATCAAAACAGCATATTCGGGAAAAAAAAGAGGCAACACTTTATTTTGATGGTCCCTAGTTGGACATATAGTTGCAAAGTTACTTATAGTCAATAGCACTTAAAGTCAATACTCTCGTTGGAGTAGGGGAGCGCGGGGCACAACCTAACGCGGGGTTAAATGTAACATGGACCTTTTACACAGTTAGTCAGGATTAAGCAGGTTGTGTTTCCGCTCTTTTTCTCTCGCTGCCAGAAGACGGTCTACCGCAAATTTGTTAAAAGATTTTGTGAAGATACTGGACAAAGAATGTTTTAACACCATGCAAGTACATTTTTTCATCATACGTTTTTTTTGGTTTCTGAGTTGGGTGTGTACGTCACCAAATCTTACTTTATATTTCCTTAATCACTGACTTGTGGGCTAAAACACAGCACCGTTTTGAAACATGTCAGCAATTCCTTTTTGAATGCAGCTGCCACACACAAATTTGAATTACAATATTTGATGATTTTATTTATTTATTTATTTATTGCAAAACTGTGCAGCGCAGAGATATGTTGCTTGTGTAAAAAAATATATGAATATAACTCAATTATTTTTTAAATAATTGAGCCAAAACCAAAATGTGTTAGGTTGTACCCCGCTCTCCCCTATTAGTATAGACTGTCTGCTTAATATCTGCAAATACTTTATTGTGATGGTCCTCCAACAGACACTCTACTGACTATAATTTTGCAACTACATGTCAACTTAATCTAACCCTAACCCTACCAGTCTATTAATACTCTACACACACTCTAATGAGAGTTAGTAGACATGTAGGAGCAACGTTACTTATACTCAACAGAACGTGTTAAAGGGACCATCAAAATAAAGTGAAACCTTAAAAGATTGACTGAATGGAGAGAATGGTCTTTTTATGACAGTTGGATGAAAAATAAAGAGGGATTGATGGTGTCAGAAAAGAAATGCTGATGAATTGTGCACAAAACAATGTTGATTTTAACTTTGAGCGTTCTGTCTCCAGACGAGGGTCCGTGCCGGAGGACGTACTGTGGCCGGGGTCGGGAGTGTGTGGTCAGGAATGTGACGGGCCGGGTCGAGTGTGTGTGCCAGGAGAGGTGCCACACGTCGTTTGTTCCCGTGTGCGGCTCCGATGGACGTTTTTATGAGAACCACTGCGAGCTGTACCGCACCGCGTGCCTGCAGCGGAGGAGGATCTACGTGGTCCACAGCAAAGACTGCTTCTTCAGAGGTGAGCCGCACAATCCTCACTGTAGTGCTGTTTTTCAGTGGATCACTTTAAAAAGAGATGTTCTGAGCTCTATCTGTGACTCACCTAAATTTATGGAAAAATGGAACGGTTGAAACCACACATACGTTAAAATCGTATTTTCTGTGTCTTATAAATGTGTTAAGATAAAGTTTTATATTTAGATATGTAATCCTACTAATTTGCATAATGCCAGCAAAAGAGCTGCGTGATTAATCATTAAAAGATCGCAATCTCAATTTAAACACTCACATGTTTACAATGACAACGTTTCGCTTGTGTTTATTAAACCTTTGGACAAGTACGATCATGACGAACATTAAAACGCGTTGACAGATGGCATCATTACTGTTCATATCACTGTGTATCAACTGAGGAAGATCCAGAGCTGACATTCAGATATGCTAATGGTGCTTGGTAAGTAGACCAATCACAACAGACTGGGCCATCTGACCAATCAGAGCAGAGTAGACCAATCACAACAGACTGAGTCATCTGACCAATCAGAGCAGAGTAGACCAATCACAACAGACTGAGTCATCTGACCAATCAGAGCAGAGTAGACCAATCACAACAGACTGGGCCATCTGACCAATCAGAGCAGAGTAGACCAATCACAACAGACTGGGCCATCTGACCAATCAGAGCAGAGTAGACCAATCACAACAGACTGGGCCATCTGACCAATCAGAGCAGAGTAGACCAATCACAACAGACTGGGCCATCTGACCAATCAGAGCAGAGTAGACCAATCACAACAGACTGGGCCATCTGACCAATCAGAGCAGAGTAGACCAATCACAACAGACTGGGCCATCTGACCAATCAGAGCAGAGTAGACCAATCACAACAGACTGGGCCATCTGACCAATCAGAGCAGAGTAGACCAATCACAACAGACTGGGCCATCTGACCAATCAGAGCAAAGTAGACCAATCACAACAGACTGGGCCATCTGACCAATCAGAGCAGAGTAGACCAATCACAACAGACTGGGCCATCTGACCAATCAGAGCAGAGTAGACCAATCACAACAGACTGGGCCATCTGACCAATCAGAGCAAAGTAGACCAATCACAACAGACTGAGTCATCTGACCAATCAGAGCAGAGTAGACCAATCACAACAGACTGGGCCATCAGACCAATCAGAGCAGAGTAGACCAATCACAACAGACTGGGCCATCTGACCAATCAGAGCAAAGTAGACCAATCACAACAGACTGGGCCATCTGACTAATCAGAGCAAAGTAGACCAATCACAACAGACTGAGTCATCTGACCAATCAGAGCAGAGTAGACCAATCACAACAGACTGGGTCATCTGACCAATCAGAGCAAAGTAGACCAATCACAACAGACTGAGTCATCTGACCAATCAGAGCAGAGTAGACCAATCACAACAGACTGAGTCATCTGACCAATCAGAGCAGAGTAGACCAAATTACAACAGACTGGGCCATCTGACCAATCAGAGCAGAGTAGACCAATCACAACAGACTGGGCCATCTGACCAATCAGAGCAGAGTAGACCAATCACAACAGACTGAGTCATCTGACCAATCAGAGCAGAGTAGACCAAATTACAACAGACTGGGCCATCTGACCAATCAGAGCAGAGTAGACCAATCACAACAGACTGGGCCATCTGACCAATCAGAGCAGAGTAGACCAATCACAACAGACTGGGTCATCTGACCAATCAGAGCAGAGTAGACCAAATTACAACAGACTGGGCCATCTGACCAATCAGAGCAGAGTAGACCAATCACAACAGACTGGGCCATCTGACCAATCAGAGCAGAGTAGACCAATCACAACAGACTAATTCATCTGACCAATCAGAGCAGAGTTGCCTTTCAAAAATGAGGGGTTTAGAGAGACTGAATGAGAAAAAAACTGGTGATAGTATGTGTATAATAAGAAACATTTTGCTTTTGACCTTGGATGCATGTAAAATCCCTGAACAAAACTAGGAATCTATAAAATGGCATAATAGGGGCACTTTAAATATATAAATGGTATACACATAAAAAGTCATAAAACATGCATTATGGCTCAAGCTGTGAGGTTCGCTTCCATAAAATATGCAGATATGCGTATGTACATGCCCCGATGAAAAATCCAGCAAAAAAAGTGATGTTTTGCATGCTGGGACCAGCATGGGCAGCGGGGGTGCTGGTGGAGCTGCGATCCGGCTCAGTTTCGGTCGAGATCAGCATGATGTGCTTCTCCAGCTAGACCAGCACTACACGAGCTCAAACCAGCATAAACCAGGAATTCATGCTGGTTTATGCTTGGCTATCAGCAGGGAAGCTGGAGGATTTCAAACTAAAAACATCTAATCCAGAATGACTTGTTTTCTGCGAATCTTGAATGTCATGTGATCATCTCTAGACTGCACATAAGATGTGACATGTATCATAAGCTATAGTTTGTGATCTGTTGTGGGAATATTCCTCGGTCAAGGTTTATGGTCTCTAACTAAATGAAGGTCATTCTAAAGCACTTGACAATGTTCCACCTCATAAATAATAATAAAGCACTGTGCCGTTGTGCAGAGATGAGGACGTACGGTTTGATGAGATCCAGTTTGAGCTGTGAAGTATTTCACATCAAGAAGGGAAAGAATAACCTCAACAAACAGCACTAGGAGATGCAGCTTTAATCCAATTTACAGAGGGCAGGAGAACAGGAGACGCTCACGTAAGCAACGTCACTTTGAATGTCACGGTGGACTCGCAAATTAATTCCAGCGTGTGTAACCTGAAGGAAAAGAGACTCAGGTGTGTGTGTGTGTGTGGAGGAGTTTGTGTCAGGGGTTCTGCTGCATGGTTTTAGGATGGTTTTTAATCCTGAAGGGTTTTAGAAGAACTTTATGGAATTATATCTTTAGTTTTCCATTTTAATTTTTATATTTTGTGTGTATTTTGAAGCTATAACGTGACTGTGGATTGCAAAATGATTGTGAATAGCAACTTGTGAAGGACGTGTGATGAGAAATGTTTGAGTTCATATGCAGATCTCTGACCTTTAATTGCGGACGTTCATATCTTGGGAAATCTGAGCTAGAGGTTTTCTGGGGTCTTAAAAACTGTTCCCGACCCGAATCACTTCTTACCCGGACCCGACATACATAAATTCATACAAAATACACACACACACACACACACACACACACACACACACACACACACATGTTGGTGCAACAGCATTATGAGGACTCTCCATAGGCATAAGGGTTTTTATACTGTACAAACTATACACTCACCGGCCACTTTATTAGGTACACCTGTCCAACTGCTCCTTAACACTTAATTTCTAAGCAGCCAATCACATGGCGGCAACTCAGTGCATTTAGGCATGTAGACATGGTCAAGACAATCTCCTGCAGTTCAAACCGAGCATCAGTATGGGGAAGAAAGGTGATTTGAGTGACTTTGAACGTGGCATGATTGTTGGTGCCAGAAGGGCTGGTCTGAGTATTTCAGAAACTGCTAATCTACTGGGATTTTCACGCACAACCATCTCTAGGGTTTACAGAGAATGGTCCGAAAAAGAAAAAACATCCAGTGAGCGGCAGTTCTGTGGGCGGAAATGCCTTGTTGATGCCAGAGGTCAGAGGAGAATGGCCAGACTGGTTCGAGCTGATAGAAGGGCAACAGTGACTCAAATAACCACCCGTTACAACCAAGGTGGGCAGAAGAGCATCTCTGAACGCACAGTACGTCGAACTTTGAGGCAGATGGGCTACAGCAGCAGAAGACCACACCGGGTGCCACTCCTTTCAGCTAAGAACAGGAAACTGAGGCTACAATTTGCACAAGCTCATCGAAATTGGACAATAGAAGATTGGAAAAACGTTGCCTGGTCTGATGAGTCTCGATTTCTGCTGCGACATTCGGATGGTAGGGTCAGAATTTGGCGTCTACAACATGAAAGCATGGATCCATCCTGCCTTGTATCAACGGTTCAGGCTGGTGGTGGTGGTGTCATGGTGTGGGGAATATTTTCTTGGCACTCTTTGGGCCCCTTGGTACCAATTGAGCATCGTTGCAACGCCACAGCCTACCTGAGTATTGTTGCTGACCATGTCCATCCCTTTATGACCACAATGTACCCAACTTCTGATGGCTACTTTCAGCAGGATAATGCGCCATGTCATAAAGCTGGAATCATCTCAGACTGGTTTCTTGAACATGACAATGAGTTCGCTGTACTCAAATGGCCTCCACAGTCACCAGATCTCAATCCAATAGAGCATCTTTGGGATGTGGTGGAACGGGAGATTCGCATCATGGATGTGCAGCCGACAAATCTGCGGCAACTGTGTGATGCCATCATGTCAATATGGACCAAACTCCCTGAGGAATGCTTCCAGCACCTTGTTGAATCTATGCCACGAAGAATTGAGGCAGTTCTGAAGGCAAAAGGGGGTCCAACCCGTTACTAGCATGGAGTACCTAATAAAGTGGCCGGTGAGTGTATATTCTGTCCCCTTACACACACACACACACACACACACACACACTGCCCCTATCCCTAAACCTACCCATCACAGGAGACATGCTGCATTTTAAAATGTTTAATAAAACATTGTTTTTTATGTTTTTTAAACCATTTGATTTATGAGGACTTTTGAAGTGTCCTCATAAACCACCCATAAGTTGTAATACCAGTGAAATACACATGTCATTATACAAATTTGTGTCCTCATAAATCACATAAACCAACCCACACACACACACACACACCAGGCTTGTGCACAATTCAGAATTGATTTGAGAATGACTCCTTAATTCCAATTCAATTCTTGAATTTGAATTGAATTTGAATTGATGTCAAAAACAGGATCTAGAATTACAATTCGAATTTGAATTAAAGGAAGAATTGCAATTCAATAACAATTCAAAGAAATTCATATACATATTTTAAATGAAGTGTTTAACAATGAAGCTTTACAGTATATGTCAGATATGATTGCATTATACACTGTGTCATTTGATTACTTTGAAATGAAAACTAATTAAACAACATTGAGGGAGTCATTTATTTCAAGAATTTTATCATTATCTATATTTTAGAACAAAATGTATGCAGGGTTGAGGAGTGACTAGTCACGAGTAATGCAATTATGTTATTAAATTACAAAATTAATGTAATTATATTTATTTGTATTACTGAGGCAAAATGTGTAATTCAATTAGTTACTAATCAAATTAAAAGGAAATTGCTTTGCATTGATAAAGTAATCCAAATAAAATAACCCAAACAACATTTATAATGGGTAACTAATAACAGTAAGCAATTACATTTCCAAAGTAACCTTGGACTAACTAACACTGAATATGAGATTCATCATTCCTTCTGTTGTGTGACTGTGTGGAATTTATTTGAATTGCCACAAATTTAATTCAACTTCCTGTCATTCCAATTCCAATTCCAATTCAACTTCCTGTGGGGCGGAGTCAATTCAATTCAAATTCCAATTCATGAATTGAATGCAGGCCAATTCTGAAATTCAGAATTTTGCACAAGCCTGACACACACACACACACACACACACACACACACACACACACACACACACACACACACACACACACACACACACACACACACACGCACACACACACACAGTTCAGCCCTTTATAAAGGTAATTACTAAAGAAATAAAAGTGTTTTAGTCATCTGTTGGTCTCGCACAGACATACAGACACTTATGATACGAACAGGGCTGTTTGTTCATGCCTGTCATTGAACTGAAACACCTCCTCGGGTCACTGTTCAACTCAACTTTGATCTGATCTCTCTCTTACAACATACATAAAGCATCAACACCACACTGCAGTGGAAAGGCATCTCTCTTCTCTGTAGGCCGGCGGAGCGCCACAACAAAGCGTACGAGTGTTTGACTGATGCCCGGCGCGCAGCGGGACGTCGAAACACCGAGAGGTGAACAGAGGAATCTCGGGGGGGTCGAGGGACGCTGGGAGGTGTTCTCATCGTGTCAGTGACAGAACCCCTAATGATCGCTCACAGTCGTGGAGATGTGTAGAGTCACATTCACAATATAAATGATGTCACAGTGCTGAGATTACTGGACCCTGGATCACAAAACCAAGTCTTAAGTCGCACTGGAATATCTGTGGCAACAGCCAACAAAACACTGTATGGGTCAAAATTATAGATTTTTCTTTTATGCCAAAAATCATTAGGATATTAATTAAAGATCATGATCCATGAAGATATTTCGTAAATTTCCTACCTTAAATATATCGTGGATGCAGCACAATCGCCAACAGAAATGCAGAACTTTAAAGGCGATTTTCTCAATATTTAGATTTTTTTTAACCCTCAAATTCCCGATTTCAAATAGTTGTGTCTCGGCCAAATATTGTCCTATCCTCACAAACCATACATCAATGGAACGCTTATTTATTCAGCTTTTCATGTGATGTATAAATCTAAATTTTAAGAAATGGACACATAAGACTGCTTTTGTGTTCCAGGGTCACATTTAATATAACCATATACTCAGATGAACCCCGTGAAATCCTGTCAGGAGCATTTCCAGCTCATCCCAAAATAAAAAAAAGAGATAAAATATTTAAAAATATATATATATCTGTGATTGATTAGCTCAGGTTGGGTGTAATGCTGTGGGAAATATCCTACTTCCCACTTCTGAAGTCGTAATTACGGATTTGTCCAAGCGGTTTGTTGTTGGAGAGATTAAGGGATCATGGAGGACGGCAAGTTCACATTTGACTGTTTCTTGGGGAAATATTATTTTAGACCAACAGAAAGAAGTAAAATATGCGGTATCTGGCAGGAATCCCAGTTCAGTAAACAATCCGAGTCGAGACAGGCGGCAGAACAATCAGAAGTCGATATAACAGTCCGAGTCGAGACAGGCGGCAGAACAATCAGAATTCGATATAACAGTCCGAGTCGAGGTAGGCAGCAGAACAATCAGAAGTCGATATAACAGTCCGAGTCGAGACAGGCGGCAGAACAATCAGAAGTCGATATAACAGTCCGAGTCGAGACAGGCGGCAGAACAATCAGAAGTCGATATAACAGTCCGAGTCGAGACAGGCGGCAGAACAATCAGAAGTCGATATAACAGTCCGAGTCGAGACAGGCGGCAGAACAATCAGAAGTCGATATAACAGTCCGAGTCGAGACAGGCGGCAGAACAATCAGAAGTCGATATAACAGTCCGAGTCGAGACAGGCGGCAGAACAATCAGAAGTCGATATAACAGTCCGAGTCGAGACAGGCGGCAGAACAATCAGAAGTCGATATAACAGTCCGAGTCGAGACAGGCGGCAGAACAATCAGAAGTCGATATAACAGTCCGAGTCGAGACAGGCGGCAGAACAATCAGAAGTCGATATAACAGTCCGAGTCGAGACAGGCAGCAGAACAATCAGAAGTCGATATAACAGTCCGAGTCGAGACAGGCAGCAGAACAATCAGAAGTCGATATAACAGTCCGAGTCGAGACAGGCGGCAGAACAATCAGAAGTCGATATAACAGTCCGAGTCGAGACAGGCGGCAGAACAATCAGAAGTCGATATAACAGTCCGAGTCGAGACAGGCGGCAGAACAATCAGAAGTCGATATAACAGTCCGAGTCGAGACAGGCGGCAGAACAATCAGAAGTCGATATAACAGTCCGAGTCGAGACAGGCGGCAGAACAATCAGAAGTCGATATAACAGTCCGAGTCGAGACAGGCAGCAGAACAATCAGAAGTCGATATAACAGTCCGAGTCGAGACAGGCGGCAGAACAATCAGAAGTCGATATAACAGTCCGAGTCGAGACAGGCGGCAGAACAATCAGAAGTCGATATAACAGTCCGAGTCGAGACAGGCGGCAGAACAATCAGAAGTCGATATAACAGTCCGAGTCGAGACAGGCGGCAGAACAATCAGAAGTCGATATAACAGTCCGAGTCGAGACAGGCGGCAGAACAATCAGAAGTCGATATAACAGTCCGAGTCGAGACAGGCGGCAGAACAATCAGAAGTCGATATAACAGTCCGAGTCGAGACAGGCGGCAGAACAATCAGAAGTCGATATAACAGTCCGAGTCGAGACAGGCGGCAGAACAATCAGAAGTCGATATAACAGTCCGAGTCGAGACAGGCGGCAGAACAATCAGAAGTCGATATAACAGTCCGAGTCGAGACAGGCGGCAGAACAATCAGAAGTCGATATAACAGTCCGAGTCGAGACAGGCGGCAGAACAATCAGAAGTCGATATAACAGTCCGAGTCGAGACAGGCGGCAGAACAATCAGATGTCGATATAACAGTCCGAGTCGAGACAGGCGGCAGAACAATCAGAAGTCGATATAACAGTCCGAGTCGAGACAGGCGGCAGAACAATCAGAAGTCGATATAACAGTCCGAGTCGAGACAGGCGGCAGAACAATCAGATGTCGATATAACAGTCCGAGTCGAGACAGGCGGCAGAACAATCAGAAGTCGATATAACAGTCAGAGTCGAGACAGGCGGCAGAACAATCAGAAGTCGATATAACAGTCCGAGTCGAGACAGGCGGCAGAACAATCAGAAGTCGATATAACAGTCCGAGTCGAGACAGGCGGCAGAACAATCAGATGTCGATATAACAGTCCGAGTCGAGACAGGCGGCAGAACAATCAGAAGTCGATATAACAGTCCGAGTCGAGACAGGCGGCAGAACAATCAGAAGTCGATATAACATTCCGAGTCGAGACAGGCGGCAGAACAATCAGAAGTCGATATAACAGTCCGAGTCGAGACAGGCGGCAGAACAATCAGAAGTCGATATAACAGTCCGAGTCGAGACAGGCGGCAGAACAATCAGAAGTCGATATAACAGTCCGAGTCGAGACAGGCGGCAGAACAATCAGAAGTCGATATAACAGTCCGAGTCGAGACAGGCGGCAGAACAATCAGAAGTCGATATAACAGTCCGAGTCGAGACAGGCGGCAGAACAATCAGAAGTCGATATAACAGTCCGAGTCGAGACAGGCAGCAGAACAATCAGAAGTCGGTAGAAACAATCCAAGGTCAGTAACAGTACAGCAAACACAGGGAAAATGCTCAGAAATTGTACGCCGGGGCAATGCAATACTTCGCAATGACCTTGAGAGTGAACGGGGTTTATATGATGAGTGTGGATGAGCTGCAGGTGTTTGTGTAATCAGTCCCATGATGGGATGTTGAGTTTGTGATGGTTAGTATTCTGGTGAAAGTGTCCTACAGTGGTGAAGAGGAGGTGTAGTGGGAGCCTGCTCTGTAACAATAACAGTATTTCCCTTTAATAATTAAGGTTCTTTAAGGTTCAAGCTATATCATTTACAAATGAACAGAATAACATTTTTGACATTCTTAGAAATCAGATCTCAAGTTAGAGGATATTTATTCAATCCACAATCCATCTCTATATAGACCTGTGTATGGAGTATCTATATAGATTACTCTCCCCGGTGTATGGAGATATTATTTCACTAATTCTATATATGCTTATAGATATTACCCTTACTGATAGTCACAAGTATGACAGGGCTGGAAAAGTCACGTGTCTGAAACAGATGATCATATTTGAATGTTATACACGAATGATGTCCACAGACGAGGTAGAGTATGTTACATGATTTCATGAAAGGATGATGTATTGCGACATCAGAAACGAAGAAAAAGTAAATAAGGACTATTGTAACGCTTGACGTAAAGCAAATCAAATGTGTGGTTTTCTTATGTGTCATTCAGACTACAGAAACGCGACCCGATCTGGTAAACTTACAGTGTGGTTATAGCAGATAAAGGACCGCAAAGAGAATCCAGAAGTGCCTTTCCCCCTGTTACGACTTGACGAACCACTGAGAAGATTTTTGTGAACCACTGAGAAACATTATTTTAAGGTAAAAAATGCTCCCCAGTGTCGCTTTAAATGTAAAAGAGGCTGAAATGAACACGTTCTGCTTTTACGTGCAGGCTTTGTTGAAAACACTAACGAAAGAAAGAGCGCCGTGTTGGATCTGATGCTGTATAATATATTTGAGTCTCTCGCATCTGAGTGATGTTTATGAGAAGAGGGACTTATGCAGGAACAGGGGACGTTTATAAGTAGAACATGGCATCCATTTCAAATAGCAAATACTTTAATGTGATGAATCTCTCGGAAGCAATAAAGTTAATGAAGTGACGGACTGAACAAGCCTGTTTATTCGCCAGCGGGAAAGAAAGACAGCAGCGCTTTTGGGCTCGTTTATAACAAAACCAAAACATGCACCGCACCTGGATACTGAAGAGAAAAAATATTTCATATGTACTGAGGTGACACGTGATTTTTGATGTTCGTGTTCAAGGAGAATTCGTGTATTTAGCACTTTTAGTTTGTTTTGGATGAACTAGAGTGGTGGACACAGAGATGTTGGCGATGGTCCTGTCTCGACTTTTGACTCTTCAGAGTGGTTGTCTATGGGCACAAACATGTCCTTAAAACAACCCTTAACGTTCGTTTTCGAAACTGTGCAACTCACCGAGTGGTTAGTGGTGTTCGTTGATGATTAAAAACAAATATATCAATCCGTGTTATTTTCTATAGTGGAACTATTTTTTCAGATACCTCACAGCCGCGTATAAACTTCCGCTCGATATTTGAGTCTGAAGCGTTAGCACACTCCCGACCACTTGATGGCGACGACCACTGTGCCGTACGAGGACGCTGTAGATGCGCTCTAGCGCATAGACAGTATGAGAACGAGCGAAAACACCAACAGCCAAATGTAAACAGACCCTTTTCCGTTTCTAATAAACTAAGGCCCTGTTTACACGAGAACACTCACGGGTGAAAACGTAAAAATATTTAATCAGATGTGCCTTTCGTTTACACGGCGATGGTGTTTTTGGGGCTTAAAAACGCAAAAAAGTGAAACCACCCTCCAGAGTGGAAATATTAAAAACGCTCCACCGTCGCGTTCCCGTCTAAACAGTAAAAACGCAAATCTGCTCTCGTCGCGTACGCGTTTACGTCACAGGCGTGCGCCAGTACAGGAATATAACAACCAACATGTTGGATTATTTCCATACGTCGGACCTCCAAGTTGCCCTCGCAGCTCTGATAAACATACAAGAGTCTTTTCAGCAGTTGTACACAATATTCTCAGATATTGGTGTTGTTGTGTGGCAGTGCTTCACATCGCCCCCTAGCGCCTGGAGTGCACACTACATCCAATTTCACACACTTTTGCGTCACCATATCCACGCAGATTTCCCCATATAACTCTCATTTAAACGCAGAATAAAAAGTGATAATGCAACGCCACTTTTGCGTTTTCTCTTCAGATCGTTTCCGTGTAAACATAGCCTAAGTATAAGCTAGTGTTGTCAAAAATAAAAATAATGACAATAATGAGATAATATTAAATATAAATATGGCAGGTTTTCCATATGGTATCGATGTCAAAATTGTGGCCAAAATTGTCAAGCCCTAGGAAACACATTTATGTCTGTTTTTCAACCCACTTTATGGATATTGACAACCTTTAGTTCTCATTATATTTTTTGTGCATTTTCAAATGCTGATACAACGAGGTCCAGTGAAGCTGATGTGTGTCTCGGTCTCTGCGTCCGCTGCCGAGTGCGGGTCTACAGTCACTGAACAAGCGGAGCAGGACAGAAGGTGATAGGCCTGTCCTTCAATACTTACAACACAGAGCACGAAGTGTATTAACTGTACTTTTTATGAGACTCTTTAAATCATTTTTGAAGGAGAGGTGGGACTGTTGCACTGCGGCTCGTGGACCATAACACCGTACTCATTTTACACTGTAGGCCTGCTTTATGCTTAATATCAAAATATTGGGAAAACTTTATTTTTTAGAATAAATAAACTGAATGATTTTTTTTTTTTATATAATAATATTACAATTTAATATTTTAACTTTTTAATAATACTTTTTTAAGAGGGTTTGTCCTACTCCAATTTAGTAAAAAAAACTGATTGTTCTATAAAACTGACATGTTTAGATGTCACGAATTTGTTATGATGGGACTTTTCATTTGTTTATCGCCAGTCACATGCGCTGCTGCGTTTGAATTTCCCGCCACTCTTTAGTTGCCATGGTTGCAGTAATTATTTGTTTCTGTTTATCAGCTGTGTGTCATTAATTAACCGTGTCTCCATTCCTGTGTTTTCGGTTCTGTTTGTCGGTTTGGTTATGGTTATCTTTCTGGTTATGGTTATCTTAAGTCATGTTTGTGAATTCTTCTTCATAGTCGTCTGTCTTCTTAGCCTTCGTGACACTCGAGTGAATATCGTTTATAAATATATTCATTTATGAATATAATATTTATTATATTTTTATATATTTATAAAAATTGTCAAACTTTTGTTAATCTCCTTAAAGCAGTTTATTCGCCCAGTTTAGTGTTTGTGTCTATTCCATTAATTAGCATTTGGATGTAAATGTGATGTTCTTTCTCATTAAAACTATATTTGTGATATTCAAGTTTGTAATAATTCTCATTGGTTCACAATTTATAACCATTTCTGATTGATCGCCCTGTTTACACCAGGTGTTTAGATGTGTTTTGGTCGATCGGATCACAGGTGTATGACGGTAAACACAGGAGTAAAGGGTCTAGAGAACACATTCGACCGGATTGCTGTTGTGTGTAAACGCTCATGTGATCGAGTGTGTTCAAACAGCCACTAAAGACCGTCTCTCTCGTGTCCTGAATAATGAGAGAACATTATGAGAAGAGCTCTAGCCAGACGGGGTTAAACTTTATCGGCTGAAGTTTGACACACAAGTTGCGCAAACTTAAGTTTGGTTTTGAAGATGAAAATTGAACCAAACACAATGTTCTCTCAGCGTTCCTGATGTCTAACACACACTCACAGCGTATGCTCTCCGACACATTCATATGTAAATCTAAATGTTTTTGGAGCGCATCATGGCAATGCATTTACTCACTCTCTCGCCACACTTGATTAATAAGTAAAACTGCATGTGAAGAATTTGCATCAAAACAAAAGGACAAATTAGGACAACTGTTTTTTTTTATTAGGCTTTGTTGTATATCATCATCATACGAGGCTTTAAGAGACAGAGCATGCTCAGTTCAGACTGAGGCTTTAAACACACGCCAATCAGCTCGAGAACTGAATAATCTCCTCTGAAAGCGCATCCGCACATCCGCTGTAGAGACTCTGACAGTGCTTGTATAATGCGGTTATCTCTCTATGCCTCTCTCCCGTGACGTATTGGTCTGGGTTTCAAGTGATGGCTTTCACCCAAATGAGCTCTAATACTTTAGTCCCGGGCTATTTAATTAGAAACGCTAAATTACAATTTTTAACGGTGAAATTAAATGCTATTTTTAACCGAAAAGGGAGAAAGAAAAATAATTTTAACATTAATATTTATCCAGGAGTTTGCCATTTAACGTCACGAGGTCAATGTGTTGCATAGATCTTATTTACTAGATATCATATTTCAATATTATCTATGTCAGAGATGTTTCTCCTACATGACCTTTAACCCTTGTGCCTCATTTCAAAAAAAGTTACACACAGCTCTATAGAGGACAAAAATGTCCATGTCAAAAAACTCTCATAAAAATGTGATGTAAGTTTGGTATTTTAATCCCTGACATGCAAGTTTACCTTACGTCAAGAGTATAATATCAAGCCCTGTTTGTATCGCATGCTACGTGTTTTGGTCTCTACATCGTTCCCATTCTTCCATTCATGATTTACAGTAGTTTCCACAACTCTTATTCTAACACGTGGAAAATGGTCATCGAAAATGTGCAGTGCAAACATTTGTCTTTTGTGTGCATCATGAAGCTCTTGTCCATTAGAGACTTACGTCCTTGGTCCACCATATCTAGTTTGGTTATCACTCTCCACATGAGTTTCACCAACACACTCCGCTCCACAGAGAGTGTTTTAATGCCTTCCACAGAGACAAGCGTCCCGATGGGCCAGCGAGAAACATGAGCACTAATACTGGTGACACTGAGCTGTGTGTGCTCATTAGCGGAGGGCAGCGCTTCAATCACACATGCTCAGCAGAACTGAACACACTCCTCTGCCACGGCCCGGGAGCTGTCTGAGCGTGTTGTGTTGGTTTGTCTGTCCTACTCACGTAATACGCAATTACGTCAAGTCCTGACGAAAATGTTCTTTTAGCCTTTTTAATATTAAAACACCCAGGATACGCACACGAAATGGGCATTTAAACGATAAACTGACACAAAGACATTTGAATATGTGTATTATGGTCCTCCTTCCTCACATTCGTAAACACTGACTCGGTACTTCCGCCGACGCGTGACCTTTTCACGTTATCACGTGAGTCTCGAACGCGCATCACAGAACAGAGCAAGGCCAGCATTTGTGCTTATAAAACTGAAACTGTTTTATTTATTTGTGAAATGCCGATGGTTTGTCTAGATAAGACCCTTATTCATCGTCTGGTGTCGTTTAAAGCCCTTTGAAGCTGCACTGAAACTGTCATTTGGACCTTGAACCGTTTGGGTCCTGTTGAAGTCCATTATATGGAGAAAAATTTCTTTAAAAGAAATTATATTAGAAAAATAATTTATTTTCGACTGAAGAAAGAAAGACATGGACATCTTGGATGACATAGGGGGAGTAAATTATCAGCAAAAGTTTTTTTAAAGTGAACTAATCCTTTAAGTCTGAGCGCTCTGAGCGAATATCACGTGACTTTCGCACATCACGCAACTTGTAAACATGTCAGACGTCGTTAGAGGAAACGCTGGAAGTCGCCGCAGAAACAAGCTTGTGTGTCGGACGAGCAGAAAATGACAATATAATGGAGACATGTTGCATTTTAAGACGATGGTAGCAATAAAGTCCCAGCCTTTCTGCGGCTCGAGTAACGCATCAGACCCAGCGCTGATCAGGACTAACAAGTGTTCACCAGCTGTGCTTCACCTGTGGCTTCAGGTTACTCAGGTTAGTTGTGTGTGGTTTGATGTGGATGCGTCTGCTTCACTCCTGACACACAAATTACACCCGTGCCTCCAACCAAGCCTGATCGAATGGAGATAACAGTGTGTGTTGTGTTGCGTATCTGCACTTCTACACTGATAGAAAAGAGGATCTGGCAGTGAATTGCAAATGCAAACCAAAGACATTTGAGATTCAGTAGAGAAACCAGTTTGATTCTTGGCACTGGCTCTTCTCTAACAACGATCCTCTAAACATAAGGCCATCCACAGTGGGATTTAAGAGATTTGTAAATCGAGTTTAAGGCTGTCTGAATTGGAAAACGAGGTTGTTCAAAGGTTACTATTTTATCCCCCTCTGAAAATAATTGGCCTTCAAAATTGAGTCTGTCCAGACAGAGAGGCAAATTGTAATGGAAGACTTGTGTCGTTTGGCACATTAGTGCACATCTTATTGGGTTTCTGCAAGGCTGTGGAAAACATCTGAAAATAGGCAGATTGAAAAGGTGGGACTCATTGAGAAATTGTAATCGTGAGGTACTGTCGTAGAATCTTGATTGTAAATTGCCATTTTTGATAACAGGGATTTGGTGGACATTATTCAAGAAATCAACACTGCAAAGAAATGGTTTTGTCTTGTTTTCCAGTACAAATATACACACTTTCTAAAATCAAGACACATTTGCTTGAGAAGCAAAATTATTTAAGATGTTAAGGATTGTTTTCTGAAGAAGAAAATGAGTTACTTTATGCTTAAAACAAGAAAATAAATCTGCCAACGTGGTCAGAAAAATAAACGTATCTTACAGTGAAAACAAGTTTATTTTTCTGACCCATTTGCACACTTAATTGTTTTTCGAATACAAGACTTTAATGTATTTTGATTTAAGAATGTGAACATATTTGTACTGGAAAACTAAAACCAAAAAAATATAAAAAAAATTTTTTTTTGCATGCAGTGTGGACAATAACAATGGCAACAAAAATTAAAAAAAATATTTTCGGAGGAAAATCATTATCATTAAAATCTATGGAAGCTTGTTTCCATCACAAAATAAAAAAGGTAATTGTGACTTTTTATCTCTGAATGTTTATATCTCGCAATTCTGACTTTATAACACGCAATTGCGACCTTATATCATGCAATTCTAACTTTATATCTCCCAATTGCACATTATTAAGTCATAATTGTGAGATACAAACATGCAATTCTGAGAAAAAAAGTCAAAATTGCGAGTTTATATCTTGCAATTCTGCCTTTATAACACACAATTGCAACTTTATATCAAAGTCAACGATCATTTGTTACAGAGTGACTAGACATGAGTAATGTCTTAGTTTAGCAGCTGTTGAGATTTGTTTCTGATGTTTATACCTACATGTAAATCTCTCATTGACATTGTTGACCCTTGTGTGTTTTTAATTAGATCATAAAAAATCTCGTGTCATTATTGATAAAAACTGGAATTGCTCTTGCAGCATTAATCTTGTCCTGGTTGTAATTAAATGCGTATTTAAAGCTAAAGTCTGTCACTGTTTTGATGTTAAAACACTTTCTCCTGGAGTTAAATATTCAGAGACGGCTGTAAGCCGGTCATCTGTTGGCTGACTCCCTCAAAACTGTAAATACTCAAGAAATACACAGAAAACGAAGTCCTCATCTAAAGTCCTGATGTTTTGAAGTAAATCACAGTGAAAGTGAATTCACAGCAATGAAAACGGAGTCTTCTCGACAAGAACAACACAAACCAAACTCTTCCAGTCTCAGGTTTTTCGTGGGCATGATTATGGTTATGGTTATGGTTATGGTTATGCATATTTGTTCCGTTGTTGCGTAGGTTTGTAACGGGAACTGAGACTGAAATGTCTGACGACTCGTTTCAGAATCAGAATCTCGTTTAGGAGACAGTATCTTTATTTGTCGTGCACTTTGACATTTGCAGACCTTTTACATTCACAAACAGCTTTATTACACACTGCATGAAAGGCAATATATATAAAAAAGCATAATGGGCATTTAAATATAGCCAAAATAATTAGCAAGAAAATATCAAGAATAAAATGCTGAATAGCAAAAAAAAAAAAAAAAGAATCGCAAAGGTTGCAAAAATGTTTCAGTACCTCACTGTTAGGTCCATAAGTGTGTATGTGTGTGTGTGTGTGTGTGTGTGTGTGTGTGTGTGTGCGTGTGTATGTGTGTGTGTGAGAGTGTGTGTGTGTGCGTGCTTGCGTGAGTGCGTGTGTGTGAGAGTGTGTGTGAGAGTGTGTGTGTGCGTGCGTGCATGTGTGTGAGAGTGTGTGTGTGTGTGTGTGTGTGCGTGTGTGTGTGAGAGTGTGTGTGTGTGTGTGTGTTTGTGCATGTGCGTGTGTGTGTGTGTGTGTGTGTGAGAGTGTGTGTGTGTGTGTGTGCGTGCGTGCGTGTGTGAGAGTGTGTGTGTGTGTGCATGTGCGTGTGTATGTGTGTGTGTGAGAGTGTGTGTGTGCGTGCTTGCATGCGTGCCTATGTGTGAGAGTGTGTGTGTGTGTGTGTGCGTGCGTGTGTGTGTGTGTGTGCATGTGCGTGTGTGTGTGTGTGTGTGTGTGTGTGAGAGAGTGTGTGTGTGTGTGTGTGTGTGTGCGTGCGTGTGTGAGAGTGTGTGTGTGCATGTGCGTGTGTATGTGTGTGTGTGTGAGAGTGTGTGTGTGTGTGTGTGTGTGTGTGCATGTGCGTGTGTGTGTGTGTGTGTGTGTGTGAGAGTGTGCATGCACGTGTGCGTGTCTGTGCGAACTCTTTTCATATACACTTGTAACGGTGTAAAGCCAAGAGACAGACGTGCACTATTTCATACTCTAGCTCTACTGTATTGTTCTATACAGCACCATCACTATCCACTAACACACACTCCTGACGGGTCATAAATGTACGAGATTTGGGGCTTCTGACCTTCTTTATTATATTGCATGGTTTTTAATTACCGTCTCCGAAGCGTAGAGTCAAACGGGCAGAAATGTTTCCGTCTCTGAATGAATATGTTGTATAATCAGGATTGTTTTTCTATAAGCCTCATTTGCTGTTCGAGAGGAAAATGTTTTCTGCGATTATGAAAAGCTTTGCCGTGTCTGGAGGGATTCTCTCGCCTGTGATTACCATCCTTGAAGCCTCAATTATTGCGAAAGGCCAGCGTTATCACTGCATTAGGAATTTTAATTTCCCCTCTGAAACTGCAGTTTATTGTATGAAGCAGTGCATTTAAAATGCTGATTTATCAGGACTATCAGAGGGATTGCAGACGAGAGCACGGAAGACATGGAAAATCACTGCGGTTCAGCAGGATCAAATACATCAAACACATCAAATAGACTGCATTTTGCTTCACGGCGATGTGCCAAGCATTCAGATTCAATAAAGAGGTCATGTGTAATATCACCGGATAAGACATGTAAAGTATTTATCTGTAGCTACACCAGAATGAAAGTTACTTTCTTCTGTGGAAACTATACCCTCACTTGTGGAAAACTCTCTGTCCTCAACACTCATGATCTGAGGAATCGCAGGATAGGGATAAAGCATGAAAGGGATAATGCACATTAATTAACATTAGCACTTAGGTCCATCATGAAAATGTGCCAGATTTAGCCATACAGGCTAATGTTCATCTGTAGTCTCTGGCAGGTTGATGATAAAAAAGTACATTAACACTTTCACCCAAAAAATTAATTCTCGTATCATTCACTTTGCCTCATGCCGTTCCAAAATCCTTCAGAGAAACACAAAGATTTTTATTCCGGTGTCTGTGAGTCCATTTCATGCCATTGATTGGCTGTCGCTGTGTAACGAAGTTCAAGCTCGGGGAAGGAGGAGGCAACTAATGTTTAACATAAATGTAATAATCAAATAAACATAAACAACAAAATGAAAGTAAAGCGTCAGCCCCTCATGGACGACTGCCGCTTAAAGGAGTAGTTCACTTCAGAATTAACATTTCCTGATAATTAGTTCAACCCCATCCAATATGTTCATGACTTTCTTTCTTCAGTGGAAAAGAAACTAAAAATTTGAGGAAAACATTCTAGGATTTTTCTCTAGGATAAACAAACTACAAGTTCAAACATTATTAAAAACAAGTGAACAGTCAGTAATAAAATTACACAAATTACAAGCAGGGATTCTAAACAAAGTTACAAAGTCTAACGGTAGTATTCAGGTACAGACATGAAATATAGTTTCATCTTTGTTAAAGCTGTATTTTGTTGATTTATTAACATTAATGACACAGTAGAAATATTAGGTGTCTGCTGTCACTTTAAGACCGAATGCACAGACCGAAAAAAAAATGTTTTCTTTCTCAACTGTTCACTAATGACATAACGAGAGAATACTTGTAGATAAGGGTGTTTAGACACATTTTTTAACATAATTTTGTGTGCATGTGTCCGTTCAAGGGCAAGGAAAAACGTCTCTGTTTTAAGCGTATTGTTGTGTAAACGTAGCCTTGATTACGAGGGGGAGGGGCTTCAGACACTGATGAAGAAGGACAAAATAACCTCGTTCACTACAGGGTTTCATGCATAGTGTATAAGTGGATAGTGCGTCATTCTGAACACAACTATACACTCCTTAAAGCTGCCGTTTTTTTTTATCATATTCAGCGAATTCGACACTATATTCCGACAGAACAACATAAATAAATTGGTTTTAGAAAAAAACCCGAGCTTCTAACTCCACCTGGAGCGTGTTGTTTGTTTTGCAAAAATCCACCGCTCCCGGTTCATTGTGTCCAATCAGCGCAGGGGGGTGTGAGATAGGACTGTCAATCACAAGTCGTGCACACACACGTCAATCACATGCGTGTGCCTGAAGTTCGCGCAGTAGCGAAGAGTGATGGCGCACTGACGAGCACGAACTCGGTGGGAGGGTATTCGTTGATAGTGGGGGAGGGGCATGAGAGTTGTAAACATTCAAAAATTTTTCTAAGTCCACTCAATTAGCCAGAGTTGCCAACGGCAGCTTTAATATTATTGTGCTTCCCAAGTTTGAAAATACTGATGGTGCATCTATTTATACTTAATTTTTTATTTTAATCAAGTTTTATTTTAACAAGTAAAAAAAAATAAAAGGCTGATGTGCTTTTGTTCCTTGCAAAACTAAAATAAAGGCAGCTTGTTTGGTGTGGAGACTGTAGTGTGCACTTTATAGTGCTCCACAATCATGCAGATTGACCTTCGCATACATGCAGCTGTCTTACAAGCTGGTGTATCACCATTGAAGGATTCGGGACAAGCCTAATGCATACTGTACACAATAAATATGCTCACCTCAACACTTGATGCTCTCACATACACTGACACAGATTCTTCAGTTACTGTATGAGGAATTAGCTTTATTACAAGGTCTGCATATTATTATTGATCTGAAGAATTCAGAGTATAGAGAATAACTAATTTAATGTGTAATTTGTCATTTTAACTCTGTAACCGCTGCGGTTCTCCTAAAGCCCTGAAAAAAAGGAAAGTAATTGATTTAGTTTTCCCTCCTCGCTCTCAAAGCGTGCCTTGGCAGGATTCATCCTAACCATTCCCCGATATCTGGGATCGCTCCGATCACTGGAACATCCTGTAATTACATCTCTGTGTGTGTTTGAGAGCTTTGAGTTACACTGGAGAATTGCTCATCACTGGGAATATTGTCAGCGTTGGTCAAACACTTTAGATTGGGATCAATACTTCTGTCACCTTTGCTACAATCTGTCTCCAATTTTTCCGAAACGCTTTCGGTGTGCCGTGAGGAGCGCCACAATAATTACAGTCATCACGTGTTCATATCTCCAGAAAGGGCTTGTGATGGATGTCAACACGAAGACATTTTTCTCTTTTGATTCACCCTTTGCTACGTAGATCATTGGGATCGCATGCTTTCTTGTCACCGGATTAAGGGATGATCTTCCATTTCAACAGCCGGCCTGAGAGAGGCCGTGAGAACGGGAAAAGTGCACTTAATTAACTGGAAAAACATAAAAATTATTAATGCTGCTAAATATTCATCTCAGATGAAGGTGTCACGGCCCTTCAGAAGGGAATTATACTTGTACGATTATTTTGTAACATTATACATGTATTGCATCTATTAATTTAATGCATCCTTGCTGAATAAAAGTATTCATTTCTTTTCTGACGCCAAACTTTTGAACGGTTGAGCATAATGTTACAAAAGCTTTCGATTTCAGATAAATGCTGTTCTTTTGAACTTTCTATTCATCCAAGAATCCTGAAATAAAAATGTAAACAACTGTTTTCAACATTCATAATAATGAGAAATGTTTATGGAGCATCAAATCCTCATATTAGAATGATTTCTGAAGGATCATGTGACACTGAAGACTGGAGTAATGATGATGAAAATCACAGGAATAAATTACATTTTAAAATATATTTTGAATATATATACAGTTATTTTAATAATATTTCACAATATTACTTTTTTTTTTTTTTTTTATCAAATAAATGCAGCCTTGGTGAGCAGAAGAGACTTCTTTTAAAAACATAAAAAATCTTACCGATCCCAACATTGTGAACGGCAGTGAATATGCATACATATTATTTGAGATATTTAGACATTCAAGCAGTATTAGGCTTTTAAAAATGGGTTTGTGATTGTGATTATAAGTTGTGTAAACAGTATTTTTTTCACTCTAATAATGCGTGTCCAGTGGCATGAAGTGATGTCGATCTCTGTGAGCTGGAGCCAAACCTGCGACGTCTACCATAAGCATTTCAAAATCTACTTTTAGTGTTGGCGTTTCTGATAATGTTAATTAACATTGTCTGTTTTGAAGGAACAGGATTAGCACTTTTTAATCGGTTGTGAATCGGTGAAAACTTAAATAAACCAACTTAATGACTGAATGTTGTATGATCTAATGAAAAATGCCTGAGACACTGGGAAACACTCCAGCGTCCCCACGATCCCATGGGACACGCAGTTAAGAGGATGGATAGATGGATCTAGTGAAAACTTTTAATTAGTGCTGGGCAACGATTAATTGCGATTAATCGCATCCAAAATAAAAGTTTGTGTTTACTTAATATATGTGTGTGTACTGTGTATAGTTATTATGTATATATAAATACACACATATGCATGTATATATTTAAGAAATATTTGCATGTATATACTGTACTGCACATATATTTATACATAATTTATGATATAAATATTGTACATATAAATAACAAATTTTTCTTGAATATTTACATGCATGTGTGTGTATTTATATATGCAAAATAATTGCCCAGCACTACTTTTAATAGTCAAGTCAAGTCAAGTCACCTTTATTTATATAGCGCTTTTTACAATACAAATTGTTTCAAAGCAGCTTTACAGAGATAACAGGAAAACAATGTTGTAATAGTATTGTTAAATTCAAAATTAAATGTTAAATGTCCCCAACTAAGCAAGCCAAAAGCCAATGGCGACAAAGGCGAAGAGAGGCGAAAAAGGCAACAGTGGCAAGGAACCAAAACTCCATCAGGTGACAGAATGGAGAAAAAAACCTTGGGAGAACCCAGGCTCAGTCAGGGGGCCAGTCCTCCTTTGGCCAACGAACGAACAGTGTATGATTATGAGTTAGGCAGCATAATGTCAGGAGTCAGATGTGATCAGAACTTTCACGATATTTATCCAGTTCATCTGGTTGGAGGTTGGGTCATCCGGCCGGTGAGGAGATGAGTGTGTTGAGGTGTCCATGGGCCTTCACAGTGTTGATGGGGCCGGCTCATCAGGGATGCGTTGTCGTCGTGTCCATGTGATGGTCCTTCCTCAGATCTGGATATGGCCTGGATCCGGCGGTTCGCGGTAAACCTCGGGATAAGCAGAGAGACTAATATTAGCGTAGACGCCATCCTTCTTATGATGTACAAAGTACATCAGGAATTATGGGAAGTGTTCCCGGTTCCGGCTGATCTAAACTATGCAGCCTAACATTGAATTATAGAAATCTATAATGTGTTATGTGTATGCTAAGCCAAAGAGATGTGTTTTTAGTCTAGATTTAAACTGACAGACTGTATCTGCTTCCCGGACTGTGTTAGGAAGATTGTTCCAAAGTTTTGGTGCTAAATAGGAAAAGGATCTACCGCCAGCAGTCGATTTTGATATTCTAGGTATTATCAACTGGCCAGAATTTTGAGATCGCAATAGACGTGAAGGACTATAATGCGTTAAGAGCTCGCTCAAGTACTGGGGAGCTAAACCATTTAGTGCTTTGTAAGTAATCAGCATTATTTTAAAATGTATACGATGTTTAATAGGCAGCCAATGCAGTGTTGACAGAACCGGGCTAATATGGTCATACTTCCTGGTTCTGGTAAGAACTCTAGCGGCTGCGTTTTGAACTAGCTGTAAACACATTATTAATACATTTACAGTAATAATGCATTACACTACATACCTACTCAATGCTACAATATTTTTATTTTATAAATATAATGCACATAATAGTGCCATATCATGCGGTATTATGTTATAATATTGCACTCTTTAATAAACAGTATAATGTCTAGATGTAATCTTTTTTTTTTTTGACTTGTACATTATACAAGTTACAGAAATTATAAAGGGATGTGTTGAACAAGCATTTATGTGTTGTAAATAAGTGAAGGGTAAGTGTGGATGTGTGATGAGGGCTAGAGAAGGGAATCCCTGACGTAAGGCTCATCGTTCTCCTCAGGGTTTGTGAAAACAGCACAGGCTGGTCAGAGGAGTCTCTCAAGAGTCCATCATTGTTCCCAGTGAGTCCGAGAACTACATCTTCCTGCAGTCTCGGGGAGAATACCCTGCTTCAGGAAGGACTTTATCCTGCCAATGGCCTTTTCTTTGGCATTATCTGAAAGGGAACCTGCCAAAAGCCCTTCGTTCCCCGTGGCATGGGCTGTCAAAGCAGCGGGTGTCATTTGGCTTTCGGACGTTGTTGCAAAAACAGAAGGTGCTGTTGGGTTTCAAAATGATAACTTAGAAACAGGACCAAGGAAGTTTATTAACTGTGTTAAAGGAACACTCCACTTTTTTGGAAATAGGCTCCCCTAGAGTTAAAGGCACAATATGTACTTTTTCTGCTTTAAAAATAGCAAAAATAACTGTATCTATGTTATATATTTCTTTTAGTTGTGTACTTACATTATCCCGACAGTTTCCACCAACTTTCAAATCCGGAGAAATGTATAGTTTAATTCAAAGACACGGGACGTTTCTTTATTTCCGTTTCGTCTCCCTTCTATGGCGTCATATAACCTTTGACTCCTCCAAGTCTCTGCGGAACCCGGCGAAACTGCAAACACAAAGGGGAACACCGGACGCTAGGGCTGCACAATATTGGGGAAAAATGGCATTGCGATTTTTTTTTTTTTTTTTCTGCGATTGCGATATGTCACCAGATGTTGATTACTAAGCGCGAGCGTGAGGCAGAGAGAGCAAGACAGCGCTCGTGTTGTTTGAAGACGGTGAGAGCGCGCGCGCGGCCGGGGCTCGCTCTGTCCAGCGGCAGCAGTCATTCTATTCTACACCATTCATACCCATCAAATAATGCTTTAGTTTAGTGGGACAAAAATTCGATTTGGCAAATTCGAAAACTCCTGCACAACTGACTGTGTTTATGAGGATATTCACCGAGATGGGCATTCTGACTTAATTTTGAATGTTCGTGTCCGTCAAGCTCAGAGAGAAAGAGCACTGAACTTTGTGTCTGCCCGGCTGTGCGTACACTTCTTGCGCTTGATGTTTAAACTAACAGGGCTTAAAAACACATGTTATGATATGTGAATGATAAACTTTCACTGGGTGACAGGCAGCTGACCCGTACTGATCATGAATCAGATCAACTACGATACCTATCGTACGTCATTGACAACGACAACAACTCCCATGAGCCCACGCTCTTTCCCGACGTCATCAAAGTACGTCTTTTGTTATTATTTTGATTGAGTGACCCCTGGTGGCCAAAAATTACATACTGTACGTTTAAACTGTGGAGTTTTACCGTTTTTGAATCCATTCAGCCGATCTCCGGGTCTGGCGGTAGCACTTTTAGCATAGCTTAGCATAGATCATTGGATCTGATTAGACCGTTAGCATCTCTCTCAAAGAAGTTACCAAAGAGTTTAGATATTAGATACCCTCATACATCATCCAATCACAGCCCACACTAACACGCATCATCCAATCACAGCCCACCCTCATGCATCATCCAATCACAGCCCACACTAACGCGCATCATCCAATCACAGCCCACACTCACACGTATCATCCAATCACAGCCCACACTCACACGCATCATCCAATCACAGCCCACCCTCATGCATCATCCAATCACAGCCCACCCTCATGCATCATCCAATCACAGCCCACCCTCCCACGTAATGTATCATCCAATCACAGCCCACACTCACACGTATCATCCAATCACAGCCCACCCTCACACGTATCATCCAATCACAGCCCACACTCACACGCATCATCCAATCACAGCCCACACTCACACGCATCATCCAATCACAGCCCACCCTCACACGTATCATCCAATCACAGCCCACACTCACACGCATCATCCAATCACAGCCCACCCTCACGCATCATCCAATCACAGCCCACACTCACACGTATCATCCAATCACAGCCCACACTCACACGTATCATCCAATCACAGCCCACCCTCACACGTATCATCCAATCACAGCCCACCCTCACACGTATCATCCAATCACAGCCCACACTCACACGCATCATCCAATCACAGCCCACACTCACATGCATCATCCAATCACAGCCCACCCTCATGCATCATCCAATCACAGCCCACACTCACACGCATCATCCAATCACAGCCCACCCTCATACATCATCCAATCACAGCCCACACTCACACGCATCATCCAATCACAGCCCACACTCACACGCATCATCCAATCACAGCCCACACTCACGCATCATCCAATCACAGCCCACCCTCACGCATCATCCAATCACAGCCCACCCTCACGCATCATCCAATCACAGCCAATCACAGCCCACCCTCATGCATCATCCAATCACAGCCCACCCTCATGCATCATCCAATCACAGCCCACCCTCACGCATCATCCAATCACAGCCCACCCTCACGCATCATCCAATCACAGCCAATCACAGCCCACCCTCATGCATCATCCAATCACAGCCCACCCTCATGCATCATCCAATCACAGCCCACCCTCACGTATCATCTAATCACAGCCCACCCTCACGCATCATCCAATCACAGCCCACCCTCATGCATCATCCAATCACAGCCCACCCTCACGCATCATCCAATCACAGCCCACCCTCACGCATCATCCAATCACAGCCAATCACAGCCCACCCTCATGCATCATCCAATCACAGCCCACCCTCATGCATCATCCAATCACAGCCCACCCTCACGTATCATCCAATCACAGCCCACCCTCACGCATCATCCAATATCATCCAATCATCCAATAAACCAAAACATCATCTGAGACCCTTCAAATATCATCAAACATCCAAAACATCATCCAATAAACATTTCTGATTATTATTGTTTTTTTGTTTTTTTTAAGTCAGGATTCTTTGATGAATAGAATATTCAAAGGAGATTTATCCGAAATAAAAAAAAGCTTTTGTAACATTATAAATGTCTTTACTGTCACTTTTGATTAATTTAATGCGTCCTTGATGAATAAAAATTGTAATATGCTATTACTCTCTTTAATTATCTTTAAAATGTAGCGTAATGTTACAACAGCTTTCTATTTCAGATAAACGCTATTATTTTGAACTGTTTTGTGTGTAATGTGACTTTTTTGTGTGACCTTAAAATTATTTTTTTGATGAAATTGTACATAAATAGGATAAGCAAAGCACATGTGTTTAAGTCTGAGAACCTTTTAAACACACAAACCTGAAATGACACATACTGTGTGATACAGTACACATATTTTGAGTGTCCCTTATTTTCCTGTAAAGAACCACGATTGTCCCGCATTTTTATTTTCTTAAGTCGGCAACCCTACACTTAGTGTCGTCTGACGCTAAAAAACACACATCTCGAGATGTTTTAAATAGTTGAACTTGACATGCCACCTTAAAAACAGCTAGGCAACACAACAGGCAAAGCCGTATCTGCACACACCATACATGTTACGGTGTGCAGTGATGTCCATTCTGCCAGATTCGTGTCTTTTTCATAATGGTCTTTCTTAAAGGTGGGGTATGTGATTTCCAAAATGGCCGGCAGATTTTGAAAATACACAACTCAAAAGGTCCTCCTTCTTTCCTCCAACGCTGGCCCTGACTCCACACACTCGAAGAACATGGAAGCGCAATCATGGCCCTGGACTCAGCCCTGGTGTCTGTACAGCGGTCTTCTATTCAAAGCAGGATTCATAGCAATGTGCTTTGAGTATGGGCACGAAGGGGTCACTGCACGCGCGCGGGGGAGGGGATGGTACGACCGTTTGATTGACAGACTTACTGTCCAATGATTCTAGGTGGTCTTGGAAATGATTGGCTGGAGTTTTTCGAGTCCTGCCCGTTCCACAGATGATTACATTGATTCATTTTCATTTCAGTGCTTCTAACTCAGTGGCTGTAAGTGGGTTATGAATAGGATTTCAAGTGATTTTGAAAAAATTTACCAAAAAAAAATAAATCACATACCCCACCTTTAAGAGTTTCTGCTGCCAGAGATTAAAAGTACAGCATCTGCATTCATATGCACTAGTTTACCAACAAAACAAAACAGCTTGAATTACTAAGCAAGTCTGGAATTAAGGTGGATCATCACGTCAAATATGAATCTTAAAGCTGTTTACTTGCACTCGTAAATGAAAGCAAACAAGCGTGACACTAGATGCATCAGCAGGTGCTCAGGCATCTGGTCAAATTCCCTCTGGGTCGCAAGTACATTACTTATTGAGATATGCATTATTCACTGGTGTGTGTGTATGTGTGTGTGTTGTCTGAGGTTGGCACAACCCCTGCTATCAGCCTGGCAAACTGCTAAATTCATTGTGAGGAGGAGATCTGTTTCAGGAAGAACACCAGCAAAGTGAAAGTGTCATTGGCTTATTAAATCACGCAGGGACGGGCCGCGAGGACCCGACCGCGCTCAGCTTGGTGTTCGTGTCAGGTGACAGCGTTTGAAAGCCACAGCTGCTGGAACAGAAGGAAATCATCATGATGTTAGACACGAGAGGGCAGAGATGACAGGTATCTGTAGACCCTGATGAAGAAACTAGATCACACACCCTAATCCGTACTGTTCTACAAGCCTCTCGGTGTCCTTCCCGGCACACGGCCACACCGCACCAACACACACGGCCACACCGCACCAACACACACGCAACACCGCGCGGCCACACCGCACCAACACACACGGCCACACCGCACCAACACACACGCAACACACACGGCCACACCGCACCAACACACACGGCCACACCGCACCAACACACACGGCCACACCGCACCAACACACACGGCCACACCGCACCAACACACACGGCCACACCGCACCAACACACACTGCCACACCGCACCAACACACACGGCCACACCGCACCAACACACAAGGCTTCAGGAGTCGAGAGGCGCGTGTTCTGCGGCTCCGAAGCTCTGAACACGGACAAGACTCTTCTACTCTGCGTGCAATAATATAGGCGGTAGCACTTTTAGCATAGCTTAGCATAGTTCATTGAATCTGATTAGACCGTTAGCATCTCTCTCTCTCAAAAATAAAATAATAATAATAATATAGATACAGGCATGTGTAATAGCCTACAATTTCAATGTTTTTAGTTTTTAGCAGTATTATTTAGACATTTTAAAGGAACACTCCACTTTTTTGGGAAATAGGCTCCTTTTCCAACTCCCCTAGAGTTAAACTGTTGAGTTTTACCGTTTTCGAATCCATTCAGCATTTGGCGGTAGCACTTTTAGCATAGCTTAGCATAGTTCATTGAATCTGATTAGACCGTTAGCATCTCTCTAAAAAAAAAATAATAATAAAAAAAAATAATATAGATACAGGCATGTGTAATACAGTTTCAATGTTTTTTTTTTTTTTTTTTAAATAACAGTATTATTTAGACATTGTAAATGCAGTAATATTTGACTATTTACACAATCAGTCAAAAGTTTGGGAAGTTTGGGATGTTTTTAAAAGAAGTCTCTTCTGCTCATCAAGGCTGCATTTATTTGAATGTAAATTTCATTTACGTCAATTTTCTATTTTAATATATTTTCAAATGTAATTTATTCCTGTGATCAAAGCTGAGTTTTCATCATCATTACTCCAGTCTTCAGTGTCACATGATCCTTCAGAAATCAGGATAATATGAGGATTTAATGCTCAAACAATCATTATTATTATCAATGTTTTTTCAGGATTCTTTAAAAGAACAGCATTTATTTGAAATAGGATCTTTGCTAACATTATAAATGTCTTTACTGTCACTTTTGATCAATTGAAATCCTCCCTGATGAATAAAAGTATTGATTTGTTTTATTTATTTCCCCCCAAAATAAAATAAAAATTCTTACTGACCCCAAACTTTTGAACGGTAGTGTTTACAAAAGCTTTCCATTTCAGATAAATAATACTAATATTTCCATACTGTTCTACTGTCTGAGGCAGATGTTGAAGTTTATGGGACAGTTTTCATTTAAGCTCCAGCGTTATTGAAGGATTCATTTTAACATTGTGTATCATATTCCAATTTCATGATTTCGCTTAAACAAAGGGACAAATTAGTAAATCGTGCCACAATTTAATAGGGGTGTAACGATTCCCTCATGTCACGATTCGACACATATCACGATACTGAACCATATTACTGCGATACTCCAAGACATATGATCAAATGTTAACTAAAAATGTACTGTTGTTAAAATGCTAAATTTGTTGTTACATTGTGTGTGTAAATGAATAGGTTTGGACTTGGTGCTGAAACCCAAAGCACAGGACAATAGAGACGCCAGAATAACAATATTCATGATTCTGAAGCTGAAAATACAGAATTATTATTATTTTAGATGAATATGCTTGATCTCTGTCACTGACTAGATCTATTTAAAATAATGTCGGACACTTTTTACTGGTAACATCAGACATGTGGCATCATCAGGACCACAAATATTCCCTCATCGCATCATTATACATTATATTCAACATTATATATAGTAGTTTAATGTTACTGACACTAAAACTCTGAAAACTTGAATGTTTTCTCAAACAGAAATGTTAATTTTGCTTGAATTATACACAATACATATTGATGCATTTTTGTATTGCGATATATTGTGACACCTTTACAATTTACTAAAACGATTAAATTAATTCTAAATTCATGACTGTGATACATATGTCCTGTGTGGGCCTCCATACATTTCAGCTCGTCTCGATTTCACATGATAAGCGTGTACATCTCGTCCCTGTGGCGAAGACCATCTCTGAGCAGAGCTTGAAGAGGAATTACACATTTGACAGACCTTTTCATGTGTAATATTGCACAGGAGACTGGCAATTATATTTTGGCAGTTCTGCTCCATTTAGAAAGGTCCAAAGCACTCTTGAGTTTGACGTGTACTTATGTATTATGTCCTAGCTTATGTCCTTGCTGATCTGCCCAAGTAGAACATGTTCCTGGATCAACACAATGGGCCATTTCTATGTTTAGTTCTAACGCATGAAATGTCTCAACGAGTAATGAGGCATGATGGGAAAAAATAGAAAAGTTGCAGGTTCAAACATGATAAGGTGTGTTCCAGGAGCTGACTATATTTCGGGTAATATTATCTGAAGTGGTTTGGGAAATGTTATATAGTTGCTGTGTCAGTGTGTTGTTTTATTGCATGTGTTTGCTCTGGAAACATGCATGCATGGAGTTTCATCGCTCCAAATACCTGTAAAATGAGTTTTCTGTTCAGTGTGCTAATTGGATGTGTGTTTTCATGTAGCGATTTCCCTTCGGAATAATTGACTGAAAACTGCAATCCCGCGAGACCGACTGTGGTGAAGCAATTGACAGCCTGTCGAGAAATCCAGGGCCGTGGGAAGCTTGTGAGAGTCAGAACAGACTGAGTTTGACATCTGTATTTTTGTTCCAACACTTCATTTGTGCCTTCGCTGTGACAACTCACTTTAAGAGGGTCTGTGAGTGTGTGTGTGAGTGTGTGTGTGTATTCCTACAGCCCTCAGAGTCATAATAGAAATATCGGTATTTATGTAGAGGGGAGTGGGGTAAGATGAGCCATCTTTTACTTATGTGGTTTTTAAGATAAGAGAAAATGAGGCAGAAGTACAGGGAAAGTAAACTATCTATCATTTGAAATGATCAGAATAAATCTATGAGAAAGGGTTCTGAAAATATGGCTTCTTATATAAAAAGAAAATCCTGTGGCTCAATTTACCCCAGGTTAGGGGTAAGTTGACCCGAGTCAATGGGTAAGTTGCACCATCTGGGTGTAAACTGAATCTGAATCAAAACCATGTGAAATGTTAAAGAAAATTTACCTCTTTTCAAAATTAGTTTAATATATGATTAAGCATCTCCTGGTTCTTTTTAGAGAAGGATTTGGTGTACTTGTACATCGGTCCTATCAAATAAACTTAAAATAAAAATAAAACAATTTAAAAAAAAGATAAACTAAACCAGTTGTATAATATTACATTGAATTTATACCAGTTTATACTTCAGAGATTTTAAGACCTTATGGTGAGGTAAGTTAAAACACTGGCTCAATTTACCCAGCAGCATTTGGCTCACTTTACCCCATAGCTGCCATTTTGGACAAAACTAGCTACAGTAGCTTACCAATTCAAACTAATATTTAGCTGAAGGATTTGCATGGTTTTATACATTGCTAAATCACCAATATAGATCATAAATATTTTTAGACCTGGACAAATTTGCTGATGTAACAGCCATTACCGTTATGCTCAAATTTGACTTTGACAATCCAAACGCATTTTTACAGTAAATGTTAAAGTAAATGTTTTTACAGTAAATGAGTACCTTCCACTCCTCTCATGTGTTTCTCTTGCAGAAATGATGGGTGGTTCCAAAATATATGGTCACATGACAATAAAAGTGTACAGTTGTTAAGATAAAGGGGGTGGGTCAACTTACCCACTGGCTCATCTTACCCCACTCCCAACACACTGTGTGCACTTTGCATATAGGGATGACATAATTTTGCATATAGATACACTGACATCACTTATCCTGTGCAAATTGACACGACAGAAGTGTGTGTGTGTGTGTGTGTGTGTGTGTGTGCGTGTGTGTGTGTGTGTGTGTGTGTGTGAGTGTGTGTGCGTGTGTGCGTGCATGCATGCGTGCGTGCGTGTGTGTGCGTGTGTGTGTGTGTGTGTTCGCTCCGATCCTTTCATTCCAGTCTAATGGAAGTGTTGAGAATGAGATACTTTTGTCTGGGTTTTAATTAAGAGTTCAGTCAATGGAGCTCAACTTCCCTCATTGTGTGGAGATTAGCCAGCCGACTGATGCTGAGGATTGTGGGAGATGAAGCTGCTCCAGGGGAAACATGTGTTCGTATTATCAGTCAAAGCACATTTCCCCCACTGTCTCTCTGGGTAATGGAGCACGCTTTGTGGCGCAGTATTAATTGAAGGAGGGGAAGGAGTAAAAAGAGACAAAAAATTGAGGCATTGGCATAACATTTGCAGAATGCATAAATTCCGAGCTTGTCCTGAGTTATCCTGAGGAACCAGCTCGTGATACTGAGATCCAGGGGATATTTTAACTCTTTCCCCGCCAGCGTTTTTTTTTTTTTTTTAAGTTTCAACAAAATATTTTGTTGTATAAATACTATATCTGAACATGCAATAACCATGTTTTGTGGTTAAATACTTCATCCATGGGGTTCAGAATGATATAAACACAGATGGAGTAGATCGAGTCCATCAACACCCTTAAAGCTGCACATTCGTTGGTTCAACCTTTCGATCGGCAATGTTCGGCAGTTTTGATTTATACGCTTTTGAATGTTTGATGATCCTTTTAGTGTACAGTAAGCAGTATATCGCAATACAAAAATGCAACAATATGTATCGTGGATAGTGACAATGTGTATAGTTTTAGTGTCAGTAACATTAAACTACTATATATTATGTTGAATATAATGTATAATGATGCGATGAGGGAATATTTGTGGTCCTGATGATGCCACATGTCTGATGTTACCAGTAAAAAGTGTCCGACATTATTTTAAATATATCTAGTCAGTGACAGAGATCAAGCATATTCATCTAAAATAATAATAATTCTGTATTTTCAGCTTCAGAATCATGAATATTGTTATTCTGGCGTCTCTATTGTCCTGTGCTTTGGGTTTCAGCACCAAGTCCAAACCTATTCATTTACACACACAATGTAACACCAAATTTAGCATTTTAATCAACAGTACATTTTTTGTTAACCTTTGATCATATGTCTTGGAGTATCGCAGTAATATTATCGTGAGTTCAGTATCGTGATATGTGTCGAATGGTGACATGAGGGATCGTTACACCAGCTTCTATTGCTTGTTTCCAGTGTTTTGATCCGGAGAGTCTGTACTCTTATATTCTGTATCAGTGAAAACAAACACGGATTGCTGTAAAATTGGGGAAAGAATGAACGTCTTTAGAGCTGAGCTTGGAAACATGTCATCCCGTCAGACGAGGCGCCGCTAAAGGACGGCCGTTATAATGTTCACTGAAACAGAGATGGAGCCGTTGGGATGACACGACTTGAAGACGGGCTAACTGTGAAATATGCTTTAATGGTTCCCTGAAGGAAATACCCCAAAATGAAGAATCTCACATCGTTTATTCACCCTCTTAACAACAACAAACCTAGACCGAAGTGAAATGTCAATAAACTAGATGGAAAATCAACAAACTCAGTCTACCAAACACTGGGTTAAGAACATCTTGGACAAAGGCTGTGTAGATATAGGACAGAACACATGTTGGGTTCATTTTACCCAGCAAATTGGGTTGTTTATTTAACCCATCATAGTTGGTTAATTTTTACTATAGGCTAATACTAGGTTCTTTCTTTCTTTTTTTTTTACTTCATACATTAATTAATGTCTACGGATTAACTTAAGTCCTCGAAATATTTTTAAAATACTCGACACAACCACTGGCTTGCATGTGTCACAGCTGTCACTGTCGTGTCCTGTGTCTTTGGTTCAGTCCTGTGTCTTTGGTTCAGTCCTGTGTCTTTGGTTCAGTCCTGTGTCTTTGGTTCAAGTCCTGTGTCTTTGGTTCAGTCCCGTGTCTTTGGTTCAGTCCCGTGTCTTTGGTTCAAGTCCTGTGTCTTTGGTTCAAGTCCTGTGTCTTTGGTTCAGTCCTGTGTCTTTGGTTCAGTCCTGTGTCTTTGGTTCAGTCCCGTGTCTTTGGTTCAGTCCTGTGTCTTTGGTTCAGTCCTGTGTCTTTGGTTCAGTCCTGTGTCTTTGGTTCAGTCCCGTGTCTTTGGTTCAGTCCCGTGTCTTTGGTTCAAGTCCTGTGTCTTTGGTTCAGTCCTGTGTCTTTGGTTCAGTCCTGTGTCTTTGGTTCAGTCCCGTGTCTTTGGTTCAGTCCTGTGTCTTTGGTTCAGTCCTGTGTCTTTGGTTCAGTCCCGTGTCTTTGGTTCAGTCCCGTGTCTTTGGTTCAGTCCTGTGTCTTTGGTTCAGTCCTGTGTCTTTGGTTCAGTACTGTGTCTTTGGTTCAGTCCCGTGTCTTTGGTTCAGTCCCGTGTCTTTGGTTCAATCCCGTGTCTTTGGTTCAGTCCCGTGTCTTTGGTTCAGTCCTGTGTCTTTGGTTCAGTCCCGTGTCTTTGGTTCAGTCCTGTGTCTTTGGTTCAGTCCTGTGTCTTTGGTTCAGTCCGGTGTCTTTGGTTCAGTCCCATGTCTTTGGTTCAGTCCTGTGTCTTTGGTGTCTTTGGTTCAGTCCTGTGTCTTTGGTTCAGTCCCGTGTCTTTGGTTCAGTCCTGTGTCTTTAGTTCAGTCCTGTGTCTTTGGTTCAGTCCTGTGTCTTTGGTTCAGTCCCGTGTCTTTGGTTCAGTCCTGTGTCTTTGGTTCAGTCCCGTGTCTTTGGTTCAGTCCCGTGTCTTTGGTTCAGTCCTGTGTCTTTGGTTCAGTCCTGTGTCTTTGGTTCAGTCCCGTGTCTTTGGTTCAGTCCCGTGTCTTTGGTTCAGTCCCGTGTCTTTGGTTCAGTCCCGTGTCTTTGCTTCAGTCATGTGTATTTGGTTCAGTCCTATGTCTTTGGTTCAGTCCCGTGTCTTTGGTTCAGTCCTGTGTCTTTGGTTCAGTCCCGTGTCTTTGGTTCAGTCCCGTGTCTTTGGTTCAGTCATGTGTCTTTGGTTCAGTCCTGTGTCTTTGGTTCAGTCCCGTGTCTTTGGTTCAGTCCTGTGTCTTTGGTTCAGTCCTGTGTCTTTGGTTCAGTCCTGTGTTCCAGTTTTCGCGCTCCTCGTTCTGTCTCCTGTGTTAATTTGCCCCAGCTGTGTCTTGTTTTCCTAATCTGTTCTGTGTATTTAAACCCTGTGTTTTCCCTCATTCCTGGTCGGTTATTGTTTCATGTTACGTCGTGTGTACGTGTGTGAGAAACCTTCTGCCTGCCTGTCTGTATCCGTGCGTGTTGTATTATATGTTTTTTATTTTATTTATTTATTTTTATTTTATTTTATTAAAGCAGCACTATGTATCTTTTTCAACCTTTATAATATTTTTCCAAAACCCTTGAGATGGTACATTGACTTTATAGTAGTTTGAATGACACGTCTGCCATAGCCTGACGGTGTCTGTATTGCTTTTACTGGCACTTTGTAACTTCGGGTTTCGGGTAGGAACCCGAGCACAAAAAGAACTACAAAATTCGACTGCTTTACGGCATACATCACTTCCGCAAATTCTGACGTGAGAGCCCAACGAGCGTTTTTTTTTTTTTTTTTACCTCTGTATGTTGTCATGGTCGAAGCAAAGGTTTTGTCGGAGGACAGTAGAAAGAGAAAAAGGGAGAGTGACAAAATAAAAGGCTGGACGAGGATCAATATTGGTCCAGCGTTCTCTCGCTGGCGTGAGCTAAAGGAGGAGGAGGGCTGCGTGCCCGACCGATGCTGGCCGTCAAAAAATAAATAAATCATAAGTAAGCCTATGCCTAAACGGTGTGTACAAGTTTGGTAGGGGCTACATTACATTCTTGCAAGTAAATAATCCATGATTAGACGAACAAAATAATCGTTCAGGATAACTATCCTTATGTCTGCAGGCTGATAGTCATGTTTGTTTATTTATTTTTCAAATTTGCAGATTCATCTATGGTAGCCTGATATTATAATATTGACGATATGGCTATTACCTACCACACAAACATTGAATTGAATTAGCATATCCATTATGTCACTGGCTTGTAAACGTGAGCTACGCAATCTTTTGGCGTTTGAAAAAAATAAAGCCCATGAAACTATATTCATATGACATGCTGAAATAGATGCCAATGAACCATGACAGATTTCACGACAGTAGTAGAAGACAATACTGTTTCCCAACTGTAGGGGGACCCCGAGAGCAAAAGTTCAAAAGTTACATAATGCTGCTTTAACAGACAGACACAGACATATTGACCAAATAGTGCAGTAACGAACAATCTAGTAATTCCATAATTCCAGAAGTGAAATGAAAGTATGTAAATGTATAGGTGTGTGTGTGTGGGTGTGTGTATATGTGTGTATGCATGCATAAGCAAATCTATGGAGAGTGCTGACAATGGTAATTGTTACATAGGAGAAAAGATAGAAATAAGAATAAAAAATAAAAATTGACTAATACAATGTTGGCAGTATGATGGTGGTGAGGAGTGGTGGTGGTGATGGTGGTAATACATAATAAATTGTTACTTTGCTTATGTATTATACAGTATGTTCTATTGGAAGTAAAGATAGTTGGATCTGGATGTGTTGACTGCTGCCTGTTCATCTGCCCACACCTCGCCGTGACAGCATGATAATTCCTCTATTTTTGATCATGTTTTACAGTATAGTATATTTTATATCATTTGAAATGCATATTGCCAACATTTAAGCTCGTTTAACAAATACTAGAATTAAAAAAAAAAAATTTAAAACCTTTAGAAGTTATTCAAGTGTAATATTGACCGGTCTCTGTTGTGCCGTGTCCACCGTAACATCGCCGGATCTCCTGTCGTGTTCAGCGGAGGAACGTCTAACTTCTCAGAGCCGAAATATGAGGCGACTGACTCCATAACCTGTCCATAAACAATCAGTGAATAGTTATTTATTCATACGTATTTATATTCTGTATCTTTTCGAATAAAATCATACAGTGTTATGCAAGGCATCAGGCGTTTCCATCACGACACTCGTTTAGGAGTTGTGCGTTAACCGCATGTGTATCAGGTGAAAGTAAACAGTTGAACTCACATCGCACCCCTTTATGATGCTTTGCATAAAATTAAACGATTTACAGCACAATAACAAATTCATAGATACAATAAAATGTACACAAACCTGTATTTTACAGAAGACATGCACCATTTTGATGGAGCTGCACTGCTCTCTTCTGAAGAGGGCGCAACAAGCCTGCGATCAATAACTCAATCCCTGGGTTATGTCTGACCCAAGATCTGGGTCAGACATAACCCAGATCTAGGTAACACATGAAAACTACCCAAACACTGGGTTGTTATATCTGACCCAGGATCTGGGTAACACTGGGTTGTTATATCTGACCCAGGATCTGGGTAACACAAGAAAACTACCCAAACACTGGGTTGTTATATCTGACCCAGGATCTGGGTAACACAAGGAAACTACCCAAACACTGGGTTGTTATATCTGACCCAGGATCTGGGTAACACTGGGTTGTTATATCTGACCCAGGATCTGGGTAACACAAGAACACTACCCAACAGTGGGTTGTTATATCTGACCCAGGATCTGGGTAACACTGGGTTGTTATATCTGACCCAGGATCTGGGTAACACAAGAAAACTACCCAAACACTGGGTTGTTATATCTGACCCAGGATCTGGGTAACACATGAAAACTACCCAAACACTGGGTTGTTCTTACTTCTGGAACTCGGCTGTTGCGCATTGCAATCTCTCCCATTCATGACCGTAAGTCTTTGTGGATGCTAAACGTAATGACTTCAACATACTGATAGTATTGTGCACTTCTCATTTGAAACACGCTTAACAAGTCACATCAGTTTACCAGGAAAAAATCAAAACTCTACCTTTTCGTTATTGAATATTGTGCTTCAAAGTCTACACGTCACATTATGGAGCCGGTAAAATGGTTTAAGGCTGTTGACTTTAAACTGCTGAAATGTTCCGTTCCATCAGGCTAATAACCCATAAAACACAATAATAGTTCAGCTTTAAATCTCTTCCATTAATTCTCTTCTTGACCCAGATACAATAATGAACGACACTCAATTGTTGAGAGCTGAATGCTGATTTATTAATTCGACCGTTCATTAGTTGTGACCTGACCGAGTCTGGCTCTGTGAACCAGTCTAGAAGCCGCCCGGATCTGGACACACGACTGTTGTGAAGAGCGTTTCAGATAAATGTGTGTTTGTGTGTTTGTGTGGTGTATTGAGATGAGGCTGCTTGTTCTCAGATGTCTCTCCGCTTGACTCGTAAAAGAAAACACACGGAAGTGCACTTCTGATGTTATTGCTTTTTCCACATTTCTCTTTATTTTTTTGTCTAGCACATTGTAAAGTGGTTCCTAAGGGGTGAATGGGAAAGTAAGAGTGACTCGATAGCAAAAGACAAACAGTGCTGCTATTGATAATGATGATAAAGTACGATATTTGCTGAGAGAAACTACGGGCCATATCTTGCACCCAGCATTTTATATATAAAGAACACATTTTTCTTAAATACATACATGTGTGTGTATTTGTATATACAAAATAATTATACACAGTACACACATACAGTGAAGAAAATAAGTATTTGAACACCCTGCTATTTTGCAAGTTCTCCCACTTAGAAATCATGGAGGGGTCTGAAATTGTCATCATAGGTGCATGTCCACTGTGAGAGACATAATCTAAAAAAAAAATCCAGAAATCACAATGTATGATTTTTTAACTATTTATTTGTAAGATACAGCTGCAAATAAGTATTTGAACACCTGAGAAAATCAATGTTAATATTTGGTACAGTAGCCTTTGTTTGCAATTACAGAGGTCAAACGTTTCCTGTGGTTTTTCACCAGGTTTGCACACACTGCAGGAGGGATTTTGGCCCACTCCTCCACACATATCTTCTCTAGATCAGTCAGGTTTCTGGGCTGTCGCTGAGAAACACGGAGTTTGAGCTCCCTCCAAAGATTCTCTATTGGTTTTGGTCTGGAGACTGGCTAGGCCACGCCAGAACCTTGATATGCTTCTTACAGAGCCACTCCTTGGTTATCCTGGCTGTGTGCTTCAGGTCATTGTCATGTTGGAAGACCCAGCCTCGACCCATCTTCAATGCTCTAACTGAGTGAAGGAGGTTGTTCCCCAAAATCTCGCAATACATGGCCCCGGTCATCCTCTCCTTAATACAGTGCAGTCGCCCTGTCCCATGTGCAGAAAAACACCCCCAAAGCATGATGCTACCACCCCCATGCTTCACAGTAGCGATGGTGTTCTTGGGATGGTACTCATCATTCTTCTTCCTCCAAACACGGATAGTGGAATTATGACCAAAAATATATATTTTGGTCTCATCTGACCACATGACTTTCTCCCATGACTCCTCTGGATCATCCGAATGGTCATTGGCAACTTAAGACGGGCCTTGACATGTGCTGGTTTAAGCAGGGGAACCTTCCGTGCCATGCATGATTTCAAACCATGACGTCTTAGTGTATTACCAACAGTAACCTTGGAACCGGTGGTCCCAGCTCTTTTCAGGTCATTGACCAGCTCCTCCCGTGTAGTTGTGGGCTGATTTCTCACCTTTCTTAGGATCATTGAGACCCCACGAGGTGAGATCTTGCATGGAGCCCCAGTCCGAGGGAGATTGACAGTCATGTTTAGCTTCTTCCATTTTCTAATGATTGCTCCAACAGTGGACCTTTTTTCACCAAGCTGCTTGGCAATTTCCTAGTAGCCCTTTCCAGCCTTGTGGAGGTGTACAATTTTGTCTCTAGTGTCTTTGGACAGCTCTTTGGTCTTGGCCATGTTAGTAGTTGGATTCTTACGGATTGTATGGGGTGGACAGGGGTCTTTATGCAGCTAACGACCTCAAACAGGAGCATCTAATTTAGGATAATAAATGGAGTGGAGGTGGACATTTTAAAGGCAGACTAACAGGTCTTTGAGGGTCAGAATTCTAGCTGATAGACAGGTGTTCAAATACTTATTTGCAGCTGTATCTTACAAATAAATTGTAATTTTAGAGTATATTATTTCTATAGTAAGTACTTCTTTTGAAGGTACATATTCTAAAGGGTACTTCTTTTTCACACTGACATCTTGTCATCCATGCTCGTCTCTCGGTTGGGGAGCGCAGTAGAGATGCATTATGATTGAGGGCTTGAGTGTTTCCTCGTCCACAGAACGAGCGTCTGTAGTCAGTCCATGTAAACCCACAGGCCTCCACAGGCCAAAGGCTGCGGGCGAGTGCCTGAGTGCACACACACTGTCCTGCGGTGTAATAAAGTCCTGCGATGCGGCTCTTAATCCATTTACTGTTTGACAGCCGTGCAATTGTTTCCCTCCACAAACCCTTTGTCAGGTGACAGTTCTGGACCGGTCAGGAGAACCCCGGTGAGTCTCTGCGTTTGGGGGATTTATTTCTCGGTTCGATTGTCCCGTTGTCCAAAGAAAAGGGTTCACCTTGGTGTTACTGCATGCATTGCTCAGGTGTAGATTAACTGAGACGAGACCATTCATTTTTGGTATTTATGATGTGCTTTTAACATTTGAAGTTGCAAATGCTGTGTTTAAATCTTAAATGCCATGGCTGACAGGACAGGATAATTGCAACCACTAGTTGAGACCTAAATATATTCAGCGCTTGTGACATTTATCCACAGGGATTATAGCCGTGTTGCTTATAACCTAATAAATGTACAGAAACTGACTGTCTGACTGTCAAAGGCCACTAATATACAGACTCTGAACTAAATGCACACTTCTGAAGAGTTTCTTTTCTAACTTCAAGAGGATTCATTTTCATGCTCTCAGCGATTATCACAGGAAAAGCTTTTTGATCGTGTTGCCATCACTGCCAAGAAAAAAGAGTCTATCGACTTCAGAAAGTGCTTCATGTGATGAACAGTTTTTTTTTCCAAGTAAAAATATGATCTTAACTTCAACCTGACTACATTAGGTTACGCCAATACTAAAAAAAACAGCTCCTCAAGATAGTATATCTATAAATATAATATATTTTGAAGAATGATTTTGATTCATTAGCATCTCATTGATGCACTTGTTCTCCATGTGGCATTCAGTCTTTAAATTATAGTCTTCTCATAAACTGATGTACCAAATAGTCTATGTATGAATAAGTGAATTTACATAATCATAAGTGAGCTGCTGAACTGGGTTCAAGCCCGGATTACCCAGGGGTCCATGCGCACTTGGGGCCCAAGCCAGGGGAAGAAAATGTTATTTTATCTGGTAACACTTTATTTTGATGGTCCCTTTTGAATGTGCTATTGACTATAAGAAACTTTGGAACTATATGTCAACTAACTCTCACTGGAGTAGTATACTGTCTGCTTAAAGGATTAGTTCACTTTTAAAAAAACATTTGCTGATAATTTACTCACCCCCATGTCATCCGAGATGTCCATGTCTTTCTTTCTTCAGTCGAAAAGAAATGAAGGTTTTTGATGAAAACATTCCAGGATTTTTCTCCATATAATGGACTTCAACAGGACCCAAACGGTTCAAGGTCCAAATGACAGTTTCAGTGCAGCTTCAAAGGGCTTTAAACGACACCAGGCGATGAATAAGGGTCTTATCTAGACAAACCATCGGCATTTCACAAATAAATAAAACAGTTTAAGTTTTATAAGCACAAATGCTCGCCTTGCTCTGTTCTGTGATGCACGTTCGTGACTCACGTAATACGCAATTACGTTGAAAAGGTCACGCTTCTGTCCTGACGAAAATTCTCTTTTAGCCTTTTTAATATTAAAACACCCAGGATACGCACACGAAATGGGCATTTAAACGATAAACTGACACAAAGACATTTGAATATGTGTATTATGGTCCTCCTTCCTCACATTCGTAAACACTGACTCGGTACTTCCGCCGACGCGTGACCTTTTCAACGTAATTGCGTATTACGTGAGTCACGAACGCGCATCACAGAACAGAGCAAGGCCAGCATTTGTGCTTATAAAACGTACACTTTTTAATTTATTTGTGAAATGCCGATGGTTTGTCTAGATAAGACCCTTATTCATCGTCTGGTGTCGTTTAAAGCCCTTTGAAGCTGCACTGAAACTGTCATTTGGACCTTGAACCGTTTGGGTCCTGTTGAAGTCCATTATATGGAAAAAAATCCTGGAATGTTTTCATCAAAAACCTTCATTTCTTTTCGACTGAAGAAAGAAAGACATGGACATCTTGGATGACATGGGGGGGAGTAAGTTATCAGCAAAAGTTTTTAATATCTGCATATACTTTATTGTGATGGTCCTCCAACAGACACTCTACTGACTATAAGTAATTTTGCAACTACATGTCAACTTAATCTAACCCTAACCCTACCAGTCTACTAATACTCTACACACACTCTAATGAGAGTTAGTAGACATGTAGGAGCAACGTTACTTATAGTCAACAGAACGTGTTAAAGGGACCATCAAAATAAAGTGAAACATTTTTTTTTACATTTCCGATGACAGAGCATATTTTTGCAGTAAGTGCCTGTCTTTCCAGCAAAAAGACGACCGCCACTAAACAGCTACAGTGCTGTAGGTCGTAGAGCGTGAGGTGATTGATAGGAGCTTTTGACGTGTTCAACCTGAGTTTGAATCCGCCTTTTATCGAACTCGCTCTTTTCCCAACACATATATGATATAAAATGTATAACCTAACATAAAGGTCTCTAGAGGTATTTTGCCAACGAACTAAAATCGAAACCGTGATATGGCTTTGTGCCTTTATAAAACAGCACAAGACTGTAATTAAGTAGCCTATAGGCGTTCTGTGTGTGATGGTGATTTAAAGAGAAATGCGCTCTTTGCTCACGCGATCAGCGTGGAGATCTGGTGTTTTCTCCAAAATAAAAGCTCAAGCGTTTATTTCTTGCAAGTGAAGAAATTAGGACAAAAGTATTGCAATTTTCCTGTACTATAGTGTAATGTAAAATATACTTTTGAAATATGAATTTTCATTTATACAGTACATTTATAGGCTATACGGATTTTACGTCATAGGAATAATTATATAAATCATTATTATAATAATAGTTTGGCATCCTAAAACACCAGTGATAATGTAATGTAGACTGGGACTCTATATCATAACTAAAAAGATGTTTGAGTCCTCTTTAATGTCCAGGTACAAGTCAATGCTTTTTCTGTGTTCAGTGTGCACAGGTCATGGGTCGAAGCCGGTGGAAGCGCTCAAAGTGCACCAGATTGATGCATTCGACCTTAAAATGTACAAAACTTTCTTGCCCCCGAACCCCCTACAGGAACAGAGGTCCACACAACACAGTTTTACAAAATCCTATGGGAAAGAACCATCATTTATGAACTTTACTCCAGCATAGTTCAACAAAGTTCCTTTTAAGTCAGTGAAACTATTAATGCCAAATTGACAAACTATATATTTGGCCTGTCTACGGGGGGGGCCGACAAGACATTGTCCCCAGGAGCCTCTGAATTCTTCATTATTATTTTTTTTTTTTGTGCAATAAATTCACCATAGATGATCGAACATACGTGACATGCTGCATGACTACAGACATGGAAGTGGTTTATGTCATGGCATTATGTTCAGGACCTCACGTACAGGAACACAAGAGCTTCTGCTGATTAAACGGTGAAATCTGCTGTTTGATTAGATCAAGTCTTCAATGCTAAATGCCAATGAATTGTTCTTTCTTGGTAGAAGAGAGATGCAAATAGAAATGAGTTGAAGGTCAGAAGACCCAGAGAAATCAGAAGCGCTTGTGATCTCTCGTTCTGGAGTGTGTTTCCTGCTGTAACTCGCTGCTTCACTATCACAGTACGCTGTAACTCGCTGCTTCACTATAACAGTACGCTGTAACTCGCTGCTTCACTATCACAGTACGCTGTAACTCGCTGCTTCACTATCACAGTACGCTGTAACTCGATGCTTCACTATCACAATACGCTGTAACTCGCTGCTTCACTATCACAGTACGCTGTAACTCGCTGCTTCACTATCACAGTACGCTGTAACTCACTGCTTCACTATCACAGTACGCTGTAACTCGCTGCTTCACTTTCACAGTACGCTGTAACTCGCTGCTTCACCATCACAGTACGCTGTAACTCGCTGGTTCACCATCACAGTACGCTGTAACTTCACTATCACAGTACGCTGTAACTCACTGCTTCACTATCACAGTACGCTGTAACTCACTGCTTCACTATCACAGTACGCTGTAACTCACTGCTTCACTATCACAGTACGCTGTAACTCACTGCTTCACTATCACAGTACGCTGTAACTCGCTGCTTCACTATCACAGTACGCTGTAACTCGCTGCTTCACTATCACAGTACGCTGTAACTCACTGCTTCACTATCACAGTACGCTGTAACTCGCTGCTTCACTATAACAGTACGCTGTAACTCGCTGCTTCACTATCACAGTACGCTGTAACTCACTGCTTCACTATCACAGTACGCTGTAACTCGCTGGTTCACTATCACAGTACGCTGTAACTCGCTGCTTCACTATCACAGTACGCTGTAACTCGCTAGTTCACTATCACAGTACGCTGTAACTCACTGCTTCACTATCACAGTACGCTGTAACTCACTGCTTCACTATCACAGTACGCTGTAACTCGCTGGTTCACTATCACAGTTCGCTATAACTCGCTGCTTCACTATCACAGTACGCTGTAACTCGCTGGTTCACCATCACAATACACTGTAACTCACTGCTTCACCATCACAGTACGCTGTAACTCGCTGCTTCACTATCACAGTACGCTGTAACTCGCTGCTTCACTATCACAGTACGCTGTAACTCACTGCTTCACTATCACAGTACGCTGTAACTCGCTGCTTCACTTTCACAGTACGCTGTAACTCGCTGCTTCACTATCACAGTACGCTGTAACTCGCTGGTTCACCATCACAGTACGCTGTAACTCACTGCTTCACTATCACAGTACGCTGTAACTCACTGCTTCACTATCACAGTACGCTGTAACTCGCTGCTTCACTATCACAGTACGCTGTAACTCGCTGGTTCACTATCACAGTACGCTCGCTGCTTCACTATCACAGTACGCTGTAACTCACTGCTTCACTATCACAGTACGCTGTAACTCGCTGGTTCACTATCACAGTGCGCTGTAACTCGCTGCTTCACTATCACAGTACGCTGTAACTCGCTGGTTCACTATCACAGTACGCTGTAACTCGCTGGTTCACTATCACAGTACACTGTAACTCACTGCTTCACTATCACAGTACGCTGTAACTCACTGCTTCACTATCACAGTACGCTGTAACTCGCTGGTTCACTATCACAGTACGCTGTAACTCGCTGATTCACTATCACAGTACGCTGTAACTCGCTGGTTCACCATCACAATACGCTGTAACTCACTGCTTCACCATCACAGTACGCTGTAACTCGCTGCTTCACTATCACAGTACGCTGTAACTCGCTGCTTCACTATCACAGTACGCTGTAACTCACTGCTTCACTATCACAGTACGCTGTAACTCGCTGCTTCACTATCACAGTACGCTGTAACTTCACTATCACAATACGCTGTAACTCACTGCTTCACTATCACAGTACGCTGTAACTCGCTGCTTCACTATCACAGTACGCTGTAACTCGCTGCTTCACCATCACAGTACGCTGTAACTCGCTGCTTCACTATCACAGTACGCTGTAACTCACTGCTTCACTATCACAGTACGCTGTAACTCGCTGCTTCACTATCACAGTACGATGTAACTCGCTGGTTCACTATCACAGTACGCTGTAACTCACTGCTTCACTATCACAGTACGCTGTAACTCGCTGGTTCACTATCACAGTACGCTGTAACTCGCTGCTTCACTATCACAGTACGCTGTACCTCACTGCTTCACTATCACAGTACGCTGTAACTCGCTGGTTCACTATCACAGTACGCTGTAACTCGCTGCTTCACTATCACAGTACGCTGTAACTCGCTGCTTCACTATCACAGTACGCTGTAACTCGCTGGTTCACTATCACAGTACGCTGTAACTCACTGCTTCACTATCACAGTACGCTGTAACTCGCTGGTTCACTATCACAGTACGCTGTAACTCGCTGCTTCACTATCACAGTACGCTGTAACTCGCTGCTTCACCATCACAGTACGCTGTAACTCGCTGCTTCACCATCACAGTACGCTGTAACTCGCTGCTTCACTATCACAGTACGCTGTAACTCGCTGCTTCACTATCACAGTACGCTGTAACTCGCTGCTTCACTTTCACAGTACGCTGTAACTCGCTGCTTCACTATCACAGTACGCTGTAACTCGCTGCTTCACTATCACAGTACGCTGTAACTCGCTGCTTCACTATCACAGTACGCTGTAACTCGCTGCTTCACCATCACAGTACGCTGTAACTCGCTGCTTCACTATCACAGTACGCTGTAACTCGCTGCTTCACCATCACAGTACGCTGTAACTCGCTGCTTCACTATCACAGTACGCTGTAACTCGCTGCTTCACTATCACAGTACGCTGTAACTCGCTGCTTCACCATCACAGTATGCTGTAACTCGCTGCTTCACCATCACAGTACGCTGTAACTCCTGCTTCACTATCACAGTACGCTGTAACTCGCTGCTTCACCATCACAGTACGCTGTAACTCGCTGCTTCACTATCACAGTACGCTGTAACTCACTGCTTTACTATCACAGTACACTGTAACTCGATGCTTCACTATCACAGTACGCTGTAACTCGCTGCTTGATGCTTCACTATCACAGTACGCTGTAACTCGCTGCTTGACTATCACAGTACGCTGTAACTCGCTGCTTCACTATCACAGTACGCTGTAACTCACTGCTTCACTATCACAGTACGCTGTAACTCGCTGCTTCACTATCACAGTACGCTGTAACAACTCACTGCTTCACTATCACAGTACGCTGTAACTCGCTGCTTCACTATCACAGTACGCTGTAACTCGCTGCTTCACTATCACAGTACGCTGTAACTCGCTGCTTCACTATCACAGTACGCTGTAACTCGCTGCTTCACCATCACAGTACGCTGTAACTCGCTGCTTCACTATCACAGTACGCTGTAACTCGCTGCTTCACTATCACAGTACGCTGTAACTCACTGCTTCACTATCACAGTACGCTGTAACTCACTGCTTCACTATCACAGTACGCTGTAACTCGCTGCTTCACTATCACAGTACACTGTAACTCGCTGCTTCACTATCACAGTACGCTGTAACTCGCTGAAGAAATCCACTAGCGAGTCTCGACTGTTTCCCCAAACTGTCGCAAATGGGTCATTCAACCGCGTTGGTTAATGACGTCACACACGTGGTGGAGTAATTACTACTGTTAATTAATCTGTTTGAGATCGAATTAACGCTAGATGTTTTGATATAAATTACAGACATGCATCTGAGGAATATTTCTCATTTTTCTCAGTTATTTTGCTTTATTTCCAGATTCGATCATAGTCTCGTTCTTACGCACTAGAGCTCGTCACACATACACTCTTCAAAAACTACACTTTAAATCTCTTGACAAACTAAATGACGTAAATGAAATTTGTATGTGTTCTGAATAAAAGACACAGATTGCACTGAATGTCAGCTTGCTTATTTTGCTCAAGATCAGGATTTATTGAGTCCACATGTCATGCAAACAAGAAACTGCTTCTAACCACAGGAGATCTGTTGCTCACACACACAACTCTGCGATCCTGTCGCTCACACACACACAACTTTGCGATGCTGTTGCTCACACACAACTCTGCGATGATGTCGCTCACACACACAACTCTGCGATGCTGTTGCTCACACACACACAACTCTACGATGCTGTCGCTCACACACACAACTCTGCGATGCTGTCGCTCACACACACACAACTCTGCGATGATGTCGCTCACACACACAACTCTGCGATGCTGTCGCTCACACACACAACTCTGCGATGCTGTCGCTCACACACACAACTCTGCGATGCTGTCGCTCACACATACACAACTCTGCGATGCTGTTGCTCACACACACACAACTCTGCGATGATGTTGTTCACACACACAACTCTGCGATGCTGTCGCTCACACACACAACTCTGCGATGCTGTCGCTCACACACACAACTCTGCGATGCTGTCGCTCACATACACACAACTCTGCGATGATGTTGTTCACACACACAACTCTGCGATGCTGTCGCTCACACACACAACTCTGCGATGCTGTCACTCACACACACAACTCTGCGATGCTGTCGCTCACACACACAACTCTGCGATGATGTCGCTCACACACACAACTCTGCGATGCTGTCACTCACACACACAACTCTGCGATGCTGCTCGCGAATGTTCATCAGAACGATAGTTTCGGGAAACACAGACTCGCTGAACTGATGATAACGACAGAACATGTGATTATAGTTGGGTAACGGTGCATTCGGGAAACACCCCTGACGGTCTAAAGGCCTCTGGGTTTCAGCAGGACAGAGAGATGAACACACACGAATCTGAGCCTGACAGAAGCCGTCACTGCAGTTTTCAGTTCAAAGCAGTTTATAGAGGGAATCTTAACATCAAGATATTTACACAGCACAGTTTACCCATCACAAATTAATGAGATTACATGAACACTTGATATGAAATGATATTCAAAAGAAGAAGATTTTTTTATATTTTTTTTATATACACGGCTCTCGGTAGACGTACCATGTTAACTCTTTCCTCACCATTGACAGAGTTTTCCACCAATCCGTGTTTTCACTGTTATACGGTAGGGGTGTTATAAAGCATCTTCTGAAAGAGAACTGAATCTCCTGATTAAAACACACTAAATAAAGCTGAAACAAGTGATTGAAGGCTGCCAACTTAAATTATAAAACACCAGCAGGGAAAGAGTTTTTTTTTTTGCGTTTTTTTTGTGTCTTTTTTGAGAATTTTTTTTTGTGCATCACATATTTTAACAATCGTCATAAATTATGAATCATTCAAAAGCTTAAACGCACGCGAAAACCATTTTGAAATCGGTCATTGCGTTATCATGCTAACACTACTCTAAATCATTGTACCTGGCTCCTCCCACTAGTGCGGTGTCATGTTTCATATTACACGATTTATAATCAATACTTTTTCTAATCTTGACAAAACACATATCGTTGCAGGGAGCAACGTGGCGATTTTGCAGAAATTTCACCACAGGTTTGTTTCTTCAAAGAGCCCTAATATAAACAGTGTATCTGAAATGTGTCAGCGGATTGAATTGCAAACACAAGATTGAATCTGAAAGTCAGAGTTAGAGAGAATAATGGACAAACACGACTGTTTATGCAGTAATGCAATACAATGCGAGTCATGTACTAATATGATTGTTCTCTCTGAAATGTGCTTCATGGTAGACGTGTGTGTGTGTGTGTGTGTGTGTGTGTGTGTGTGTGTGTGTGTGTGTGTGTGTGTGTGTGTGTGTGTGTGTGTGTGTGTGTGTGTGTGTGTGTGTGTGTGTGTGTGTGTGTGTGTGTGCGTGTGTGTAAGGGGATAGAATATAGTTTGTACAGTATAAAAATCATTACGCCTATGGAGAGTCCTCATAATGTAGTTGCACCAACGTGTGTGTGTGTGTGAGTGAGTGAAAGAAAGTGAAAAGAAGAAGAGCTATATGAAAAGAAAATAGTGTGTGAGACCTTTCATGGGGAAAAAGGAGATATTTGAGGATTAACTCAGATTTATGGCATGTCATAACAATTTCTACGTTTCAGCGTTGACCTTTCCCTCAGCACTCGAGTGATAGATGTACTTCATTACCATGTTTGAAAAGCACCAAACGAAACACCTTCCTCTCAGAGTCGCCAGAGATTGATCAGCACAGGATTGTGGGTAAAAAGATCAGGTTTGCCCATATGACCCTGGTGTCATGTTAACAGACAGGCTTGACATTGCTCTCAAACAGTAGAGCGCTGGCTCTTGCAACGCCAAGGTCATGGGTTCGATTCCCAGGGAAAGCAAGAACTGATAAGAATGTAAATGTGTGCCTTTAAATGCAATGCAAGTCGCTTTGGATAAAAGCGTCTGCCATAAATGTAAATGAAGGTATGCACAGTATAAAATGTGGAAATCTCACCGACATGATATAATATCCCCCTATAATCCCATTATAAATCATGTTTATTCTAGCTGATGTAGTTTCTATGCATCTGCAGATATATGAGTGTGTGACTATTCGATAAATGCAGTATGAAATAAGAGAATTAGTCACGTTTATGGCGATTGAAGTGTATTTATTTCTGTAAGCATATCAATTTTCACTCAGCTCCTTCAAACATGCCAACAAGATGTCACAACACTTTATACATGTTCAGTTATAGTGGAAGTCTTATCGGTCACACATAATCCCTGTCAAGAACACACAGACAATTCCCTTCATTCCCTAAAAACTTCAGGTTGTCACGACCAAATTTTCCTTCAAACCACAGTATATGTTTTAGGAAAAACGACATATTTTCATTCATATTTCACATATGTCCTGTATAACGGGGCTAGTTCAGGCTGATGTTCATTGGCCACCAACGAGTTGTCTCTGTCAGTGATACTGTTATAGAGGAACTGACAGATATTCATTAAATAATCTTTTAATGTACAATGCTATCAAAATCATCTGAGTCTGAAAGTTTTAGCAGAGCTTAATTCAACAGAATGGAAAAAAAAAAGTTAAATAAAATACTACATACACTATAAAAATGCTTGTTTCAACCCATGTTTGGGTCAAATATGGACAAACCCAACCGTTTGGTTAAAAAATGTAAACAAATGTTTGGGTTTGTCCATATTTGACCCAGACATGGGTTGAAACAAACGAGAATGTTTTACTGTATGAATTAAATGTACATTGGTTCTTCTTATTATTATTTTTTAATATTATATGTATTGTAGGTTAGTTTTCTTCAGTTAGATTGAAGTTTGCAGTTCACCACAACACATTATGGACAAGGTGAAATTGTACAAATAGACCAAACAAGATGTATAAAACATGTTTAAAAATAGATAAATGCATTTAAATAATATTATAAAAGAAAACAATTAGATTAAATAGTGCCATCAATAGTCAAGAAGTCCCCAAGACATTTCAAATCCACCAATATTTACAGAGATATTCAAAATTAGGAAATAATAATTTTAAAAAAAGTAATTGTTTGAGGAAAGTGGCAATAATAATAAAGAACAATTAGTTTGCCACGTGTTGTCATAGTCACTAATCTTTTTATAAATATTTAAGGAAAATACTACATTGGTTCTTATTCAATTGTGAGTGGCCTTACATCAATCAATCAATCAATTTATCAATTAATCATTTATTTCTAGAGCACGTTTAAACACAACCAAAGTGCTTTACAAACAATGAAAGAAACGCAAGAAAGAAAGAAAAAAAACAGCCAAAATAAGTGATCAATCAATAGAATAAAAGAGAAACCCAGGATGACAAACTATGAAGTGTTAAAAGAGTGATTAAGTAAGTCTTAAGATAAGCCTAAAGCCTAATAAAGGGAGGATGGCTTAGCGATAGTGCGATCACCACGTTTAGTTAAGTTTTACTCTATAGGAACTGTGAGAAGGCCAAGGTCACAAAATCTCCGGTTTCCAGAAGGAGTGTACGGAGTCAAGAGATCAGGTAATATTGAGGAGGGAGATTATTGAGGGCTTTGTAAAGAAATATTGAAATCTTAAATTGTATTGCTTCGGTTCAGATGTGTCCCTGAGTGTAGACAAGATTCAGACCCGTTGTCACGCGTGTTTGAGATCGTACCGCGGTCAGGCTTGTGCACTGTTCAGAATTTAATTAAGAATGACTCCTTAAATCCAATTCAGTTCTTGAATTTGAATTGAATTTGAATTGATGTCAAAAACAGGATCTAGAATTACAATTCGAATTTGAATTAAAGGAAGCAGAATTGCAATTCAATAACAATTCAAAGAAATTCATATACATATTTTAAATGAAGTGTTTAACAATGAAGCTTTACAGTAAATGTCAGATATGATTGCATTATGCACTTTGTGTTTTTTGATTACTTTGAAATGAAAATTGGAACAAAACTAATTAAACAACATTGAGGGAGTAATTTATTTCAAGAATTTTATCATTATCTATATTTTAGAACAAAATGTATGCAGGGTTGAGGAGTGACTACGAGTAATACAATTATGTTATTAAATTACAAAATTAATGTAATTGTATTTATTTGTTTTACTGAGGCAAAATGTGTAATTCAATTAGTTACTAATCAAATTAAAAGGAAATTGCTTTGCATTGATAAAGTAATCCAAATAAAATAACCCAAACCACATTTATAATGGGTCACTAATAACAGTAAGCAATTACATTTTTAAAGTAACTTTACTAAACCTTAATGAGATTCATCACATTCCTTCTGTTGTGTGACTGTGTGGAATTTCTTTGAATTGCCATGAATTTAATTCCACTTCCTGTCATTCCAATTCCAATTCCAATTCAACTTCCTGTGGGGCGGAGTCAATTCAATTCAAATTCCAATTCATGAATTGAATGCAGGCCAATTCTGAAATTCTGCATTATTTGCAGTGAAGTTAGCGCTGTCGGTGTCTGTGTCTGCAGTGAGAGTCCTCTCAGCGGGCCGCTCTGATCCGTCATGTAGAGGGATGTCTCCTAATGACTTATTCATATCATATTTCCTCTTCTCATCAGTCGAGCACAGCCGTGTGTACGCTGCCATCTTTAGCTCTGCCTCCGTGCCGGATACACCAAACAATCTTTCTCCCACTCGAGGGGTCTTAAAGAGCGGCTCAGCGGGTGGGCTGTGTTTGCATAATTTTATTGCCAGTAAGGCATAAACAGTCACTACCACACTTGATTAATCATGGTTCTCATATTCCCCGCCGTCTTTCATAGACATAAGTGCTGCGGAGCCGCATGGGAATAAATGTGACAGTTTAAAACATGCTTGTTAATCCCTCCTCGACGCCTAAAGAAGCTGCGATACAGCTAAAGTGTCTAGATGAGAATGTGTACCTTTTGTTTTCAGTGTAAATCGCAGGATTACAGTGAATTAATTGGGACCCCCACGTTGAACGACTGTCCAGAAATGCAAATCGGCTCCTCGTTTGCATTCGGTCGCGTCCGGATAATTAAATGGCTGTGGTGTGTGTTTACAGGCGACACGTGCACCATGGCGGAGTACAACAAGCTGAAGAACATGTTGCTGGATATGCAGCCCAGGACCAACACGAACGGGGAGCTGGACGCCATGGACCAGAGGAGGAATCTGGTGGACACCATGTTCAAGTATATAGATCGAAACCAGGACGGCCGTCTGAGCAGTGAGGAGCTGGCAGAGGTGAGGGGTGTTGGACAGTCAATGGGTCTCATTCATGAAACAGTCATAAATATACGAGGAAATATGTGAGTGATTTGCGCGTGAAGAGACCTTCCCGAAAATGATCCACTGATTCAGAAATACGTCGTAACCGTCAGATGTGATAGTGAAATGTGTGTGTGTGTGTTAATGAATTCCAACCAGTCGTACCTGTAAATGGGACGCGCGTACACGCTCAACTATATATGGGCATCATATTATGACACCAAACGAAGGATATCAATGTCTTCTCTTCTCAAAAGCGAATGAAAAAGAAAAATTTCTCAAATGCAGAAATTGAAGTTCACTTCGAAAAAAATGCTATTACTGGCTCTCATAATAAAAGTAAAAAGAAAACCTGTGTGTAATTACTATATAATATTTTTTTCAAAATGCTGTGTAAATATGTACCCGATTAAGGTGAATTAAAATGCAGCAAAACGTTCGGATGTTAAACGCACTGTTTACGCGTGGCTGGAGCAGGTGTAGATTTCTTTCGTACCAACTAACATTTGGAAGATACGAACATTTTAATGAATCCGAAAATTACGCCAGAACCACTTTACACACGATTTACACACAAATTCGTTCTGCTCATGTTTCATGAATGAGACCCATTGTCCTTTGTTCTGAAAGGGTTTAAGTAAGGGATAATGTAGATCCAGCGGTTGTTATCTCAGAATAAACCCTGACGGGGTGATCAGGATCAGGTCTCCATCAGCCTGAAGGGGTTTATTCTGAGATAACAACCGGCTGGATCTACTTTATCACACTTATTACACGCTACTTTCCACATGAGTAAATAATTAGACACGAAATATTGATCTGAGTTGATTAGCTCTTTAAACGCAAAGCTTCCGCGGAGAGAGCAGTTTCAGCGGCGAGTTCAAACTAGACGGACATTTCAGAGATACGGTGTACAGTCATAACACTGATTACACAGCATTTCAACACATTAATAATTATGGGGATTAGAGATATTGATTTCAGATTAAACTGTTTTAAAACCGTACCTGTTTGTATTTTATAATCCAACCATGTATAAAACAATAGACACAAAATGGCAGCATCAGCGTTTGTATGAAACAAGAGAGAGCGAGTCCACGATACTGGATGGCATAGTTAAATAACTGTTTTAATATTTTATTAGCTCACCAAACGCAAAACTTCCACGAAGAAAACCCGTTCCGAGCGAGTGTATAGCGCCGCTGACTTCAGTGACCCGGACTGTGTTTCTGTTCTCAGCGGCTGTTATCTGGGAATAATATACCGCTGGATGGAGCGATTGACCAATCAGAATCAAGTATTCCACAGAGCCGTGTAATAATATGCGATAATGATCATCAGACTGCACAGCGAATATTAGGAAATACGTACTTATTTACACACCCTTATGTCATCACAAACACAAGCCAAAGTTGAAGATTCATTACATCCAGGACTTGATATTCAGTTTTCTGCTCACCAGTCACTGTGGCTAGTGGTTTTACAAAGTTACTAGCCACTAGTAACTTTACTAGTTTTTCATTGCCCACAGTTTTTACATTGATACCGTGGGGGAAAAACGGCCATGCAGATATTTTTAATATTATCTCATAATTTGACAACAGGTTTCTTAGGCTGCTGTCACTTTAAGACCTGACGCACGGATCCATTACACTGTTACGTTCATTAAAACATGACTGACTGTGGTGATGTGAATACTCACCAAGATCAGCATTATTGACATTATTTTGTGTGTATTTGACTGTTTAAGCACATTAAGCAGTGAAAAATAACTCAATTTAGTGCTGAGAGGCGGCTTTATGTTTTTAACACCAACTATAATCATCTGGAGCAAATGTGTGTAACTCACTGTCAGAGAGATGAGAGAAAGAGCAGCTATTCTGCTGAAAATGAGTATTGGAAGCGTTTCAGATATTTTTGTATCGTAAAATCTGTATTTTTGACAACACTACATTGCATTTAGTTCATTATTTCAGATGGCTTTTTAAAAGACTACAAGTGAAACATGTAAAGGCTATATTATATATAAAATTCAACCCACCAAAGTGGCTGATAGAGTGATTGCGTTACACGCCACCGCTGAAATAAACCCGCTTTTGGCAGATTGTCGGGTGTTAATGTGAAGCCCTGATTACATGACAGTTTATAGACAGTTAAGTCTGTTAAGCTCCAAAAAACAACCACCTCCAAAGCTGTCCATATTATTCATTTGTGACTTTTTTGAGTTGTTATATAAGGTTTATGCTTAAAACTGACTGTACACTCTTAGAAAAAAAAGGTTTATTTGGATGTATGTAGAACTATAGGGTTCTTGACTGAATTATAAAAAATATTCATGCACAAAAAGGTTCTATGTTGGGTGTAATTTTTTTTTTCATTTTTTCATTTTGTTTTATTTGTCAGGGACAATGCAGCGCACATTATTACATACATAATTATCATAGGCAAAGCCATAACAAAATGTGTAAATGTGTTGCATAAAAGGTTTCTAGCCAATAAGCTAATTTACAACCCCAGTCCCTGGTCAGGCCTTTCTAAAATCATATACCAAATAATATATAATAAAAAAAAATAAAAAATAAAAAAAACATAGTGTAGATTACACAATCATGCGTCAAATACATTATAAACACTAACATTGACATTTTACACAATCCCGACCACATTACACAAAACAACACATCACATCCAGCTCAGACAAAACATTAAAAATAAAATAAAAAAAAAGACTCAATGTCCACATATTTGATTTTCTGATTTTCTTGATTTCCAGTGTTTCACCTTTCTATTAAATGTTTTCAGGTCGGTTTCTGTTTTTTTTTTTTCGTTGGTAAATCATTCCAAAAATGGGTCCCTATCACTGAAAAACTTGACTGGCCAAAAGTGGTTTTGCGCTCCTCTGCTATGCACCACCCGCTGCTCTCCTAGTGCCAACTCTCCTTGTGTTTATTTTTGTCACAAAAGGACAGAGTATAGCTGGAGCTCGATTATTTGTGCATTTAAAAATCAGCTTAAGAAAAGAAAACTTTATAAAACTATCAAAATCTAAAAGCTTGTATTTCTGTACAATCAAACGGTGATGCCACATAATTGGTTTCTGATCCATAATTTTCAGTCCATTACATAATATGATTGCATGTTTTTCTAGTGATAGTGTTTACAGGCTGTTTAAAGGTAGGGTAGGCAATTTAAAAGAGGCTAGCAATAGCTCTCATGTCTCAAAGCACATAACATTACAATAATAATGAACGTAAACCACTTACAGAGCTCTTACTAGTGCCATCTGACTGCTGCAGATCAATTTAGCCGTTGATATAGTGTTGACATAGACATTTGGACCGAATGCTGGATGAACCGTTTTTGATCCTGAGACTTCCACCGAGGATAGATGTACATGCTTTAATATTTAGACCACTTCCATTATTGATTTCTATCAGGACGTGATGAAAAGTTTCAACTAGTATAGCAAAATGTGTTTATAAAACAAATAGCCTACCCTACCTTTAATTAATTACATAAAGTAAAATAAAAATTGGTTTGGTTCTTGTCATTATTGAAATCTGGGTGAACAAAAAATGACAGTTTTCTTTCTTTTTTTTGTGAACTCTTCCATTTACACTCACAACATGTTCCACTTTAAACCCTAATGCTCAAAATAATTAATTGGTTTGAGTAGGACAAAAAAAAGTTTAAAAAAGTTAAGTAAAAAAAAAAAAAAAGTTAAGTTAAGTTAAAAAAAACTTGTATGAGTATTTAGCACTTTTGTTTTCTTTCAAGTTCACATAACTTATATATATTAAGTAAACTGAACTGTTTCGTTGTTTTGAGTTTAATGAAATTATTTATTTTAATTTAGACGAACTTAAGTTTAACTGAAACGGCTGGGATGTCTATTTCCCAGCATGCTTTGCAGATGGCCCTCGAAAGCGAGAGTAAATGCTAAAATTAAGTGTAATATAATGTTGTTGTTTTTTGTGCAAGATTAATGTTAAGTGAGCGATTTAGTAGTGATTAATGTTTTGTTTTGCTAATTTAGAATAATTTCTGTTAATGTTGGTTTTAGGATATGGTGGCGCATGAGCTTGATTTGAGAGCAAATAAAACCTTTATATTGCTGCACTCATACAGCAAGTGCTACAGTATAACATACTACTGTTAACATGTTAACAAATTAGTATGTTAGCAAACTAGCTTGTTAAGTTCATTCTCATTAAAGTGTTCACATTGAGATTACATGAAAGTTTTAAGTTAAATGTATGTATTAGTGTGCTCAAATATTTCACGTTAAGAACAATTAAAATGTACAAGTACAAAATAAAAATCTGCCAGTTCTGCTTACTTAAACTTTGAATTTCTTAACTTAAAAAATTTGAGGCAGCTGATTGCCTTACATGTTTTGAGTTCTGCCAACTTATTCGGGTTTACAGTGAATCTGCTTCTAGGTTGAGGAATAAGACAAGAGCTTCATCATAGCTGTGATCGATAATGTTGTTTAACTCCTGTTCTTTCACAGATCTCCATAAAGGAGCATCTGGAAAACATCTTAATGGAGTGCAGCATGCAGGACCTCCTGCGTTACGACGACTACAACAACGACGGCCACCTGACCCTTCAGGAGCTTTACACAGCTTTCCGTGAGTCCCACACACCACTCCCTTCAGTGCAGACGAGCTCCTCTCACCGTGTGGCAGATCTGCAGCTTTTCCTTTTGGCTCTCGGTGAGCCAGGCACCATTACGCCTCTCTCTGAAACACATTTGCACCTGATCCTTTGGGCCAATGAATGCTAATCGTGGCCCGATGATGAGAGATGAGTGCTTTTGGCTGAACAAGAGAGATGAGATGGCAAGCCGAGATTATCTCGTATCATCCATCGTCCTATAAAGCAAACGCTCTCGTTTCATTCGTTTCAGGAATTGGCAATGCAATTCACAGCTTCCCGAATGAGCAACTGTAACTAAAATTATACATCCATTCCACGCGGATATAAATCACGGTGTTAGAGGTGATGTGTGACGCTGTAAGATTCAGCTCGAGGAAAAACACGGCTCCATTAACCAGCACCAGTCATTTACCTGTGTGATGAGGAGTTTGGTGTGTGTGTGTGTTATTATACTGTCCCGTTGCTTCTGTGTCCATTGGCCAGTGTTGGTCATCAGATGAGAAGCTTGACGTGTAATAAAACATCGCATCGGTCAAGCTCTTCTCAAGGTTAAGCGTGTTGCTGCGGTGGGATATGGAGAATATCTCTGAGAAAGGATCATTGCTGAAATTGTTTTCGTGTAAACTAACATCCCTGAGGAGATCCCACGTCATGCTCTTCTGTTTGTTTGTAAGAGAAACACTTTTTTTTTTGTCTGACAAAATTGCTTTACACATGCTATTCAACGTTCTTATGCTGTGAGCTTTGAGAGGAAACATATGCACATATTTTGAATTTCTGTCGTTTAGATTTCATCATTATGTTCATTAAGTGAAGTTTTCATGTTTTGTCTGAGTTGTTTTAAGCAGTGGTCTCAAGCTGGTTAATATCCGGTCGTTAGCGGTTCATTAGCTGGTTATGGGGAGTCAGTAAAGGCATATATTCATAAGCAGCTTATGATATGCACAATCATTTTTAGAGACACAATAATGAGTTTTGAGATGTATTGACCATTCAGCATTGTCACGTGATCTTGAAAACAGTACAGAATTATTTTGCTGTTACACTTAATCAATACATTATAACTTAATAGCCAACAATTAATTTTTAAATAAACCAAAATTACTAGTCTAACATCTAATCTTTCATTCTACAAAAAATAAAAAATAAATAATAGATAAAAATAGGGAAAAAAATTTGATAATAAACATCAAACTATGTTATAATCTAATAAAAAAAAAATTTTTTTAACAAACCTAATTGTCCAAAAGATTACATTTATTATTTTTGGTGACACTTTTTGGTATCAAGTGATCTTATTTTTCAATGCAGAAGAAAGTGAATGTGTGAGATTTCTGACTGATTAGACGCTTTATGAAAATATCTAGTGCACATTATAAGTATTTGAGCTACACCAGTGTATTTATGATAATGAGATTTAAATATGATAACAAATACCAGTTTGCAATATCAAGCAGCATAAAAAAAACACTGAATTATTTTTCTGTTACAGTGAACATACTTAATACCAACTATTCTTTTAAACCACAATTAGCAGTCTAACATCTAATCTCTCATTTTACAAAAAAAGCTATGAATGAGGTAATAAACATGAAAATATGCAATAATCTAATGATTACTAAATTTTTGAACAAACAAATACTTGTTTAAACATTAGCGCATAAGATTACATTTAGTATTTTTGTTGACACTTTTTGTTATCGAGTGATGGTTTTTTATTCACATTATTTTTACAAAGCAGATTGATTAGGCGCTATAGGGAAATAACTAGTAAACAGTACAAGTATTTGTGCTACAAAACAGTGTATTTATGATTATGAGATTTAAATAACAAATACTACTTTGCAAAATCAAGTGCCATAACACGCTGTTTTTGTGCAGGTAAAATAACTGGAAGAGAAGGACCGAAACCAGAAACATTCATGTCACAAACGCCCGTGCTCTTACGTGAAAAATACGTTTTCTTTTTCTCAAATCTCACTAAGCTTGTCATAATGCATTCTGGGATTGCATTCATAAAATGGTGCGGTACAATTTGGCCAAATAAGGTGTTTTAAAAACACAAGTAGGTTATGTTGCCAGATCAACATTCACATCTAGAGAAGTCATGGAAATTCATCTGTCAAAAAGTGTGTAAAGCTATGTGTCTCTGTTAAATATACACCTTACATTAGAGTTTGTTCATTTAATAAAACAGATCACGTGCAAAATATCTCATATAATATTAATCTGAAAAGACTGCAGCTTGAACTAATCTGACAGTCCTGGATTTCAGCGCTTACACCAGAAATAAAACATATAAGCCTACCGATAAGGCCCGGTTTCTGGGACAGAAATACGACAACAGTAGCAGAACCCAAAAAACACTAATGATAAGTAGTGAGGTTAGTGATTTGAAGAAAGTACAGCAGTAAATGTGTTCATGCAGCAGCGATTCCTCAGATCGTGGCGTTTGTGATCCGATGCTGAAACACTCACTGAAGGAGCAGCCGAGTCCCTTCTCCACATCACTGCAGGAACACAGAAACAGGTTCACTGCAAACAGGACTACGGAAGCTTGTTTCTGACACAGAATGAATAATAAAAGAGGCAATAGTGACTTTTTATCACAATTGCGAGTTTACATCTTCAGATTTTTAATCTCAGAATTACATGATATAAAGTCGCAATTGCGTGTTATAAAGTCAGAATTGTGAGATATAAACTCGCAATTGTGAGACAAACGTCTTTTTTTTCCTTAGAATGGGACTTTATATCTTGCAATTCTGACATATTTTCTCAGAATAAAGTCCCATTCTAAGAAAAAAATACTTTTATCTGCCAATTCTGACTTTATATCTCCTAATTCTGACTTTTATATCTCCTAATTCTGACTTTATATCTTCCAATTCTGACTTTATATCTCGCAATTCTGACTTTTATATCTCCTAATTCTGACTTTATATCTTCCAATTCTGACTTTATATCTCCTAATTCTGACTTTATATCTCGCAATTCTGACTTTATATCTCCCAATTCTGACTTTATATCTCCTAATTCTGACTTTATATCTCCTAATTCTGACTTTATATCTCCTAATTCTGACTTTATATCTCGCAATTCTGACTTTATATCTCCCAATTTTGACTTTATATCTCCCAATTCTGACTTTATATCTCCCAATTCTGACTTTATATCTCGCAATTCTGACTTTTATATCTCCTAATTCTGACTTTATATCTCCCAATTCTGACTTTTATATCTCCTAATTCTGACTTTATATCTCCCAATTCTGACTTTATATCTCCCAATTCTGACTTTATATCTCTCCCAATTCTGACTTTATATCTCCTAATTCTGACTTTATATCTCCCAATTCTGACTTTATATCTCTCCCAATTCTGACTTTATATCTCCCAATTCTGACTTTATATCTCTCCCAATTCTGACTTTATATCTCCTAATTCTGACTTTATATCTCCCAATTCTGACTTTATATCTCTCCCAATTCTGACTTTATATCTCACAATTCTGACTTTTATATCTCCTAATTCTGACTTTATATCTCCCAATTCTGACTTTATATCTCCTAATTCTGACTTTATATCTCCCAATTCTGACTTTATATCTCTCCCAATTCTGACTTTATATCTCGCAATTCTGACTTTATATCTCCCAATTCTGACTTTTATATCTCCTAATTCTGACTTTATATCTCCCAATTCTGACTTTATATCTCCCAATTCTGACTTTATATCTCCCAATTCTGACTTTTATATCTCCTAATTCTGACTTTATATCTCCCAATTCTGACTTTATATCTCTCCCAATTCTGACTTTATATCTCTCCCAATTCTGACTTTATATCTCCCAATTCTGACTTTATATCTCCTAATTCTGACTTTATATCTCACAATTCTGACTTTTATATCTCCTAATTCTGACTTTATATCTCCCAATTCTGACTTTATATCTCGTAATTCTGACTTTTATATCTCCTAATTCTGACTTTATATCTCCCAATTCTGACTTTATATCTCCCAATTCTGACTTTATATCTCCTAATTCTGACTTTATATCTCTCCCAATTCTGACTTTATATCTCGCAATTCTGACTTTATATCTCCCAATTCTGACTTTTATATCTCCTAATTCTGACTTTATATCTCCCAATTCTGACTTTATATCTCCCAATTCTGACTTTTATATCTCCTAATTCTGACTTTATATCTCCCAATTCTGACTTTATATCTCTCCCAATTCTGACTTTATATCTCTCCCAATTCTGACTTTATATCTCGCAATTCTGACTTTATATCTCCCAATTCTGACATTATATCTCCTAATTCTGACTTTATATCTCGCAATTCTGACTTTATATCTCTCCCAATTCTGACTTTATATCTCCCAATTCTGACTTTATATCTCCTAATTCTGACTTTATATCTCCCAATTCTGACTTTATATCTCGCAATTCTGACTTTATATCTCTCCCAATTCTGACTTTATATCTCCCAATTCTGACTTTATATCTCCCAATTCTGACTTTATATCTCCCAATTCTGACTTTATATCTCACTATTCTGACTTTATATCTCCCAATTCTGACTTTATATCTCCCAATTCTGACTTTATCTCCTAATTCTGACTTTATATCTCCTAATTCTGAATTTATATCTCCCAATTCTGACTTTATATCTCCCAATTCTGACTTTATCTCCTAATTCTGACTTTATATCTCCTAATTCTGACTTTATATCTCCTAATTCTGACTTTATATCTCCCAATTCTGACTTTATATCTCCCAATTCTGACTTTATATCTCGCAATTCTGACTTTATATCTCCCAATTTTGACTTTATATCTCCCAATTTTGACTTTATATCTCCCAATTCTGACTTTATATCTCCCAATTTTGACTTTATATCTCCCAATTCTGACTTTATATCTCCCAATTCTGACTTTATATCTCTCCCAATTCTGACTTTATATCTCTCCCAATTCTGACTTTATATCTCGCAATTCTGACTTTATATCTCCCAATTCTGACTTTATATCTCCTAATTCTGACTTTATATCTCGCAATTCTGACTTTATATCTCTCCCAATTCTGACTTTATATCTCCCAATTCTGACTTTATGTCTCCCAATTCTGACTTTATATCTCCCAATTCTGACTTTATATCTCCCAATTCTGACTTTATATCTCCCAATTCTGACTTTATCTCCTAATTCTGACTTTATATCTCCTAATTCTGAATTTATATCTCCCAATTCTGACTTTATATCTCCCAATTCTGACTTTATCTCCTAATTCTGACTTTATATCTCCTAATTCTGACTTTATATCTCCTAATTCTGACTTTATATCTCCCAATTCTGACTTTATATCTCCCAATTCTGACTTTATATCTCCTAATTCTGACTTTATATCTCGCAATTCTGACTTTATATCTCCCAATTTTGACTTTATATCTCCCAATTTTGACTTTATATCTCCCAATTCTGACTTTATATCTCCCAATTTTGACTTTATATCTCCCAATTCTGACTTTATATCTCCTAATTCTGACTTTATATCTCCCAATTCTGACTTTATATCTCCCAATTTTGACTTTATATCTCCCAATTCTGACTTTATATCTCCCAATTTTGACTTTATATCTCCCAATTCTGACTTTATATCTCCTAATTCTGACTTTATATCTCCCAATTTTGACTTTATATCTCCCAATTCTGACTTTATATCTCCTAATTCTGACTTTATATCTCCCAATTCTGACTTTATATCTCCCAATTCTGACTTTATATCTCACAATTCTGACTTTATATCTCACTATTCTGACTTTATATCTCCCAATTCTGACTTTATATCTCCCAATTCTGACTTTATATCTCACAATTCTGACTTTATATCTCACTATTCTGACTTTATATCTCCTAATTCTGACTTTATATCTCCCAATTCTGACTTTATATCTCCCAATTCTGACTTTATATCTCGCAATTCTGACTTTATATCTCTCCCAATTCTGACTTTATATCTCGCAATTCTGACTTTATATCTCCCAATTCTGACTTTATATCTCCTAATTCTGACTTTATATCTCCCAATTCTGACTTTATATCTCCCAATTCTGACTTTATATTTCACAATTCTGACTTTATATCTCACTATTCTGACTTTATATATCACTATTCTGACTTTATATCTCACTATTCTGACTTTATATCTCCTAATTCTTACTTTATATCTCCTTTACTTTATATAAAAGGAGCGAGGGAGTGTTGGAGGAGGAGCGAGTGAGTGAGCGGTGTAATGGTCTGAGCAGACGTCCCGCTGAGAGCAGGGCTCCTGAAGGTCATCGGGTCTGTCCCTTTAAGATCACATCACAGGGGTCGCAGGTCTACAGCCTGAATCACTGAACAAGAAGGAGTTCATTAAACACGTCCAACCAAGACACTAGCGTCACTTACTAACCGAAGTATAACCCTGAAAGACACTCCACAAACCACACAAATACTAAACTCTGATTAGATAACTGAAAAAGTGCACTTATACGTTCATGCATCATGCAAAAATTGGATACAATAATAATATTAGGTAACACTTTATTTTACAGTGTCCCTGTTACATATGTTACTTACCATTAACAGTAAATTATGCATAATTACATGCAACTAACCCTCAACCTAATCCTACCCTATCCCTATAGTCAGTACATGTAATATTACTCAGTGCTTTAATGTATAATTACACTGTAGCAATGACACTTTCAAATAGAGGTGTAACCAAATATTATTTTTGGAGTGCATGAGTAGTTGACATTTATTGTGACAACTTGGATGGAGATGTGCATTGTGGGATTGACTTCTGTAGTGATCAGTTATAAGTGATGCTGCTTAAATGAGGTGTATAATAATAATAATACAGAAGACAGTGATGTTTCTGCCCTCTGTGAAGCCTTACAATACTGTCTAGGTGACCTTGTGGAGTACACTTCAGCACACGTTTGTAAGGAGTGCTTATTATGGAAATAAAATTATTTTAACAATATACTTAAGTGCAAACTGAAAAAAAAAATTGACACTTATGTTTGGACACTGGATGTTTTTTACAATTAAACGAAAATGTATTATAGTTTCAATCTGCATGAAGCTGAATATTTGAGAGCTTTTTGACTCACTTAAGTGTGTGCAGTTTCATAATTACTTATATTATCTTTAACATTTTTGATAAACCGTAGCATTAATGGTACACTAAAATATACTTTAATGTAATTTCTACTGAAACTTGTATCATTTATTGAAATATATTAGATTATTATAGCTTATTTTTGACCCAAATTTTTATTATTTTTTTACCTCATCGGGATGATACGAAACACACAAAATCATGGACATGATTCGAAAAAGGTGAAATGGTCCTGTAAAAAAAAAAGTAATATTTGCATTGGAAATGATTGGGAGACGAATTTAGTGTTTTTTTTTTTTTTTACTTTTCATATGATCAAAAAGTGAATAAATGGGTTATAACTACTGCATAACTATAATTTAGTACCATAAAATCCCCTATGAATACAAAATATTAAATAAAAAAACATTATCAAACTAAAATATAGAACAATATAGTAGCCTACATTTGGCCATTTTTGACTGGCACATGAAGAGCACCTGAGGGTTAAAGATGAAGTTGCTATTTAGCACATTTAAAATCTATTACATTTAAATATAATATTGAATAACACACTACAGTTAAAATTACAATCAAGTACTTTACAAGTGCTTTAGTCAACAAATCAAAATAAGTGAAGCACGACAAGATTAGTTTTTTATGTACTTTTAAGTTTTGAAGTACACTACAAGTGCACATTAAATACAATTAAGCACACTTCTTTTTTGACAAGCAGCTGTAATCTGTGTACTACGATCATGAATACAGTAATCAGCACTTCAGAAGCACAAACACAGTCTGGGTTTGAGACTGAAGCGCTTCTGTGGTAATGCCTTGTGCAAGTTGAATTAATTTCAGCATGTCTTGAAACAGCGTTACGTTTTAATGCCCTTTCCTCCTGATAACAGATGGACACAAGCCTCCGCTGTCGGTGCTGATATTGTCCTGTCCTGAATGCGATGTGAAGAGCCAGCTGTCAGACAGAATAAAACCAGCCATGCGTGCTGTAACGTGTGCCACGGTGTGAGTCATCTGGAAGAGTCAGCGCCACCGTAATCTCTGTAAAGATCTGATTTCTGTGCCGCGCGAGGAGCGGATGAAGTGTAAATGTGTGTCTGGGAATTCTTCTAAAGCTTAACATGTTTCACAGGCTGGCCAAAGGTTTGATAAATGCACATTTTTGCAGCGTCTTTGGAAACTGTCTGTTTGATTCATTCATGAATCATTCCTCGAGTCATGTGTTGTTACGGAGAGGTGTGCTGGGTCTCACACTGAAGGAGGGGTTACAGTGTATCTAGAGACATGCTTACAGTAGATTAAATGATATTGAATAGTTGACTCAGAGATTAAATGCTGCCGTTGCTTCATCACTCTCAGACCTGTGTGAGGGAACAGGTTTGTGTGCAGCTCTTCTCCGTCCTGGCACAGCTGGCGAGCTCCAAAATAGACCACAAAAAAAAAAAAAAAACGACTTGTGCTCTGTATTCCAAGTCTTGTAAATCACTATTCTATCACTAAAGTCATTATTTGAAGATAATCTTTAGCGATGTCTCGATCAAGGTTGTTTTTTTAGCTTTTTGCCCTCAATCCAAGTCATTGAATTATTGACTCCTGATCCAATACTAGTATTTCCCTTTCGAGGGTACTCGCGCTGCGCATATGATGCTTTGGGAACGCCCCTGCGTTGATGACGCTTTGGGAACGCTCCTGCGTTGATGACGCTTTGGGAATGCTCCTGCGTGATTGTGTCTGAAGCGTGTGTCAACTAGTCCAATAGCGAGAGTGAACGTCAGGACCAGGAAGGATAAACGCACATCGGGTCTGACGTTAGCTTCTGTGCCTCAGCAAGCGCTCGGTGTCACAAACTGTCTGTCATATTTATGTTGTCTGTCTCGAAATCACCGCTCAATATCAAAAAAAAAAAATGTGTTGAGTTTGAAAATTTTCTCACTTTCAAGGTAGGCCTGTCACGATAACAAATTTTGCTGGATGATAAATTGTTGAAGAAATTATTGCGATAAACGATAATATTGTCGTTCTGAGACGATTTTCATCTAAAATAATGATAATGGCATAATAATGCAGGTACACCTTTTCAAAGTTCAATAAACTTTTATTTCTAAAGACTATTTAACACTGAAAATGAAAAACATTTTAAATATCCACAATAAATGAACAAAACAACCAAAAACAATAAAAGCAATTGACTCTCAGTCTCTGTTAACAAAAAATGCACTTGAATAAATACCAAAACCAATAAATAAAATGGATGTAAACAAAATTGCACTTCAAAAAATATTAAACAGTAGGGTCAGACATAAATAGTGATACATTCTAGGGCTCTTAATCTAACTCTATAATACTATTCAAATTCCATTCCTTATTTTACTTGCTCAAATTCACCCTATTATTAATATTTACGACATTACTAATCATCCCTGTTTACTGATTGGCTTCATCACTCTGTCTCCTCTCCACCAGTAAGCTGGTGTGTGGTGGGCGTACTGGCGCAATATGGCTGCCGTCGCATCATCCAGGTGGATGCTGCACATTGGTGGTGGTTGAGGAGATTCCCCCCTTCCTTGTAAAGCGCTTTGAGGTCCCAGATAAAGCGCTATATAAATGTAACAAATATTATTATTATTATTATTATTACTATTATTATTATTATTATTACACAGGCTTATGGATCGCATGTGGTTGTTGTTACACGTTCTGTCCACTAGAGGCACATCTAACTTACAATAAACATTTATTCGTGCTGAATATGGCTGAAGCGCTTCTGATGGTTTTCGGCTAATATCTCCGTGAAAACACCACCAACAATTCTGAAACTTATATTGTTCCTTTCCGTTTGACTAGACAGTTCCAACGAGCTTGGTGCTCGCTGAATCCGGTGAGGGTTTTTTCCCCTTCACGGGCGCTTTTTACGTGGTTAAGTCCTTTTAGTCGTTCCTAAGGAACCGAGAAGTTGTCATCCAGTCTCTTTGGTAGAGAGAGAGACGAGGAAAACAAACAAGCATGCAAATGGAAATTATCGCGTCCGGAAAAATGATCGAGCAAATTTATTTTATTGTGCAATTAATGTCCTCATGTCCAGGAGAAATGCACGTCACGAAACTAACGCCAAAAGCGTCCGTTTAGTTCTTTATTGCAACACTGCCGGTATTGCATTGGGAACCCTTTAAAGATCAGCACGACATGGACATTGCGAGCGTCTTTTCTTCCCTGTTGTATCTGAGTGAAGCGTCTTATGGAACAAGGAACTAATCTTGATTTTGTCCATGGGGAATTCATTGGATGATTGGATGGATGTGGTTTGCTATTGGTGGATCTCATGTGAGTGACAGAAAAGACAAAAAAAGATTACGAGGGAGTTTACATTTTTTTATATTTTATTTGACTTCAGTTAACATTCACTTTACTTTTTAATGGCTTTTAGTTGTAGTTAACTATAATAACCCTGACTCCTAGTTTCCTGTAGATCTGGTCAAAAATGGTCCATGTAAAGGTCATATTTGTAATTTCACAAGTTATACCACGTTCTTGATGACTCCAGTGCTTAAGAAAATCATTATTATTCCACATGTGATCTTTGGGAGTGCAGAAAAGAGCGTTTAGCGGAGGGTCTGCAGTTTCTCTCACGCTTTGCCTGTGCAAACGCACAAGTGCTGCTGCAGCATTCTGACGACCGTGGAGCGGCTCCCGGCTGTTCTCCGCAGGTGGGCTCTTTTATCCCAGCCTCCGACTTGGACTGCAAGAAGGAAATAATTCATTACTGTGGCTGCATTGATTTATTCCTTCTGCAGGCCTTAGCTAGAGTCTGACTTCAAACAAATGCTTCAGGCGATGAACTGTTTAGCTCTTCCTAGAGCCGCCACCTTCACACACACACACACACACACACACACACACAGACACACACTGGCAGCAGAAAGACTCTAATCTGCTGAAAGGCTTCAGTGTTCAGCCTCTTGTCACCGAGGCAGAAAATGGTCATGATGCAGCGGTTCAGGGTCTGGCAGATACTATCCTTTTCTTAATATCGGAAATTATTTTCCATTTGTCTTGCCTTTTTTGTTTGTTTGTTTAAAATTCACTTATAGTGTCAGTGACGTTTCTTGCACCCCATACATTTGCTTAAAGTCCCCCTGTAGTCAATCATTTTATCCCTTAAAACTCATCTTTGATCACCAAAATGATATAATTAAAATAAAAATCCTTAATGCCTTAAAATATCTTGAATGTAACTCGACACCCTTGCCTCATTTAGTATGCCTGGCTCTATGAATATGCAAATGAGCCCCCACTCACCCACTCACTCCCTCAGAGATCCACTGGTTGACGATCACACGTTGATCTGATTGGTTACAAGGTCGTTTGTGACGTCAGAAACACCAGCGATTTCACACCGTGTTTTTGAGACTGTCTTTGGTTCACTGCAGTTTTAAGGAGAAAATACTCAGCAATGCTGTCGACTTATGAACTTACACATGATTTATCTTAAAGCGTATTAAAAACACCACATAGACACATAAACAACATTAAAAGCTGGATTTTAACCACAGGGGACTTTAACTCTGAGCACTGTTCTGACTCGCTAACTGCATCTCTCTACTTGTCACGGACTGAACTGACAAGGTGAAGTGGTAGTTGAAGTATTGTTGTGTTGTCAGTCAGATGTAAATATCTACCACAGCAACACATTCTCAATCCCGACTCGCCACATTTTGATGCTTGGTTTAGACCCATTTGGCGTCACTTTTTAACGCTCAGGAGCCCGCTAAAGTCATTTTTCGACATGCAGTGTACACCATTGCTTTCAGTTGTTTGCCTTATTCGTCAGATCAAGACGCATTTAATTTTTTGCTTGCATTTGTAAAACTAGAAATGGAATATTATGAAATTATGAATATTTATACTTCCATAGATGTTTTGGAGTACCTAACCCTACCCTACCCTAAACCACTTCTCAACAATATAAAACACAAAACAGGTGTAAGTGGGTATTTTGGCAAAAACTGACCAAGACAAAAACAGTTGAAAGTATTATAAAAAAGTATAATTATGTTTTGCAAGTCTTCTGAAGCTGTAAGATGAAAAAATGAAGAACAGAGTGGATCTCAATGTTTTAACATCTGAAAATGATCCCGCTCTGTGAACGCACACAGACATATCTCATTCAGAAGAGACACCCAGACTTTAGATTGATCTAATTTATGCAATAAATATAAACTTAATTTCTGCATCAAAGTCCACTAAACACAAACTGTCTTAGAAGTGAATAGTTGACCATATGTAATTGAACAAACTAAAAGGAACACTAATCACAATAACAGTAACTCAAAAAAAAAACATTTAAAAAACATAATCATAAACTCTTGCTGCTGCGTTCTGGATCAGCTGGAGTTTGTTTATTAAGCGTGCAGGGCAACCACCCACTACATCAGGGGTAGGGAACGTTGGTTCTGGAGAGCCACTGTCCTGCAGAGTTTAGTTCCAACCCTAATCAAACACACCTGAACCAGCTAATCAATGTCTTTAGGATCATTAAGGCAAGAATCAGGTGAGTTTTTTTCAGGGTTGGAGCTAAACTCTGCAGGACAGTGGCTCTCCAGGACCAACGTTCCCTACCCCTGCACTAGAGCATTACAATAATCTAGTCTTGAGGTCATGAACGCATAAATTAACTGTTCCACATTTTTCATTGAGAGCATATGTCTGTAATGATGCAGCAGACACAAGGGGATCCATTCACAGCATTTATTAGAGTAGTCAACAAGGCCAGAATCAACAACAGCAAACAGGACAACGGAGACAAGGCGGAGACAAACCAGATAACAAGCAATGGTTGGGGCAGGCGGCGAGAAGCAAGGTCCAGTAACAATTGCATTGGTGTGGTGCATTGGTGTGGTGCGTGGAAGTGGTTTATATGCATGTGTGTGAATGAGATGCAGGTGTGTGTAATCAGTGCAGTGCAGGTGTTTGGTGTAATCAGTCCAGGGAGGTGCATAATGGGAAATGTAGTCCGTGAATGAAACATGATCGTCTGGTGTGGAGTGCCCTCTGGTGTCTCTCAAGGGCACTCCAGCTGGTGACCGTTACAATGTCGTAATTTAGATATATTTTTAAGATGGAAGAATGTGGTTTTACAGATGCTAGAAACGTGGCTTTCAAATTAAAGATTGGTATCAAAGAGCACACCCAGGTTCCTGACCGACGGCGTAGAATTGACAGAGCAGCCATCAAGTGTTAGACAGAACAGTAAGTTTCGTCAGGGCGTGAAGAAATATACAGCTGAGTATCATCAGCGTAAAAGAAAAAACTAATGCCATGCCTCCTAATGATATCTCCCAATGGTAGCATGTACAGAGTGAACAGCAACGGTCCTAGTACTGAGCCTTGTGGAACGCCATACTGAACTTGTGATCAATAAGACATCTCTTCATCCTCCAAATTCCTCATGTTTTGAACAAACAGAGATTTAATTATTCAAGTGTCGCAGTTATGTTCTGTTAATTGGACTTTTATTTTGGCATTCTGTTCTGTTTCCTTTAGTTCCTTTTTCTCCACTCTGTTAGGTTTAGGTTTTCATAGTTACTCATTATTCCCTCATTAGTGTCCATAGTTACCCATTACTTTGACCTGAGTCACATTTAGTTTCCTCGTTTGCCATGTGTTGTTAAAGCTTTTTTCCTTACGTTTTCTCCTGAGATCTCCTGAGTGTTGTGGATTTATGATAAAGACTGCTTATTGATAGTGATGGGAGAAACAAAGCTTTTCAAAACTTTGAATCAATTGAACTAATTGAACTATTCACAAAATGATTCACTATTTCGAAGTGCTGGAAATGCCACCTGCTGGTCAGAATGGTCAGCTCAAAAATCCAAAAACTCCTTTTAAAAGTTACAAATGTTTCAAGTTTACCATGAAAGTGTAATCAATTAAAATGCAATTAACAAATCATTTAATAGCATTTCTAAACATTTTGAAACAGTTATGACATAGCAACCCTCGTTTACTGAAATCACATGACTTTGGCAGTTTGATACACACTCTGAATCATTAGTTTGAAACAAATTATTCAAAAATGTTTCGAAGTAAATGATGGCAGAACAAGAATTATTGCTTTAAATAGTGAGTGTGCTTTTGTACTGTGAGTACGGACGACATCTGTGCACCACAGATAACAATCAGCACCTCTTGAACCGCACAATCATGGTTTACCATCCTCGTCAGTCTGAAAGCATCATGCATTCATAGCTGTTGCTGTGGCAACTGGGTGATGCTAATATCACACATCCACAGGTTGAAGATGATCCCTTTAGACGAGTCCTGGGATGGAAATGCCTTAAGTGAATCAGCAATCAGTCCAGCTTGATTGCACGTGAAGAGAAAATTGAGAAGCACTTTGCTCAACTGATTATTTTATAATTCAGCCGTTTGAGCAATGATTATTGACTGATTAATTGTGCAGTGTTCAGACTTACAGTGTAGGTTTGAAGCGTTGCTTTAATTGGGCCTCTGACATTGCAGTGAAACTCGCTTACATAATATAGTGATAATATTAAGGAAAACATCTCAGTTTTATTCAGATGCTCAAACTGAGCAAAAATATGCAAATTGGTGCAGATGCTGATATATTTATATGGACAAAAGGTGAGATCAAATTCTGATGCTTGTGGTGTAAATCTATGAGATCTTTATAATAGTATAGCAGATACTGCATAGAATGCATATAAATATCGATATCTGAATAATGTCTTACACTCTAAAAAATCATGGGTTGTTTCAACCCAAAAGTTGGGTCAAATATGGACAAACCCAACCGTTGGGTGCATTTATTTTTATTTACGAATGTAACCCAACTGCTGGGTTTGTCCATGTTTGACCCAAATTTTGTGTCAAAACAACCCAGCATTTTTTAGACTGTAGTGAGATGATATTTAAATGCTTAGTTTTATGATCAAAGCTCTGTAGTTTTAAAACATATAATGCAATGCAATACAATAGTGATTGAGAGAACAAATAAACCTTCCTCAAAAGCATGATTTTTCAAAAAAATTATGTCTGGATTATAAAGTAAACCTGAGTTTGTTTAGTCCAGTACGGGTTGATCCTGAAATATTACTAACAATATGAAAGTTATTCTTATGTTTCCTTGATAAAATCAGAGCAGATTTGACAGCAGAAACACACGAGCTGAAGGAGGACCTTTGCACAATTACACTAAAAGACTTTTATTGCAGTTTACCGTGGATGTTCACAGCAAGACGCGTAGTTGTCTGTGATGTATGTCAGGTGTGTGAAAGATCGTCATATATGTCTTGAGGTTAGCAGATATCCCACAATGCATCCTGCTGACATGTAATTAGCTGCAAACCCCAGGCCGCTCATTATCCCATTATAGCCGTGAATCTAAATGCAAACTGCCAACAGGTCTGTAATAGCTTGTCAGCACTTCTGATTGAGTTTGACATGAGTGTGGTGAGACGTCAACATCACTTTCATTGCTGTCATATTACCCTCCTCCACACCCCTGCTCATACATCTCTCCGCTCCACATTGTTTTGACTGTGTGACGCAAATCATATTTCCACAATATCAAATCAGTTAGCTCCACATTTCAGTATCATTTATTTCTCTTCATAATTGCGCTGCAGTGTTTTCACCTTGGGATATTCTTCTTTGGCCTTGAATGTTTTCTTTCAGGAATGGAGCAAGATGTCTAATTTGACTGTTTTTTGTTTTGTTTTGTTTTTTAACAAGATGTCTAAATTGAATGTTTCCCCTCCTTTTTCAAATTCGATAGAAAAAAAATGATATGATTAGTTGCGTTGAGCTGTCTGGTCATTATATCTGTTATTATAGTCATGAGGTTTACGATAGTATTCTTAAAGAGACGTATAAGAAATGCTGTAACTCTCTGTATAAACTGTATTTTACCAGTATTCTACATACTACTCAAGGAACATGCAATTTCAAGATGTAGAGAGGGCTCCAGACCCACTTTTTTTATTATTACATCATGTCTTTAACTAACATTTATTAATATTTACAATGCAAAGAGATTAATACTCTTAATCATCAAGGAGACATTAAATTGATCAATAGTGACAGTAAAGACATTTATATCCAGACAGCAACATTAGTGTCGGCCCAGATCCGGCCCACATCTGGAACGCATTCAATCCACATGTACCAGATGTGGCCCGGATCTGGGCCGACACTAATGTTGCTGTCTGGATATAAATGTCTTTACTGTCTTTACTGTTTAAATGTCTTTAATGTTTTAAGATTTTATTTTAAATGCTGTTCTTTTGAACATCAAAGAAAAAAAGAAAAAAAGAAAAAAAAAAGAAAAAAAAAAAAATATATATATATATATATATATATATATAAGAAACGCATGCGCATGGCGGCATTCACATGTTTGTAGTTTACACAGAGACAATATAACGTTTTCAAAAACTTTTTCAAGAGTTTGCATTTTCAGGCCCCCAAAACACAGTAACTGAACATAATAATGAACATTAGTTTCTCTCTTCTATTTACAGTAGCACTGGAACTACATGAACTAAACCTGATGATCATCCATCTGTCATCTGACCAGCCTCATGTTTCATCATAACATTTCTAGGTCTAGGAATTTCATTTTTCAGAATCCTAAACTTTTCAATGTTCTCTCGTCATCAGAAAAATGGAAAAATAAAATTGTATTCAAGTCAAAAATACCTAAATGTACAGTACTGTGCAAAAGTTTTAGGCAGGTAAGATTTTTAAAGTTTTTTAAAGAAGTCTCTTCTGCTCACCAAGGCTGCAATTATTTGATAAAAAATAATAAAAAAACAGTAATATTGTGAAATATTATTACAATTTAAAACAGCTGTTTTCTATGTGAATATACAGTAAAGTGTATTTTATTCCTGTGATCAAAGCTGAATTTATCATCATCATTACTCCAGTCTTCAGTGTCACATGATCCTTCAGAAATCATTCTAATATGATGATTTGATGCTCAAGAAACATTTATGATTATTATCAGTATTGAAAACAGTTTTTTACATTTTTATTTCATGATGCTATGATGAATAGAAACTAAAAAAGAACAGCATTTATCTGAAATCTAAAGCTTTTGTAACATTAAACTCTACCCTTCAAAAGTTTGGGGTCAGTAAGAATTTAAATTTAATTTTTGGGGGAAAGAAATATAATAAATCAATACTTTTATTCATCAAGGATGAGTTAAACTGATCAAAAGTTACAGTAAAGACATTTATAATGTTAGAAAATATTCTATTTTAAATAAACGCTGTTCTTTTGAACTTTCTATTCATCAAAGAATTGTGAAAAAAAATTGTACACAACTGTTTTCAACATTGAAAATAATAATGAATGTTTTTTGAGCATCAAATCATCATATTAGAATGATTTCTGTAGGATCATGTGACACTGAAGACTGGAGTAATGATGATGATAAATTCAGCTTTGATCACAGGAATAAATTACACTTTACTGTATATTCACATAGAAAACAGCTGTTTTAAATTGTAATAATATTTCACAATATTACTGTTTTTTTTTTTTTTTTATCAAATAATTGCAGCCTTGGTGAGCAGAAGAGACTTCTTTTAAAAACTTAAAAAATCTTACCAGCCTAAAACTTTTGCACAGTACTGTAGCTCTTTAAGGTAATAAACGGATGGAGCACATATTGATGTGGTTTTACCTGTTCATTTTACACATGACAAGCATCACTGCTAATTGTTTGCAAGTCGACTTCATTTACACTTCACGCAGCGGATCTGGAATCGTATCGATTAACGCAGTGTTTGGTCTAGAAGCAACAAAAAGCAATCTCCTCCATTTGAGTGTATCCAGCTCTGTCATTACGTCTGAGGCCGGCACTAAGCCGGGCGGAGGAAGGGATTTCTGCTGTCATATTGCTACAAAATGGTTTTTAGACCTTATATTTGATCAGAGAAGAAGAAACTCCTAGAGCAAGGTTAGATTGACCTTTTCCCTTGATATTGCGCTTTTCAAAAACTGATTAACTGTGGAAAACACAGCTGGTTTTCTGTTAGTGCCTGTGCAGGAGAATGCGGCGGGTTGCTGTTAAACGATAATCTCTAATCTATTGTGTCTGTTTCACCAGTGCAATCTGCTGCGTTCAGACCCTCTGACGTGCTTGGTCTAAATACTGTAGTTCAGGACGCACAGAAACCGTCCCTGAGCGATCACATTAGTGTGTTCATAAGCATCTGTACGAGTCAGCTGACTGCTGTCGGGTGTCATGAGTCAGGACATCTGCCACAACATGATCCCTGACACACACTGCTGCTAATGTGTGTGATGTTCTGTGGCAAAGCCTACAAGTGTTTCCGATCCCAGGTCAACACAACCTCATGGTGAAGTTATTTAAAAATTATTTTACTCTTGTGAAAAAACCCCCAATAATTACTGCTTAAAGGGGACACAACCACCCTATAATGGTTAAAATCCACCCAATCCTCTTTTTTTAATCCCCATAAATCATAAGCAGTGTCTCAGAACAAGCCGTTTGAAGTTTGTGGCGTCACATATGCTTAGGCCCCGCCCACCACTGCCTAGGGACTCCACCCTATTAGCATAGACCCCGCCCACCACTGCTGACGGACTCCGCCCTATTAGCATAGACCCCACCCACCACTGCTGACGGACTCCGCCCTATTAGCATAGACCCCGCCCACCACTGCTGACGGACTCCACCCTATTAGCATAGACCCCGCCCACCACTGCTGATGGACTCCGCCCTATTAGCATAGACCCCGCCCACCACTGCTAAACTTTCATGAGGATGAAGAACTGCAACGTCACGTGAGCGTGGCTGCGATAGAGATGATAATCAAAACCAAACAGATGTTTTATTTTCCGTCAGAGTATGTCGCACAAGCTGTACAGGCTCCTCCCTCTTCTGGAAAGGGGGCGGAGCAGCAGCTCATTTGCATTTAAAGACACATGAACAAAAACAGCATGTTTTCTCTTAACAAATTGGCATTTAAAACATGGTGTAATAAATGATCTGTGGGGTATTTTTAGTTGAAACTTCACAGACACAACTGAGACTTAAATTACATCTTGTAAATAGGGGCATAATAGGTTCCCTTTAATACTTAATAATAATATTTTATTATAACCTACATATGCAACCCAGGCTCATTGTAAATCGTGTCTCTACATACATTTTTGTTCAACTCTCAAAAATGTCCCAGTGTATACAAATCACTGCAGTTTATCTGAAATAAACCCTAGAGGCAATAAAACACCAGCAACTTTTATTCCTTTTCACACAAATTATGATTACAGGGGGATCGATTAGTATCGATTAATAAAGACATATTTCCGCACGGTTCCTTGCACAACACTGTTACCAAAACTCAGATCCCTTGAAAACACGAGTCACGATAAAAGAGCTCAAACACTCAAACAAGCCAAAATGTAATGGTTTCTTCAGCAAATGTGTTTTTCACGTTTGCTTTTGTAACATTTTAGAGCCACTCACCGGCCATTTCACTTTAGCACTGTCATGATACGTACAACAACATAAGATCATTTTGAAATGTCGCCTCAGGCACGTTTTTCCAGTGAGCCTGGGTTTCAACAATGGAAACATCTAAATCAACTGGTTTTATTCAAGTCAAAAAAATACTATTTAACATCACTGAACCAAGTATGTGCCAAGCACCATGATAATGATACATCATCCATTTGTGCCGAAACTAAATTGGTCGAAATGGCACTTTAAGGTAACACTTGTACAAAGTACAAAAATCCATGCTCTGAATTGCCAGTATTTCTCTTTTAATTTAAAATGTATTTTTAAAGTGGAGGAGTAAAAATGACAAATTAACCAGGATGCATTGAAAACCAGTATTACAATAAACCGTGAATACAACACACGATGAGATAAGTGACCACTTTATTACAACGTATATGTTTTGGTTGTGTTTGAGCATTGAACACACTCATCTTTTTTATTTAGTTGGTAATGAAAGTCTTTATTGCACCAACAGCAGTTTATTAGAGCAGGAAATGAAAGAATCAGTTCATGGCCATTCAACGCTCAAGCATTTTGTGCCGGTAAACATCATTTCTGCTTAGTGTCAGACCAAGAGTGTTCATAATAAAATAATCAATGGTAATTTACCAGGAGTCTGTTTTCATTTGTTTGAAAAGATAATGGAATATGGAGACTGTAATAGTCTTACTCTGCTATTGGGAACTGTGGAAGTATGAGCTGTTGCAGATCATCAAGTCAAGTGTGTTTGTATAACTTGATTTAAAGCAGCTTTACAGAAAGTCATACTGTTATGTCTATAAAGCCTTGATGCAAAACGCTGCTGCGAGATTGTTAACAGGAACAAGGAGAACATATTTCGCCAGTATTGTTGTCTCTCCATGTTAGACATCATATTGAGTTCAAAACACTATTGTTTGGTTATAAGGGATTGCACTGGCTCCTCCACACATCTCTGATCTCCTTTCATCCTGTCATAATGCTTTTAGAAAACTTAGGTCAACTTAGTCTTCAGCTGACTGTTCCAAGCACACGTTTAAAATTGAAAGGATTGTGCGTTTCATTGGCCGCTGCACAGCTTTGGAACAAAAACCCACTAATTTACTGTTGCTTTTGGTCATAAGTGGGCCTAGTGGTATAAATTGTAGTGTATTGTTAATTGTGTGTTTTATGTTCACTCATTAGAATACCTGTTTACACTATACAGCACTTTGGCCAACAGCTGTTGTTTTTAAAAGTGCTCTATTAATAAATATGACTGACTGACTTGATGCTTTATTATAGAGCAAGGTTTAGTTGGCGATAAGATTTCATATAATGATGATATGAGTGATCCTGCGGATGTATTTCTAATATTCTAGTGTTGTCTAGCACATATATCAGTGCTGCAGTGACTGAGACACATGACTGAGCGATCAAGACAACTATAAGAGATTTAAAATATTGGTCTGTTTTGTTCCATTAAGAGATTTAAGAGATTTAAATGTGGTTTTGTTTTTGCTCCATTATGAGATTTAAATGTTGGTCGTTTTTGTTCCCTTAAGAGATTTAAGAGATTTAAAATATCGGTCTGTTTTGTTCCACGGTTTTGTTCTGTTAAGTGAGAGTAAGAGAGAGTATGCATTTCTCAAAAAGCAGGTGAAGAGTCTGAAATGTCTGATGCTCGGATACACAGCCAATAATTCAAAAGCAATGAAGGGATTTAGATAATAGTTGGTTTTGTTGTTGTAAGCAAAGTAAACAATTCTCATAAAACATCGATGAAGATACGATCGGTTGTCTTCAGTGAAAAATATCCGGTTGTCAAAGAGTCTGATGTGAGTTTCACATCAACAATTTTATTGACAGTCAGACAGAATTAATATAATGTGATGCCGTTCTTTACTGTGGTTTTAAAAAAAAATTATTTGTATTGTGGTAAATACTTTAGTAAACTTCAACTTCTGGGAAGTAAGTGGCATCCAGGAGACGGCAACATTACTGTACTAGAGATCGGAGTAAAGTTATTTACACTGGTTTTGGTATTGAAGGGCTTGTGGTGAGTACTGTTCACCTGAAAACTAAAAAGGAAAAGAAGAATAGTCTAGTCTTGTCCACTACAGCTGTGTGAAGCTTTTATCAACATATTGCAACACATTCTTGACAAGACGTTTAATTGGTCTTTGCATATGTGCGTGAACATCTGTTCATCCACTATAGACCTATAGCACAGTGTAGATTAATGCCACATTTGCCTGATGAATATACTGTGTATATATATATATATATATTTTCCATTGTTCAATGATTTGTTGTATGGTCCTAAAAACAACAATTCTGAGTTCCAGAAAGAAGCTGTAAGACTGCAGGATCATCCCCACGAGCCTCCAGGCTTCATTGTTCAGGTTTGCAGATTTGAGACATTAGGTTAGATACAATGGGGATCCAGAAGCTCGTCTGACTGGGCAACATCCCACTCAGCGTTTACAGGCTTCAGAAGTCTCCCAGACCTGTCGTGGTTGAGCAAACCGGAGATTAATCTCAGCGCGTGCCCTTCACGTCTTCAGGGAGCCGGTGACATGCAGTGCTTAGCATTCTCTCGTCGGTTTAGAGAAGAGTTTGTCCTGGCCCCGTAATGCATAATGGCAGCTTTCGTGACTGTAAATCATCTCAAAGACTTGGTTAATGTTGATGCATCTGGTAACACTTTATTTTGATGGTCCCTTTTGAACGTGCTATTGACTATAAGTAACTTTGCAACTATATGTCAACTAACTCTTATTGGAGTATTAGACTGTCTGCTTAATATCTGCAAATACTGTGACAGTCCTCCAACAGACACTCTACTGACTTTGCAACTACATGTCAACTTAATCTAACCCTAACCCTACCAGTCTACTAATACTCTACACACACTCTAATGAGAGTTAGTAGACATGTAGGAGCAACATTACTTATAGTCAACAGAACATGTTGTGTGTGTATTGTGATGCAAACTCTGAATCAGCATGCACCAATGCTACATTTTTCCAAATGTCATAATCATTTGTTTACAAACGAGTATTCATTACTTCAATGAGCTCATTATTTCTGCCCTGAATTATTATATTGTTTAAATTAATAATTGTTGAGCTAACTGTGATTTTGTGTATGTACATTTCTGAAATGCATAACTTGCATAACAAATCCCTCTAAATTATAATGTGGACTCATGCGTTTTCTGTAAAGCTGCTTTGAAATGATGTGTATTGTGAAAAGCGCTAAACAAATAATTGTGAATTTATGATGCAAATATACTGTGCATCGCAGTATAAACCCTGCCCGAGTGATCAGGACCACAATGCAAGGCATATTTTTAAATGTATACTTTTATTCAACAAGGACGCATTCAATTGATCAGAATAGATTGAAAAGTGTGTATATGTATAGTCACCATTATTTTGCCGAGTGCAACATGTTCCTGGGTCAACATACAGTATTTTGTTGATTCTAGAACAACATGACTGTCCGAAAATGTAGTCCTTGCTCTATCCCTACCTCTAAACCTAACCCTATCCATAACTCATCCCTACCTCTAAACCTAACCCTACCTATAACTCATCCCTACCTCTAAACCTAACCCAACCCATAACTCATCCCTACCTCTAAACCTAACCCTATCCATAACTCATCCCTACCTCTAAACCTAACCCAACCCATAACTCATCCCTACCTCTAAACGTAACCCAACCCATAACTCATCCCTACCTCTAAACCTATCCCAACCCATAACTCATCCCTACCTCTAAACCTAACCCAACCCAACCCATAACTCATCCCTACCTCTAAACCTAACCCAACCCATAACTCATCCCTACCTCTAAACCTAATCCAACCTACAACTCATCCCTACCTCTAAACCTAACCCAACCTATAACTCATCCCTACCTCTAAACCTAACCCAACCCATAACTCATCCCTACCTCTAAACCTAACCCAACCCATAACTCATCCCTACCTCTAAACCTAACCCTACCTATAACTCATCCCTACCTCTAAACCTAACCCTACCCATAACTCATCCCTACCTCTAAACCTAACCCAACCCATAACTCATCCCTACCTCTAAACCTAACCCTACCCATAACTCATCCCTACCTCAAAACCTAACCCTACCCATAACTCATCCCTACCTCTAAACCTAACCCAACCCATAACTCATCCCTACCTCTAAACCTAACCCTATCCATAACTCATCCCTACCTCTAAACCTAACCCTACCTATAACTCATCCCTACCTCTAAACCTAACCCAACCCATAACTCATCCCTACCTCTAAACCTATCCCAACCCATAACTCATCCCTACCTCTAAACCTAACCCAACCCAACCCATAACTCATCCCTACCTCTAAACCTAACCCTACCTATAACTCATCCCTACCTCTAAACCTAACCCTTCCCATAACTCATCCCTACCTCTAAACCTAACCCAACCTATAACTCATCCCTACCTCTAAACCTAATCCAACCTATAACTCATCCCTACCTCTAAACCTAACCCAACCTATAACTCATCCCTACCTCTAAACCTAACCCAACCCATAACTCATCCCTACCTCTAAACCTAACCCAACCTATAACTCATCCCTACCTCTAAACCTAACCCTACCCATAACTCATCCCTACCTCTAAACCTAACCCAACCCATAACTCATCCCTACCTCTAAACCTAATCCAACCTACAACTCATCCCTACCTCTAAACCTAACCCAACCTATAACTCATCCCTACCTCTAAACCTAACCCTACCCATAACTCATCCCTACCTCTAAACCTAACCCTACCCATAACTCATCCCTACCTCTAAACCTAACCCAACCCATAACTCATCCCTACCTCTAAACCTAACCCTATCCATAACTCATCCCTACCTCTAAACCTAACCCTACCCATAACTCATCCCTACCTCTAAACCTAACCCTATCCATAACTCATCCCTACCTCTAAACCTAACCCTACCCATAACTCATCCCTACCTCAAAACCTAACCCTACCCATAACTCATCCCTACCTCTAAACCTAACCCTATCCATAACTCATCCCTACCTCTAAACCTAACCCTACCCATAACTCATCCCTACCTCTAAACCTAACCCAACCCATAACTCATCCCTACCTCTAAACCTAACCCAACCCATAACTCATCCCTACCTCTAAACCTAACCCAACCCATAACTCATCCCTACCTCTAAACCTATCCCAACCCATAACTCATCCCTACCTCTAAACCTAACCCAACCCAACCCATAACTCATCCCTACCTCTAAACCTAACCCAACCCATAACTCATCCCTACCTCTAAACCTAATCCAACCTACAACTCATCCCTACCTCTAAACCTAACCCAACCTATAACTCATCCCTACCTCTAAACCTAACCCAACCCATAACTCATCCCTACCTCTAAACCTAACCCTACCTATAACTCATCCCTACCTCTAAACCTAACCCAACCCATAACTCATCCCTACCTCTAAACCTAACCCAACCCATAACTCATCCCTACCTCTAAACCTAACCCAACCCATAACTCATCCCTACCTCTAAACCTAACCCTATCCATAACTCATCCCTACCTCTAAACCTAACCCAACCCATAACTCATCCCTACCTCTAAACCTAACCCAACCCATAACTCATCCCTACCTCTAAACCTAACCCTATCCATAACTCATCCCTACCTCTAAACCTAACCCTACCCATAACTCATCCCTACCTCTAAACCTAACCCTACCCATAACTCATCCCTACCTCAAAACCTAACCCTACCCATAACTCATCCCTACCTCTAAACCTAACCCTATCCATAACTCATCCCTACCTCTAAACCTAACCCTACCCATAACTCATCCCTACCTCTAAACCTAACCCAACCCATAACTCATCCCTACCTCTAAACCTAACCCTATCCATAACTCATCCCTACCTCTAAACCTAACCCTACCCATAACTCATCCCTACCTCTAAACCTAACCCAACCCATAACTCATCCCTACCTCTAAACCTAACCCTACCCATAACTCATCCCTACCTCTAAACCTAACCCTACCCATAACTCATCCCTACCTCTAAACCTAACCCTACCCATAACTCATCCCTACCTCTAAACCTAACCCAACCCATAACTCATCCCTACCTCAAAACCTAACCCTACCCATAACTCATCCCTACAATCAGAGGGAATGATGGTGAATAATTGATGTAGAAGCACCTAACCCTGCTTTAAAGCCTAAACTTGACTAAAACTGTAAACTTGTCCCTCAAATCTGATTGGTTGATTGGAATAAAAAGGAACAAAGAAAATTGTGAATAGATTGGAACAAAGGAAAATTTAAATGAAGAAAAATTTGAATAAATTGGAACAAAGATGTTGATCCAGGGACATGTTGCACTTGGTGAAATCACGTTTACCATATATATTTACACACTACAGTTTAACAAATGTATATTCGGTTTCCATAACTTTTTCAGGCTTGGACAACAACAGTTTAAAAATCTGCATGTTTTCAGTGAGTGTGGGATCGCTTTTATGAGTCCCGTCGTTCTTCAGTGAGTTTTGTGTGTCTCAGAGGCATGAGATACTGGATGTTGTAGGAGGACAAGGAGCAGCAGTTCTCTTATCAGTCTTCACCTGCTGCACTCGAGGAGAGAGGGATCGGGACGGGGAAAAGGATAAAGAGCATTTCAGGGCATCCAGCTTAACACATTTATATTCATCATTTTTTTTCTTTCAATGCAGTCTCCAAGAACACACTTGCTAGTGTCAAGTCATTTTTATTTCATTGAATGGAAATTATTTGGCTTGATAATTGAGTTGGCCGTTCGGGCGAGATGTTGGGAGAAGTGTCAGTGTTCCTGAAATGTGGAGCGCTGGAGAAGCATGTGTGCTCATCTTCATATATAATCACTAGTGTCTCAGCATCTAAGAGCTTTTCTTCAGAGACAATCTCCACGTCCTCATGAGGATCTTTCTGCTGATCAGCACATCGAGACGGAGGAGATGCTCCATTCATCCCCGTACGTTTAAACAAGGAGTTTTCGGTTTCCAAAAGTTTCTCAAACGTCGGAAAATGCTAAATTCACAGCGCACTTCACAGCGCATGCGTTAAAGGATTTGTTAACTTTTAAAAAAACTTTTGCTGATAACTTACTCCCCCCCATGTCATCCAAGATGTCCATGTCTTTCTTTCTTATACTAAAATACAGTTAGTTCTTCATGTATTAATTTAGGGCATAACATATCGCCGGCGTTGAGTCGTCTCTCCACAGGCGTTTAGTCGTCTCTCCACAGGCGTTGAGTCGTCTCTCCACAGGCGTTTAGTCGTCTCTCCACAGGCGTTTAGTCGTCTCTCCACAGGCGTTTAGTCGTCTCATCACAGGTGTTTAGTCGTCTCATCACAGGTGTTGGATCATCCGAAGTCTCCGTGAGAGGCTGGATGCAAACTGGAGCTGACGAACGCTATTTACCTCGGGACTTGCGTCCCGAGATAACAGCAGAAAGGCAGATGAGAAATAATTAGCATAGCTGATGTTCATAATATTAATGCAGTTGATCTGATTTGGCAGTAGTATAAAAGGTAAGCATTATGTGAATGCTTGGTTAAAGAGATGCGTCTTTAATCTGGTTTTAAACTGGGACAGCGAGTCTGAGCGTCGAACAATATCAGGAAGGCTATTCCAGAGTTTAGGAGCTAAATGTGATATTCACATACAGTATACACATATTCAAATGTCTTAGTGTCAGTTTATTGTCTAAATGCCCATTTCGTGTGCGTATCCTGGGTGTTTTAATATTAAAAAGGCTAAAAGAACATTTTCGTCAGGACAGAAGCGTGACCTTTTCAACGTAATTGTGTATTACGTGAGTCACAAACGGTCATAGTCAAAGTCAAGTAAATCAAGTCATGTAATCAAATGTTTAAATGTGTGTGCATGCGAGTGTATGTGTGAGATTGTGTGTGTGTGTGTGTGTGTGTTTTGTGAATGTGTGCGTGTGTGTGAGTGCGTGTGTGTGTGCATGCGAGCATGAGTGTGTATGTGTGTGTGTGTGTGTTTCATATGTTGATTTCTTCAGAGGCATGACCGTATGTTTTAATCTACACAACTATATAAAGTAATAAGAGCAGTTCAGTGTGACAGAAGTAGTTCTGTGCAGGCGTGTGTGTGTGTGTGTGTGTGTGTGTGCGTGTGTGTGTTTGCACTCTTTAAGAGTGTTTGCAGGCAGCAGGTGTTGTGCTTTATGGAGGAGTTGGTGTGATATTTTTAATCTTATTTCAGGCACTGGCACTTAAAGCCTTTAATAAATCCACATGAGTGCGAGAGATATGACAGCTCTCATGTGTCTCATGAGACCTGATATAAACACTCAATAAATTAAGACCGGTTATAACTTAACACACAACACACTCACTAAAGCCACGGCAGGTCTGTGCAACCACAACTCAATCCTGTCAGTAATAAACACATTTAGATTGTTCTAAGCATTTCTGCACAACATAAAAATTATTGTTCTTTTTCATGCTCAAACAGCAATATTACACTCTAAAGAAAGCTGGTACGGTAATGAAGATTATAGAGCCTCTTTCTCAGAGCCCTGAGCTCTATCATGTTCTGCTAGTTTCAGCCCGATGCAGTTTTCATTTTTTTACGTCCTGCAACACGTTCTTTAAATAGCAAATGCTTTTGCGCCAAAAAAGCAAAAAACGCAATTGATTTTAATCCTTTGACGCGATTTTTAAACCTTTGGTGCTGGTCAGAGGCCGTTGACCAACTGAACCTGCTCTAAAGCCAATGCCTGTATTTTTATTTATTTTTGTTATTTATAATGTATCGTTAGTAATATGAGCCTATAGGCGGGTCCACATGCTCATCACACACACTCTGCTCATTACACACACACTCTGCTCATTACACACACACTGCTCATTACACACACTCTGCTCATTACACACACTCTGCTTATTACACACACAGTGCTCATTACACACACTCTGCTCATTACACACACTCTGCTCATTACACACACTCTGCTTATTACACGCACAGTGCTCATTACACACACACTGCTCATTACACACACTCTGCTCATTACACACACTCTGCTCATTACACACACACACACTGCTTATTACACACACACACACACACAGACACTCTGCTTATTACACACACACTCTCTGCTTATTACACACACACACACACACACACACACACTCTGCTTATTACACACACACACTCTGCTTACACACACTCTGCTTACACACACACACACACACACACACACACACACAAACTGCTAGAGACAATAGAGCTAAAACACACCCATTACTCATTAAGAGAATAGTGACGACCCTGTTATTCCAGCGCCGGGAGCGCCGACCATTTGTCCCGCCATTAAATTAGTAAAAGTGTATTTGTGCGCTTTAGACCCTGATCTGAGATCTGTAGAGTAAAGGCCATTGCACACTGAGTCCGAAATATTCGTATGCGTTTTTCGTATTCGTGATTCGTTGGCTCTGAATTGTCAAAACACCATTCAAAATGCTTGCTACGGATGCGAAAAACACAGAAAATCGAACCTGATCCAATTTTTTTTTGGACGGACGAAAGTTTCGGAGGCAGTGTGCAAGCGTGGTTGACATAACGTGAGGTGGAATTTTTTTTTTTTACGTGCGAAAATTTCGGACGCGAATTTCGGACTCAGTGTGCAATGGCCTTAAGGCCCTTTATCACCGTGGAGAAGTTCTGCTGCTCGTAGAAGTTCATCTTTTTTCTGCTATAATGTGGTTTATTAAAACACTCAGGCTGTTTCCTCTCTGACTTGTGCTCGGCGTTCATCTGAAAAACAAACCCTGCAGGACGCCTTCATGTCGATGGGACGCGAGCAGCAATAACACACACTCTGACGGATCCACAACACACACTCTGACGGATCGATAGTTTGCAAATCCTGAGAAAGTCAATTACTTCTGAGGAGAAGCTATTTTAGGGCGAGAGGAACAAAGAGTCATTGCAGAGATAATGTCATGTCAACCTTAAAAAAAAGGTTGGAAATGCGGGAGTGTGTGTGTGTGTGTGTGTGTGTGTGTGTGTGTGTGTGTGAGTGCGTGCGTGTGTGTGTTTGTGAGTGTGCGTGTGTGTGTGTGAGTGTGTGTGCGTGTTTTGTGTGTGTGTGTGTGTGTGTGAATGTGTGAATGTGTGTGTGTGTGTGTGTGTGTGAGTGTGTGTGTGTGTGTGTTTGTGTGTGTGTGTGTGTGCGTGTGTGTGAGAGAGAGAGTGTGAGAGAGACAGAGAGAGAGACTGTGGTAAACAATCTTAAACCGGGCCTCTTCTGCTGGGAAAAACTCAACATGTTTCCTGGAAAATGGATAGTTATTTTGTAGCTGGAGGCTAAAAATGAGAAGTAAAGCGACAAGCATCTGCTGAATCATGAAAGGGAGGCACTAGGTTTTGTATTTTCTGTAAAATGTGAAGCTGTTTTGGGTGTATGGGGTTTGAGGGCTGAGGAGAACAGTTGTCTTTGCTTTTGTAAAACTTCCTCTGACATTTCCAAGGCCACGTTTAACCCTTTAACTCACTGTCACTCTTTTGATTTATTTCCTTTTTTCATATCACATATTTTAGTAAGCATCATAAATGAGGTATCATTCGAAAGCTTACGAACTCAAAATTCATCATGTGAAAACCGTTTTGAAATTGGACTTGCGTTACCATGGAAACGGTACTCTAAATTATTTTAGCGGGCTCCTCCCCTAGTGAGCGGTGTCAGGTTTCAAATTACAACATTTATTTTGTAATTATTATTTATTTTTATATATTCTTTATAATCTAAACCTTTTTAATCTTGACAAAACAAATATCGGCTGAAAAGTCTGAGTCTCAAGGTTTCATATTTTGTGATAGAAGTGATATTTGGACAGAAAATTATTAATTTATCACAGGAGAACGCATTAAAACAAAATTCAATTAAATGTGTCACCCGGTGGCTATTTCTGGTACAGCGTCTAAACAAAATCTCATGGAAACGTACATTTTTGTGATATCAACTTCAAATTTGGAACACAACTGGGTTAGACATATGGCTTTGATTTTAGAGTAATTTTAGAGCAATAATTAATTTGTAAAATAAACATTTTATATAAAATAAAACGTTAAGGGGTTAAACCGTTTGGTGTAAGTTATATTTGAGTAAAATAAATATTATGCTGGCGTTTTTCTCATGACTAATGTACAGGTTTCTGTTGGTGGGAGAATCTACGGCAGAGAGAGAGACGCTTGTCGGCTTTCTGAATATATTTAGCATGTTCTGCAGGTTTGGAGTCATCGTAAACTCACTTCACTCAAATTTCTCAACGTTTGTAAATGCAGAAAAAAATCTTCCTCTTATTCACGAGCCACCCACAATCCAGTTTAACCAGGTGTCACACTAAAACATGCCACTTCTCTGTGTTAATTATGATTATTATTGAGCCTTTTCCACAAAAATCAATACAAGAAACAGAAAGTCAACCGAATTTAGTGTCAGAACGACGTACGTTTGGGGACATTTTCTAATGATCTCGGCAGCAGTAATTCATCAAAAGATCATGAAATTATATGGACCTAATGATACTTTAGACCAATTTTAAAATAAAATAAAAACAGCCACATGTATTAGTTTCAATAAATAATTCAGTAAACATCAAATAATGTTTACTTTTTGGTTCAAACCTTAGATTTATGTAATAGTAATCAAAAATATTTATTTTCTCAAAGACAAAAACATTCATACAAATTAAAAAGATGACTTCTTATGTAATATCATCACTTACCTGTTTATGCATTGTGTTCCTGCCATATCTATATAAGTTTTATATATGTTCTGAGCATGGCAAATACATTTTTCTTCAACATAAGCAAAACATTTTTGAAATATTTGTTGGCTTTTTACAACTTAATTGCACCATAAACAAAACCTAAAAAAAAGATAATTAGCTATAATATGAGTACCATAAGTAGAATTTCCAATGGAAGATAAAGCTAGTGTTAGTAAATGTTAATTTAGTTCACTTAGTCCTGGTTTCACAGACAGGTTTAGATTAAGCCAGGATTAGGCCTTAGTTCATTAGGCCATTTAAGAAGCTTTTATTAACATGCCTTAGAAAAAAAAGAAAAAAACCTTACTGGTGTGAATCTTGCGACAATGACACTGACATATTTGATGATACTGTATATCAGTTCAAGTTGCTTTCGAAAGCATGTTTCCACCAAAGAATAAAACATTTTAAAAGATAATTGTGATTTTTTTCTCTCACAATTGCAAGCTTACATATTTGCTTCTCACAATTGTGAATTATAAAGTCAGAATTGTGAGATATAAACATGCAAACATTCTGAGAACAAAATCAGAATTGCAAGTGAGTTTATATCTTACAATTCTGACTTTATATCACTCAATTCTGGCTTTATATCTCTTTATATCTCTGACTTTGATAACATGCAACTCAGAAAAGTCAGAATTGCGAGATTGTAAGCTCGCAATTGTAAGGAAAAAAGTCTCAATTACCTTTTTTTATTTTTTATTCTGTGGCGGAAACAAGTTTCCATAGCTTTCAGTTAAAACAACTCAAACATGCATCTGTGACTAGCTGAAGCCTCGTCCATGAAACCGAAATATATTTATTCTATAAAGAAAAACCATTTAACCATATAAAAAATGCACTTTAAATGCAGTCATTTGACAGTTTTCAGTGATGGAGAAGAGCATTAGTTGTAGCGGTGCCGTGGTCTGGAGCCGGGCATCACGAATGATTGTTAGTGGAGCGAATGCTGCATTAGCTTCAGTGGAGGACGAGTGTGTGTGGGACGTTCCTCCCGCTCGCGTGTGTGACGGGCAGGTGTTCCCTCGAACCAGGCCGAATCAATGCGTTCAGCTCCACATCACACACATTACCTCTTCTCATCTGAAAGAATTAAACCCACCTGCAACTGTCAGGAAATCACTCAGAGCGCGTTTGTTCCAGAGAGCAGAATGTGTTTAGAGTAACGAACACCAGTGTAGATGTGAGATTTGAGACTACTGTTGACCCGGGGTCAGACGGAGACATTCGCGTTGTCTGAGCTGTTCTTGTTTGCACACACAACTGTCTGTCAAATGTTTGTGGATTCAACTGGCAACAAATCATTGTCATGGAAAAAAATATTGTCACCAAAAATCCTTTTAAAGTGTCATTTCCTTTCTAAATAGCATACGCTCGAAGCTTAAATCATTCCTGTGTCTCTAACATCAACAAACTGAATTGAACAAATAATGACAGGTTCCTGAACACAACCTCAGCACGCAATTGGTCAGCCAAACTGAGGGTCCCGCCCCCAAATGAACACCATTGGTTGAGTCGTGATTATGCAAACCAATCAATAAGAGACACATTGTTACACTTTGCAGGAAATTAACCAGTGAATGCTCTACTAATAATCTCTCTGAATATTAAAGTGAGACATGACGAGAAAGTATTTTAACATCCAAATATATATATATATAAATCAAAGGCAGATTCAAACAAGTTTTTGAGTTGTTTAAGAATCAGAAATATGAATAAAATAATCAAATATATTAAAAAAGTGCCCCCTAATGTAAATGCTTAAGCTAACTCCACTACTGGACCAAATGTAAATTTGTATCAAAAGTGTGTTTATCAAATGTATTAGTTTTTCTCAAGTTATATTTATAGTTTGGTTCATACCTTAAATTTCAGTTACAAAAATCAGTTTAATTGTCTTTTGAAAATAAGCATAATATTTTCTGTAATGTATTAAAAAATAAACAAACTAAAAATAATAAAATGAAAAATAAAATAATAATATAATATAAAAGCCAGTTTGTGTTTTGCACATCAATGGTGTCAAGCCAAAATACTATTTAAACAAAATTGTTTCTTTTATGTGTTATTTGCTTTTAGACAAACTAATAAATGAATGACCAATTGAAGAACAGTTGTGGATGGTAATGATGTTCTTGTGTCTTGCAGAGGTGGTTCAGCTCAGTCTAGCGGATGAGAAGCGTCTGAGCGTCACAACCGTGACCGTGGGCCTGAGCGCCGTCCTGTCCTGTGCCATCCAGGGCACGCTGAGACCACCCATCATCTGGAAGAGGAACGGCATCATCCTCAACTTCCTGGACCTCGAGGATATCAACGTGAGGACTTCCATATCAAACCGTTGCACAGCACCATTACTGTCCCAGAATAAATGCAGTTCATGAAGAACGCTCCTGTGACAACATGCCCCAATAGCGCTTTAAATGGGTCACAATCGGAACATTCCAATAAATATCATAGGTTATTTAAAGCTACATTTAAAGAGTTAAACGGTGATAAGCTAAATATGTAGAAGATAAACATTGTTTTGGCCATCAATAATTGTAAAGGGATCCACTGAAGGCACACTTTTAGAGAACTCAAGTGCAGTTTATTTCAAACAAGAAACTAAAACATGGCATGAAAACTCAAAATGAAGACGTGACTGTAGACTTACAACCAGTGGTCTACATAACAATACTTGACAAAAACACATGGCAAACATGAGGGCTAAATACACACTAGACTAATGAACAATGAAACACACGATTAACCAATGAGAAGACACATGGCAGGATCACATGACAAACAGGGAATCACATGACAATGACATGAAACGTGACCAAGACAAGACCAAATCGTGACAATAATGGATTAAAACAGCATTTGAAAGCTGAGAGCTGACTACAGTACGTTTACATGTGCACCAATAATGTGATTATTTCCATTAATCAGAGTAAAGGCTTAATCTCAGTAAGATGACACCATTCTGATTATTCGCTTAGAAGCGTGGTTATTTTTACCGCCATTAATGCACAGCACAGATGATGGACTCACACACAGGCGGTGTGTTACTGGTCAAGCTCTTCTAGTGCACATCGTTTTGTTCTCCGGTTATCCAGCCTCAAAACGTCTACATTTCAATGTTTTTGACCATCAATATACCGCATTATATTCATGTCATGCAACGTTGTCAACATTAACTCAGTTTCTTCAGCACCCCTAAAATGCACTTGCACACTTTAGTCAAAGTGGAATAGATGTCATTAAAGTGTTTACATGCCTTTTTGTTGTTATTAAAATCAGGTTAAGATTAATCGCAATTTTGGGTAAGGCATGAGTAAAGGACTCAAGAAGCAACCAAACTAGACCGAAGTGCCGGCATCCGAACTCTGCGCTCCAAACACAAAACAACTCTTGTGGACGGCAGAGCGTTCGTCCCGAGCAAACTCGTGTCAGGGCTCGGTCACCAAACAAGAATGAACCAGAATTACCTAAATCACACTATGGCCCCGTTTACACGGAGGGAAAACGCAAATATTTCCCTGCGGTTTGGCCTCTCGTTTACACGAAAACCCAGTTTTTATCACAGAAAACGATTATTTCTAAAAACTCCGGCCAAAGTGGAGATTTCTGAAAACGCCGGTTATGTGTTGCCGTGTCAACTGGGAGAAACGGGGTTTTAGGTTCTCTCGTGTCGATTCTGAGGATTCTGATTGGCTTTATCCTTCTCCCTACACTGCCGCCCATAGGTTTGGCATAGTTATGATTGCGCTCGCGGCGTATTTATGCGGGTCGTGTGCACGATGTTTTTATTGAAAACAGAGGGGGGGGGAAATATTCGTTTCTCTAAATACCCGGCTATGTGTAAACGTAGCCTATAATCGTATTATGAGAGTGCATGTAGTCATAAAAAAATACCCTTTCAGTTAAAACCGTCTTTTGTTATACTGTGTTGTTGACTCTTATCTAAATGTATGCTGAAATATGATGGTGTGGCAGACCAAATATAGATTTGAATATCATGCATTTCCCCATTATTGTTGAATCACGGATGCTTCACCAAAAGATCTCTACCGGTATTTATTATGTATCATGTGTCAGACAGAGAGAAACCGCCATATAAGAATAAGGCTACAGGCGAGGAGGTCTGATCTATTCCCCATTTCTCTATTCTCTCAGCCCATCATGCCAGCTGTAATGGTTTCTCTGGGTTTCTCCTCTTCATCCCCTCATGCCTCAGTTTCTCCTTCCTCTCACCCCATCATGCCTTTATGTTTCTCTGAGGGGGTACAGTAAGATTGAGCTTATATACACCACTGAGGGACTTTCAACTTCCTTGTAAGGTAGAAAAACATGTTGCTTATGTTTAAAAATGGAATGTATACCTCATGCCTACACATGGTACAATCCACTATCTCTCTGTGTATACATTAGTGTTAAATTGAAACATTCCTTTCCATGTAAAGAACATGTACACATTTAATGTATCATCATCATTGGAACATCTCTGCTCAGTGAACATGTTACATTTCACACATACATCTAAGCAAAATATAACTCGTCCAGCTCTCTGCTCAGCACACGTGTACACACATGACTTCACAAAATACATTATGAAATTATTATGAAAAATAATATTAAACATTAAAATTTTAGTCTTCACCAAATTCACAAAGATTATTCTAATTCAAGAGGTTCAACATGAATTCGACTTTTAGAGAAATACACGTTTGTGTAATTGAACATCTTTCCGGAGCCCCTTGAAATACTGAAATATTACAATATAATATAATAACATGAAATATTGACCTGATCCTTCCTGGAAACCCTTTACACTATACTCTAGCACTCTTTGCAACAGCGTAACTTGGTTATATGCGTCCTACGTGCAATGGTGTATTTCACCGTATTTTGTATTAAAAGGGAATGTTGTGTTACTGAGAACACCTTCTCAAGGTGAGAAACCATGCCGAGTTTCTTTCCTGATGTGAAATGATTTCATCCTCCTGTTAATTGGGCAGCTGCTGCTTATCTGATAATCACCCAGAGCACGAGGCTCAGTCGGGGGCCGCTGCATTGATTTTCATCAATTAATCAGTATGTTAGAGAATTGAAGCTCATGCCAAAACAAATTACAAATGTTAATGTTAATTATCAGGACACATGCTCTGTATTCTGAGGCACACTTTCCGTTTGCAATTACTAAACACATTTGTGTTTCCTCCACTTTATTTTATCATGATGTAATTGTAAATAAGTTCTCAGGAGTCGTGCTGATTTCAAAGGACTGCAGGTTTGAGAAGCAGACATGCTCGGGCTGGGAACGGGTAGTGTTTAATGAGCTGTGTCTCGCTTGTGTTTAGCTCACCTGCGTTCCTGACAGCATGGGGTTGTGTTTCTGCGCTCGCTCATTACAATACTCTAATTGCATGTTAATGAAGTGTTTGCTGAACGTTGCGACACTGACCCAGTCGACGGCGACGCGCGGGTCAACGAGAGCGAGCTCCGGTGAAGAGTGATGAGTGAGGATCGGGACGCTGGGAGACGATCGTGTTCTTTACGCTAAACTGGGAAACTAAATACAGTCAAACCAAAAATAAATTCAGACACCAAATATAAGTTTTGACACTATGATAAATTTATGTAAGTGAGGAGAGCAAAATAAAGTAAACAGTGACATATTATACCCAAAGATTCTTCATACAGTGACTACCAGTAACATTTATAAACATTTGGGACCAAAAATGATTCAGACACTTTGAGCTGATCATGTTTTCTTAAGTGTTTTTTCTTTACTTGGTAATTGATTGAGCTAAATTAAATGTTTGTGGATTCAACTGGCTCACATTTTAAAAATATCATCCACAAATCATTGTCATGGAAACTAATATTGTCCCCAAAAATCCTTTTAAATTGGCATTTCCTTTCTAAACAGCATACGTTTGAAGCTAAAAATCATTCCTCTGTCTCTAACATCAACAAAATTAATTACATTTAAAGGCTGACAGATATTCAACATAATTCATGTGTGAGACAGTCTAACAGAAGGATGGATATAACCAGTGAAATATCCACTGATCCGATAACTCTGAGTTCTTGTCATATTTTATTACCATTTTTTAAAGCGAATAAACTGTGATAATGGGAGAAATGTTGAAGGTGTCTGAATAAATGTTGGTTTGACTGTAAATACGTGATGGTGTCTTGCACCTGGTGTTGAAGCATCAGCATGTGTAACTATGGTCTGATTCCTCGGATGGCTTCCCAGGGGAAAAGGAGAGTTTATTCTACATGCTCCTCGCTGTTGAATGGTCTTTAAAAATGAGGCATATGGTGCCTGTTTATAGCTGTATAGCAGCTAGAGTTTTAGGGAGTACGTACAGTACCCTGACAGCAACATAGGTCCGGCCCACATCTGGTATTCTGATTCCACAGGGCCGGATCTGGGCCGACACAATGTTGCTGTCTGGGATCGTTTACAGGTGATTTCAGTATTTGTTGGTTTCTGTTTAACTGGTCAGTTTGGCAGTTCATGCCCTGAATCACTGATTTCAATCCAGCTGATTTCAGTAAATTTGTCAGATAAATACCTTAACCAAGTTCAGTTTTTTGTTCTTCCCTAATATTTAAAATATGTTCCCCATTTTTTTATGGTTAATCGAACTTGTAGGGTAATTAAAAACAAATATCCCTTCCAGGCATCACTTTTGGCCAGTACTGTAATTGGGAACTGGTGTGGATGGAGAAGAGTAGCGGGCCCAGGACTGAACCCTGTGGTACACCGCTGGTTACGGCACAGCGGGAGGAGAGTGCCGCTTACGAGCTGTTGTCCAGACAGGTTGTAAAGCAGGAAAGTTTAGATGTGGGAGTGGTGCTTCACTGGGTGTGATGGGAATCTGGTACTCTGTGAAAGAGTTTTAACTTTTCCATTCTGACGCAGACATCTGTTGACCAATGAGAAGTTCACACAGACATCTGGTGACCAATGAGAAGTTCACACTGGCGAGTTCAGTGCTACATTTTGATGTTGCTACATTTTTTTTTTTTACTATTTATTAAAAACATGTGTCTAATAAGGATAAGGTATTTTTAAGTTACAAGTTTTAAGTTCTTTTATTCCATCACATCCTTTGAACGAAACTCTATTTTACAAAACTCTATTTGAAGGAAATAATCCTGAAAACAGAATGAGATTTTTTAAATTTCAGACAGATTTGTCATCTGAGCCGTGAAGATGTTTTTCAGGCGATGCTGTGTGATGTAAACCTCAGCAACACAACACAACAGTGACCCGGGAGTAAATGAACGGCTGAGGGTTCAAACAGAAGAAGCTCTAAATTTGAGAAAAGCCAAGCCAGTGTCGTGACCTCAATCCAGCTGCAGTCTGTAGTGTGATCTGAAGCGAGGAGGAGCGTGCAAATGCACCTCAGCGGCTCCAGAAACATTTAGTGGAGGAAATTGCCAATAAAAAGCTTATCTAATGTTTTATTCGTTTAAACAGTATCAAACAGCTCCTTCGGTTCACACCTTTACCGATTTCGAGATAAATTGGCACAGTTTTGTGAATATAAATCTAATGGCAGCTAAATTTCCCAAGTGTTTTTTTGTTTTCCGATCATTTTAATTAGGGGTTTATTAACTGTAGTTTTGGTGCTGTTATTTCGGTTAAAGACATCATCTGACAATTGATTTAAAAATTTGAATGACAAACTCTTAATTACATTTCATCAGAAAGTGTCAGGCAACACAGTGATGAAAAGTCCTCCTTATGCAGCGTAATATCGGCCTTACGGCAGAGGTGAAGTATTATCAGTCACATAATCTATATTTAATAAAAAAAGTAATTAGTTTTTGTCGTTGGGTTTCCACAGCATCCGTGTCCTTGGACGAGAGTCACTTCTGCCCTCTTCATCCTAAAACTTCAGCACTTGGAGGCAAAGTAGTGTTTTTCCAGGAGCCGATCATCCATCTCGCTGGATTAGTGACGACCTCCTAAACAAACAAATCGCAGTTTTGTTCCCTGTACGGCAGCCGAGCCCTTTTCGGTGCGCCCTATAAAGCTGCAGGTGTGTTAGGGTTTAAGAGCGAGATTTCGTGTCCTTAAATCATTTACCCTCGGCAAACTCATATAACTACAAAACAGTTTAATGTTTTAATCCCCCTTGAGTCGGCCCAAAACCCCAGATGAGGGGACGCATCCTCACAAAACCACAACAGGCTTCATTAATCACGCTAATGCTGGCTATATTTTTAACCCTTACCATTTATCAGCCTGAGAGAGCATGACAGTGAGGAACAAACCCCTTCTCCCGCGCGCTCATGGGACGCCACTGATTCATAGTCTATTCATCCCATGCCTTCCTGCTGTTTTATTCTCCGTCGCTTTATTCCCGTTCATCTAGGACTTTGGCGACGACGGCTCGCTCTACATTACGAAGGTGACTACGATTCACATGGGGAACTACAGCTGTCACGCATACGGCTATGAGGACCTGTCCCAAACCCACGTGCTCCAGGTGAATGGTTAGTAGTAGAATCTTTCATATCTCACCTTTGCTTTTCATAAACTTGTGAAATGGATTACTAAAGTTTTTTTTTTTACGGTGTCCACTTTATTTTACAGTTCTTATAATACATACTTATTATAGTAATTACAATAACTGGGTAAACTTTACCATGAACCTAAACCTAACCTTAACACATTACCTTATTAATCAGTACTTTCTTAGGTAAGTACACTGCAAGTACACATAAGTGCACATACTGTAAAATAAAGTGCCGCCATAAATCACTATAGTAATTACAAAAACCATCTAAAGGTTAAGTGTGGCAGTAATACAGTATGATGTACATTAAGCCTACGTCCACATCCATCCAGATAAAACACTTTTTTTCATGTGTTCATTTTCATCTTTCATTAATGCTTACATCTCATCAGAATAAACTCCAGAACCTGAAACAAAGTTCCAAGAAAAAGGATTGCAGAACTTAAATGTTATGGTAGTGGAGAAACTATGTAAGGTAGTGGCCAAAAAGTGATGTCCAAATATTAAAAAAAAAATGTTGTTGATTTTGTACACATATTGCATATTTGAGCATGAAGTCGATTGTTTTATTTGTGATAATAATGCACTGAAACACCAAATTGTGCAGAGAATTGTTGGTGGCCAGGCCGTCATACAAAGAAATTATGAACGCATTACTGATTATGCTGTAGTCAATGTAGTATGCTTTTTCTTGTGCATACCTACATTGTGTATGCTTTTTTTTTTTTTTTTTTTTTTTGCATAGTAAAATAAAAGCTGTAGGCCTTTTTTTTGCCAAATATTTAAAAAATACAAAATATTTTCCTCATATTTGCATGGTTTAATCATACTTGTAGTGTCATTAAAAACAAAATATCTTCTCTGGTGATATATGTATATATGTTGGATTTCAAACCTTTTTTGAAATTGTGTTGATAAAGAAATTAGTTTTCATCTTTAGGTTGTTCAAACCTTTAATTACAAGGCATCATTTTTCATTGGGGGGTGTGAAGGGATATGAACAAACACTCCATTGAAACAAAGATAACAATCCTTTAATATATTTGCGAGATAAAAATACTGGGAGAATTTTCAATTAGCGGGGACAATAAGCGTGATTGTGTTGTTTAGTCATAGAGTCGCTCCAGCCGAGTGAAGAGCCTCGAGCGTGTGTGTCTGTGGCTCAATCCCTCATTCGGGGCATTAAATGACCAATTCTGACTAACACGGAGCAGGGAATCCAAAACAAAGCAATTGTTCTGGAATTGAATGGCTTTCTCTGTTGTTCACTGTGTCTTTATGTGTGTCTTTGTCCTCCCAGTGCCTCCAGTAATCCTGGTGTATCCGGAGACTCAGGCGCAGGAGCCCGGTGTTGCCGCCAGCTTGCACTGCCACGCAGACGGCCTTCCAAACCCCAGCCTGTCCTGGCTGAAGAACGGCCTGGACCTGCAGCCGCACGCGTCCAAGCAGATCTCCCTCCTCGGTACGAGCCGCAGCGCTTCTCTCGGGACCGGACACACACAGACGCGTAGTTAAAAAAACATAGTTGAACATGACCCGGTACAATGCACCTCCAGCACACTAGCAGTAGCGCTTTACTGTGTTAAGCACTTTACATGTGCTGTGTGTTGTGTTGTGTGTCGGGTAATACTGTAGCACTTTCCCCAAGACAAATTTTACCTTCGGGGACAAATAAAGTTTATCCTATCCTAGATGAACAGACTGATGTGTAAGGAGCATATAAAACACTTTCCATGAAGACCATGCTTATAATGAGTTATTGCCACATTAATACTTATTTTTAAGTATTACTATTCTATATATATATTTATAAAGACTCATTAAGACCTATACTGCATTATAAGAACAGTTATAGTTATATTATTTTTATAATTCCTTATAAGTCATGCATTTGCTTTTTCAATGTGCATGCTCATAATCCATTATACACTGATTTATAACAGATCAAATATAAAATAGACTTGTTGTTTGTTGTTAGTTGTTTGATGTACTAATTAGTTATCAATTATGTTTTTTAATGGCTAATATTTGCATTAGAGGGCATGAATGGTCATTTTGATTTGTTTAAATATATATCTCATCAGACATATGCATGGGTTTGCTTTTAGCAGTTTGGAATTATACTTTAAAAAATAGTTGCATTGTTTTGCTAGTATGTAAGATTAAATATAGATTTTTTTTCACAAACTATTTGTATTAATGATTGCTGGGTTTTTTTCTTCATTATTTTATTGTTCTAATTATTGTAACTTTATTTTATTATTGTTCATTAGCTACATTTACATGATTTCCTAACATTAGCTTTAGGAAAATTACATCCTACGTTTTCACTTTACTTAAAGCCATCAATGATGCGATTAAAGCTTAGTAACTGTATTATTACTCACAACAGGTGTTTATAACAACACAACACGGCTATTAATAACTATATATTCACTTATTTGACAGAAATAAATTATGATTACTAAAGCCATTGCAACTATATAATACCATTATAGCAATTCAGGTCGCATCTTTATATTTACATTCATGGAACCATACGACTGAATAATTAATACTCATAAATCAGTGTATAATGGATTATGAGCATGCACATTGAAAACTAAAAATAATTTAAATGTAACTATAACTGTTCTTATAATGCAGTGTAGGTCTTAATGAGTCTTTATAAAATATTAAGCATTTATCATTATAAGCATGGTTTTCAAGCGTCCTCCACACGTCTGTGATTGAAGCCGTGGCTCCAGCGCTGTGGGAGTGACCCTGTGGATCCTGTACAGACGAGGATGACGATGATAAAAACAGTCCATGATCCTCTTGAAGAGGTGTGTGTTTCCCAGCAGGACTGCAGTATTGTTTACAGAGTAGCCCCTTATTAGACAGCACTTTATGGGTTGAGTGCGCTCCATTACACCCTGTAATAGGCTGTAATTTGCATCAGATGTTTGTGCTGCTTAAGTTCTGGATAAAAAAGACGAGCGCTTCAAGGTCTCATTTCTCTCATTTATTTGTTTCGGCTCCATCGTTTTTCCAGCGGTTCTGGTTATTTATTCGTTCTTTGGAGGTTTAATACAACACAGAATGTTAGTGGAAGTGGTTTAGTTTAGATGAGAATTTGTGTTTCTCTGGCCATTCATTGTCCTCGTGTGTGTGTGTGTGTGTGTGTGTGTGTGTGTGTGTGTGTGTGTTTCTGTGTGCGTGTTTTTCTGTGTGCTTTCATTTCCCTCTGTTTTCATTCATATTTTATAAGTGCTCTTTTAAAGCTCTCCTGTTTCTATTTGTGTCCACATAAATATATACAGAATCAAGATAAAGGACGGTGAAAAATTCACGTTCACAGGATGACCAATAACAGGCCTCAGTGCCGAGACACAATGTGTCATTTGTGTCGAATGATTATTTTTGTTTTTTTGCTATATGGAAAGATGGATAGACTTTTAAGCGCACTGATGGCGACGTAAAAAAACGAGTCTTTATAATAGTGTTTATAAAGTAAACAATCACAAAACAGTTTCCATCAGGGTTTCCCACCTCAGGTTTGACTGGATGACCTGGATGAATCATTATTGAAGGATTAAAATATCAAATAGATTTTTTTTTTTTTTTATGAAAACAATTTTTTTTTAAACACTTAAACACTAAATAAAGAGTAAATATGTGTTGCTAAATTATTGAAACATTAATGTAAAATATCTGAGGTAATTCAAATAAATATTTTAGATCAAAGGGGTTCAGCTGACTAAAAAAATGGGAATCTCTGGTTTAAATGAATTGTTATTTATAGGTAAACAAAACTAATATTGTTTTGGTGTGTTTTTCCAATTATAGGCAATTTTTCAGAAATTGCAAAAAAAACTATTGTTCATTTATATGATAAATAGTCTATAATAAATCAGGAAACTAGAAGAGGTCAAATACGAGTCGACATTCTCTTGATTTGTGCCAACAACAAATAAATATATACAATGACAACAATCATTGTGATTATAATTTCGTGATTATCAATTTAACCATTATGCACCATGATGAAAATGTGACTTAAGTTTTCATTGACTAAAGCTTGACTAAACAAAAACAAGACAAGGTTGACTAAATATGATCAAATCTAAAAAGTACATTTCACACAGGACTAAGATAAATTACAAAACATATCTGATGAAATGAATGCTACTCCTGTGAGTTTATGATGGATCATCACTGCCATCTCACTGTATCACTGACGTAATATATTCTGTTCAATTGTGTGGTGGAAATTATATTTTTTGCGTTCGACTCCTTTGTTTCGCTTAGGCAAATTTAACAGCTAATATTTTACACTCTGAATCTCACTTTTTGAGTATAATAAATGAAGGGATATTGACCTTGATTATTGTTTTCATCACAGATCATATTTCATCTCATGCTCCTCTCTGACACTGTCTCCTTAAATGCTGTTTGTTCTTGTAAGGTTTTGTTGTAAATCACACTCTTGGCTCAGCATTCAGTGCACGAGTTAATGTGTAACATTATTTTTATCAGCATAAATGTATGGGGTTGAATTAAATATGAATATACTGTATGAGAGAAAACGCATATCCTGAATCTGGAAATGGTGGCAATTTCTTTTGTCTTCTCGAGTTGAAATGCCCCTGCGGTGTGACAAATGAATGTTTTAAAGGCTCTGATTTAATATGAGCTCACAAATACTGCATGCATAATAATTCTATGCAAAAGGCTAATTATAATTTCATGTCTATAATCTACTTGCAGTACATAAATGCACATGATATGGAAATATGAAGTCAAGCTGCAAAAGAAAGTATAAAGCGATATAAAGAGTAAGAACTTTTGGCCAGCGGTGAGAAGCTCTTGTTTGAATCGAGTCTGTATTTAGAGGATAGATAGTATGAGATCAGAAGGACGGGAAAGTAAAGTGCTAGAGATGAGAGAATAAAGGTGAAGAGAGAGAGAGAGAGAGAGAGAGAGAGAGAGAGAGAGAGAGAACTCCCCTGCATGTATGTGATCTTTGAGGCGGCACATGAAAGCGCTCGAGTGACACAGACAGCGTTCAGAGATGCTTCTGTTGTGATCAAGACAGCATCTGAGGCTCGCTGAACTTCCAGAGCAGCCGTCCTGAGGTGTCACACACACACACACACACACACACATCAGCCATTCTTCTCAGTTTACAGGCACCACTTTGATTCGTAGATTGTGTGTTCATCCATAAAGCAGCGTTATTATCTTCATGCTCATTATTACTTCAAACGCTGAATCTTTTGGTGACCGAATCCCAGAATCGTCGAGGTGATGTAGTCATGAATGATTTCATGAAGGTGATGTCGTCAGTGTTCACAGGTGCAGAGATGGACACTGATATATGTAGAGCTACACTACCCTGTCCTCGTGCTGAAGCCCATCACGACTGTTCAGCACTCAGACACAACAATCCTGTAGCCGACCCTCATTTATTATTAAATGATGGAGAAATGTTGTCGGAGACCCTTTTAATGACTGGAGAATTATTTATTCATGAAATCAATTTGATAATGAAAGTAAAGTCATTTGCAATGCTTTTATGACTGAATTTAATTAGCATCAAAGCTCAACAAGAATTAAAACGAAACCCCATCAAAGTAACATCATGAATTGTAGCATTGTTTGTTTGTGTGTGTATATATGTGTGTGTGTGTGTGTGTGTGTGTGTGTGTGTGTGTGTGTGAGAGAGAGAGAGAGAGAAAGAGAGAGCTCTCAAAAATATACCAACCAGCCTTCAAAGCTCACACAGCACATAGTAAAAACTGTTATCCCACATTATATGTAAGATCGTTAACTACCGTGTACTAACATTCAGTGGTAGTTTGTGGGTTTTACAGTAGAGAAGGCACACTAGATTGTATCAGTCTGGTGATCTTTCATAGTCATGTTCTGTTTAGTTTTATTGCCATGTTCAGTTTAATTTTCCTCTTCACTGTTTTGCCCGAATTCTCATTCATTCATTAGTTGTCATAGTTCCTGATTCGTTCACCTGTTCCTTGTTCCGTTAATGATCTTTCTTTGTGTATTTAAGCCCTCAGTTTTTCACGTTAACGTTTATGGTGGTTGTGGTTTTCTCAATGTTTATTAAAGTTTATTTCTATTGATAATCGTCATCCTGTGCCACGCATCACTCTCATCTGTTTGGCTTACCTATAAAGCTCACTGTGACAGAACGTGAGACCCTCAAAACGAGTAACAAAAACAATTGCAAAAGGGTAAATATGGATATACCTGCTGTTCATCTGCTTCTACTTGAGCAGGGAGATCACTCCCTCGAGGATCTCACAACGGACTTGATCTGGCGTGCCTCACCCTCTATCTATGCGACACTATCCCCCGGTTTCACAGACAAGGCTTAAGTCTAGTCCCAGACTAGCATGCATGTTTGAGCCAATATATTGATCCATATATTGATCAATATATTGATCAAAGTATTCTCAGTCATCACTGGTTAAGCCCAGTTTCAAGTCTTCTCAGTCATCACTGGTTAAGCCCAGTTTCAAGTCTTCTCAGTCATCAGTGGTTAACCAGTGATGACTGAGAAGACTTAGAACTGAACCAGTGAAGACCGAGAAGACTTGGAACTGGGCTGAACCAGTGATGACCGAGAAGACTTGGAACTGGGCTGAACCAGTGATGACTGAGAAGACTTGGAACTGAACCAGTGATGACTGAGAAGACTTAGAACTGAACCAGTGATGACTGAGAAGACTTGGAACTGAACCAGTGATGACTGAGAAGACTTAGAACTGAACCAGTGATGACTGAGAAGACTTGGAACTGGGCTGAACCAGTGATGACCGAGAAGACTTGGAACTGGGCTGAACCAGTGATGACTGAGAAGACTTGGAACTGGGCTGAACCAGTGATGACTGAGAAGACTTGGAACTGAACCAGTGAAGACCGAGAAGACTTGGAACTGGGCTTAACCAGTGATGACTGAGAAGACTTAGAACTGAACCAGTGAAGACCGAGAAGACTTGGAACTGGGCTGAACCAGTGATGACTGAGAAGACTTGGAACTGGGCTGAACCAGTGATGACTGAGAAGACTTGGAACTGGGCTTAACCAGGAATGACTGAGAAGACTTAGAACTGAACCAGTGAAGACCGAGAAGACTTGGAACTGGGCTTAACCAGTGATGACTGAGAAGACTTGGAACTGGGCTGAACCAGTGATGACTGAGAAGACTTGGAACTGGGCTGAACCAGTGATGACTGAGAAGACTTGGAACTGGGCTTAACCAGGAATGACTGAGAAGACTTAGAACTGGGCTTGACCAGTGATGACTGAGAAGACTTGGAACTGGGCTTAACCAGTGATGACTGAGAAGACTTGGAACTGGGCTGAACCAGTGATGACTGAGAAGACTTGGAACTGAACCAGTGAAGACCGAGAAGACTTGGAACTGGGCTTAACCAGTGATGACTGAGAAGACTTGGAACTGGGCTGAACCAGTGATGACTGAGAAGACTTGGAACTGGGCTGAACCAGTGATGACCGAGGAGACTTGGAACTGGGCTGAACCAGTGATGACAGAGAAGCAAAACGCGTCTTTAAGTGACATTTGGCTCGACTTTTCTTTAGCTTTCCCCGTGTTACATGCTGATGTGGAGGGCGCTGAGTCCGCGGCTGACTTTAATTTAATACATTCTTGATATTCCAAGACATGTTTGCGGTTAAGGTGCTGGAGCAAATTTCTCGTGTTGCCGCCTTTGGCGAGAATTTTAGCCCGACAGCACTTACATAAAATGGTTGTTTGGTCGACGTCGGATTTTTTGAAACCTCCTCTTTTTGGCACAAGTTCTTCTGTGTCATGTTGTACTAATTGTTCAGCATCCATCGTCCCTGTAACGTAACAGAGCACTGCTGTTTGTTTACCCTCACTCGTCGCTAGAAGTGCAACATTGTAAAGGGTCCGTCTGAAACAGTGTCGCGCAGCGTAACGTTCGTTCCGAACTTTGTGTAATTAAATACACCGGTATGGCGGTTTATTAAAAATCAATATCGCGACGAAAATATAAACCGGTTTTCGGTTTTAACCGGTTTACCGCCCAGCACTACTTCTCAGTCATCACTGGTTAAGTGATGACCCTTTTAATGACTGAAGAATTATTTATTCATGAAATCCATTTGATAATGAAAGTAAAGTCATTTGCAATGCTTTTATGACTGAATTTAATTAGCATCAAAGCTCAATAAGAATTAAAACGAAACACCATCAAAGTAACATCATGAACTGTAGCTGTGTGTGTGTGTGTGTGTGTGTGTGTGTGTGTGTGTGTGTGTGTGTGAGTGTGTGTGTGTGTGTGTGTGTGTGTGTGTGTGTGTGTGTGTGTGTGTGTGTGTGTGTGAGAAAGAGAGAAAGAGAGAAAGAAAGAGGGCTCTCAAAAATATACCAACCAGCCTTTTACACACAGCACATAGTAAAAACTGTTATCCCACATTATATGTAAGATCTTTAACTACCGTGTACTATCATTCAGTGGTAGTTTGTGGGTTTTACAGTAGAGAAGGCACACTAGATTGTAGCAGTCTAGGGATCTTTCATAATCATGTTCTGTTTAGTTTTATTTGGTTCTTCTCAGTCATCACTGGTCAAGCCCAGTTCCAAGTCTTCTCAGTCATTCCTGGTTAAGCCCAGTTCCAAGTCTTCTCAGTCATCACTGGTTAAGCCTAGTTCCAAGTCTTCTCAGTCATTACTGGTTAAGCCCAGTTCCAAGTCTTCTCAGTCATCACTGGTTAAGCCCAGTTCCAAGTCTTCTCAGTCATCACTGGTCAAGCCCAGTTCCAAGTCTTCTCAGTCATCACTGGTTAAGCCTAGTTCCAAGTCTTCTCAGTCATCACTGGTTCAGCCCAGTTCCAAGTCTTCTCAGTCATCACTGGTCAAGCCCAGTTCCAAGTCTCCTCGGTCATCACTGGTTAAGCCCAGTTCCAAGTCTTCTCAGTTATCACTGGTTAAGCCTAGTTCCAAGTCTTCTCAGTCATCACTGGTTCAGCCCAGTTCCAAGTCTCCTCGGTCATCACTGGTTAAGCCCAGTTCCAAGTCTTCTCAGTTATCACTGGTTCAGCCCAGTTCCAAGTCTTCTCAGTCATCACTGGTCAAGCCCAGTTCCAAGTCTTCTCTGTCTTCACTGGTTAAGCCCAGTTCCAAGTCTTCTCAGTCATCACTGGTTAAGCCTAGTTCCAAGTCTTCTCAGTCATTACTGGTTAAGCCCAGTTCCAAGTCTCCTCAGTCATCACTGGTTCAGCCCAGTTCCAAGTCTTCTCAGTCATCACTGGTTCAGCCCAGTTCCAAGTCTTCTCAGTCATCACTGGTTAAGCCCAGTTCCAAGTCTTCTCAGTCATCACTGGTCAAGCCCAGTTCCAAGTCTCCTCGGTCATCACTGGTTCAGCCCAGTTCCAAGTCTTCTCGGTCATCACTGGTTAAGACCTGTTCCAAGTCTTCTCAGTCATCACTGGTTAAGCCCAGTTCCAAGTCTTCTCGGTCATCACTGGTTCAGCCCAGTCTCCTGGCTGACCTCAGACTCACTTTTTTCTTTTCTTTTTTTTGCTTTACGGCTTAAATGGCTTTCTTTGGTCACTTTTAGACAGAAATTTTTAAATAAAACAACACATGTAAGCAAGACGATATAAATATAATTTCACTCACATCACTTGAAGCAAAAGATCCATCCTTCTGTCCTTTTAAATGTCCATGTTAAAAGAGCACTTTCGGCCATTCTTCCTTCATTATTAATTAACATCATTCATTTGTAGCTGCTTTTCAAATGCCAGGAAAAATGGTCAGAGATGAGACGAGCTTATGTATTTATGTGAAATGAGTCAAATATTGGTAATGTGCCATCAAGACCTTGATCTGACCCTGAGAAATGACTTTCATTGTTGTAACTTAATATAGTTTATTCAGCAATGTTACATCACATTTTGGCTTGAATAAACCAATGAATTAGATGCCACAACACGAAACACATTTTTAGGTTACTTGACAAAAGAAACTTCAGAAGAAAAAGTTCTGAAATAGAAGAAAAGACATGCCAACTTTACCTTTCCTTCCTTTGGTCATTTTCGAAGGAAAACATTTCTGCTGAAAAAACAAACACTCAATAAATCCAAGTATTGGACTTTATAACTTGGCACAGTATTAGCTGCACCACAGGGAAGCCTTTATGGGTTTTAAGAATGCCTTCACCCAAAGCTCTGTCAATGAAAAATGTTATTGGTTGACTGTGGGAACAAACACTTCAAAGTTACTTTTGAGATTTATGTTATTGTCCTGTAGGTGCTTGTTGATTTTGTTAGAGGCACTTTTTCTTTGGTGTGTGTGTGTGTGTGTTAACTAGGGATGTGCCCGAAGCCAAATACCTTATTCGGAAAGGCGCGGATAATGGCTTTAAAATGAATAATGAATTCTACCGAATAATAGGAATAATATTCGGTAGACACAGTCAACCTTCCTGTTTTCTGGATTACAGCTGAGACAGGGGTTCATAGCACAATATTTTACATAATCCTCTAAAATCACTACGCCATATTGAGTGTGTGAAGTGAATCAGTGTAAACTCTATGAATGAAGGATTTTTTTGAGAGCGATCGCAAATCAAATATTGCATTGCCATCTCTGTGCGTCTCTCAGAAGTCAGAGCCTGCCTACTGCACACCCCTAGTGTTAACCCTGCTTAACAATCCAGCATGAATCCCGTGTTGGTCCAGGCTGGTTTATGCTGGTTAGAGCTGGTATAGTTGCTGGTCTAGCTGCATAGTCAAACTGAGCTGGTCCACCAGCACTCCTCCTTCCCATACGGGACCAGTCATGCTGGATTTTTTAACAGGGAAGAGATAGGAAATATAGGGATTACACAGTAAATGCACTGGATCATCTAACTCTGTGTTGTTGTTTTTCTTCAGCTAATGGCAGTGAGCTTCACATCGGTAGTGTGCGTTATGAAGACACTGGGGCTTATACGTGCATCGCTAGAAACGAGGTTGGCGTGGATGAAGACATCTCATCTCTGTTTGTGGAAGATTCGGCGCGTAAGACACGTGAGTGATGATATAGAATCTGTTTCAGCAAAGATTGTAATGATTATGTAATGAGCTATGCACTAAAAAAAGGTAATGTTTAACTTAAATATCTAGTTCAGTCATGAAACTCTAGAGGGCTAATCGGTCATTCACACGCAATCATTACCGAATGGCACGAGCTGATTGGTCTCTGCTGATCCCACAGCCAATGAGATTGCTTGCTCAACATTTAAATAGTCTGGTCCCGTGTTTGCTGTAGGCTAGTAACTCCTCCACCTCCCCCAGCTCCACCTGCCTAGATCTACTACGGGATTGTCTATTTATGAGCAGCAGATTCACAGCAGCGTGTCTGTGTGTATGTTAGTAATAGCAAGTCTAAACTTGCTCTGCATCAGCAGCAGTAATAATCATCAGCAGGGTAGCAGATCTAGTCCGCCATCTAGATCTAGCTGAACTGGTTTTATTCAAGTCAAAAAGTTAATAACACCCAACCATCTACCTACATCAATTTATACCAACAAAACATTTTTTATGGGTTTAAAGGGATAGGTCACCCAAAAATGATAACTCTGTCATCATGTAATCACTCCCAAGTTGTTCAAAACCTAAATGAGTTTCTTTCTTCTGTTGAAGACAAAAAAATATATTTTGAAGAATGTTGGTAACCAGACAGTTGACAGTAGCCTTTGACTTCCATAGTATTTTTTTTTAAATTATTTCTACAATGGCTACTGTCAGTTGGTTTCCAACATTCTTCAACATATCTTGTTGTTCAACAGAAGAAAAAACTTCAACAACTCGAGTCAAGTCACCTTCATTTATGTAGCGCTTTATACAATGCAGACTTGTTTCAAAGCGGCTCTACAGTGGGAAATTAATGCAACAGAGATTGTTTTGGTTGTACAGCAGATCTAGAAAGAGAGTCACTGTCCAGCTTAAGTACGTTTTTGAATAATTCATTTCCGTCGTAAAAATCATATTAACTTAAGGGCCGTTTGCATGACACCGTTTTCAACGGAAAACAGAAAACTTTAATTGCGTTCTGGCCATTCGTTTACACGACAGTGGTGTTTTGGTGGCCTGAGAACGCAAACTTGTAAATAGGTTTATTGAAAACAAGTTTTGAAAACGATACCGTTATAATTTCCGTGTAAACTTTAAAAACGTGAATCTGTGAAAACGGTCATGCACATGTGTATTAGCCAATGTTTAGTCTATAGGCCTGCGCGTTTGAATATGTAATTGTGCGTGTAGTCTTTCTTTACAAAGTGACATCGCCAATAACTTTTCTGGCATGCATTCGAATTGCCGTGAGATCGGGCTGACTTTTTACCGTGTGATTTTAGTCACTCACTAGTATTTTTGTTGTGATGATCTACACTGTATTTGGGGGAATCGTGTTGCTGGCTAAGATGTAGTGGTCAACTATGGGTTGCTGGTTCAGTCATTACTGGGAAGGATTTACAAGTCGGCTCACACGTAATGAAGTCACCAATGCGGGAAGGACAGTTTGTCATTAATAAGGTTTTAATGGTCATACAGCAATAAACATCTTTAGATGTGAACAACCCTGTGGTGTTTTTATCCATAAGCCAATTCTTGTTTCGAAAATTATAGACATTTTCTGGGCAGTTAAATTTACAGTGTTCAATTACAGTGAAATGAAGTCTATATAGATCTGATTATGTCAGTAAATGGGGGATTATTTTCCATCCACATTTGGCCTTAGTGGAGTAATACAAGACAACCTTAACCCGACATTAAAACAGAAAGAGGTGTAAATCATGGATCAGTACCTTCCTCCCATGCCTTATTTCTTAATTTTATTAGTACCTGTCAGTAATATACAGTAAGACTTGCATCAGCATGATAAAACTAGAAGGAATAAAAGTAATGTTTTCTGTCCATGAGCTCCTCAGGACCATAATCAAAGTGTTATAATAAAATGTCCATCCGTCATATTTTCTGTAACACAATGTCTTTGTTGAATATAAAGGGCCTCATAAAAGACAGGTGACAGGTCCCATACGAAGAGGACAAAGGCTGGTTATTTTAGCATTTAAATCATCTCGAATAAGACCTTTGAATACGACTTTTATATGTTAACCCTCGTGTTTGGGAGCTGAGAGACCTCAAGGCCAATTTAATATCTCGAAAAATAGACTTAAAATTGAACGAGCAGGTTGATTTTTCATGAGGTCATGAAAATAAAGTATAAAATTTCAGTTTGATATCATGCCTCAACTGTTCCCAATGGAAACTGACTTTGTGAGTATTAAATTTGGGGTCTCTGAGACGCATAAAAACATCAGCAAAAGCAATGCTAAATATTTCTCTACTGTTACTGTACACTGCTGACAGCTGTTTTTTCTACACTGTATTTCTGCTGATTTCTAGAATGGATACCATACACATTTCTGAAAAGTGCATGTCCAGTGTGTGTGAGTTAGTAAGATCTGCATGCTGGGTTTCAGTGAGCTCAGAGGGACATACTAAAGGAATCTCAGAGAAAAAGCACAGCGTAATACTGAAAGGAAAGTTCATCTAATCCAGCAGCCCATTTCCACCTTCAGGGCCTTTATTACTAGATCTTTAAGTAGTTCAGGGGATCCTATTAATGTAAAATCACTATTATCACAGACAGTCCCGTTCCTCAAGTGTCCAGTGTGTTTCTCTGCTGTCCACTAACTCTGCTCTGTGTTTCCTCATGCTGTCCATCTAGTGGCCAACATTCTCTGGAGGGAGGAAGGTAAATAAATGTCTGATTATCTGTCTGATTAATGTCAAAAAAAAAAAATGTGAGAGTGTGTATGGACTGAATAAGCACTTACTGAAATAAATAAATCCTGGCATTTCTGAAACATGTATTAATGTGCCAGTCGTAACATCACAAAGTTAAGCTACCCAGACTACAACACAGTGGCCCAGATCCGGGCCACGTCTGGTACACATGCGCACCGGATGTGGGCCAGATCTGGGCCTAACTTATGTTGCTGTCTGGTAACTATTACTTGGTGAAAGACTAGTTTTATGTCATTACTAGGGGTGTAACAATATATCGTGTCATAATATATCGCAATACAAAAATGCAACAATATCTATTGTGGATAGTTGTGCTTGAAAAAATTCTATAAGTTCTATAAATTCTATACTATAATGTTGAATATAATGTATAATAATGCAGTGAGGGTATATTTGTGGTCCTGATGATGCCACATGTCTGATGTTACCAGTAAAAAGTGGCTGACATTATTTTAAATAGATCTAGTCAGTGACAGAGATCAAGCATATTCATCTAAAATAATAATAATTCTGTATTTTCAGCTTCTGAATCATGAATATTGTTATTCTGGTGTCTCTATTGTCCTGTGCTTTGGGTTTCAGCACCAAGTCCAAACCTATTCATTTACACACACAATGTAAAATCAAATTGAACATTTTAATCAACAGTAAATTTTTAGTTAACATTTTACCATATGTCTTGGAGCATCGCAGTAATATTATCGTGATCAAATCGTGACATGAGTGGATCGTTACACCCCTAGTTATTACCATGAAGCGATGAGCTACTCATGGTCCCTTAACCGATCTTACCGCGGTAAAGGGCATTTTACTGTCTCTGCCTGTGTCGTACCTGGCCATAGTGCAAAAAAGAAACACAAATGAGAGTAATTTGAGACTTTTGCTTGCCTTCTCATTAGAAAAAAAAAAACAATAATATTTCCGTACAGTGTCTCAAACTGTGTAAGTCAGAGACTTCAGTATGAACTCATTCCTCAGATAATTCTCCTAATAACCTCAGCATCAATCCACAATTTACTTTTTATGTCAGCAATTGACTCATTTGGATGGAAACTTGCTTCCGCCACAGAATAAAAAATAATAAAGGTAATTGTGACATTTTATCTCACAATTCAGACTTTTTTCTGACTCTGAATAATGTAGGATTGAGTTTACCCAGAGTTTAGAATGACCCAGGGTTAACTACTTCAAGTGTGGAAAGCCCTAATGTGTCACGTTCATCCAGTGTGTGTGACATCCGGCTGATCTCCAGCTCCAGACATTTAAATACTGAAAAGTCAAGTCTTCGGTTCACACAGAACACATTTTCAATGTAAACGTGCACTAGATGGACACCTTTAAACATCTCGCGCCACTTAGTTAAAATAAGTTAAACTTTTTTTTTTAAATGCATGTACTGTACAACCTTGCATTTTTGGGGGGCTGTCGCTTTAACATGCTTATTTAATTAATTAGTCATGGGAAAAAGTAATGCCTAAAATTATTAACGTATTTAACGCACCCGCCCCAGACCTACGTATTTCATCTTACATTTCATACAGTTGATTGATGACAAAAATGACAAACACTCACTGTGTGATAAAGCCTATAGAATCCAGTTAGAATGACCCTAAAATTCAAGATATCAGGCAAAAAGGCCTCTGCATGAGTTTTTGTCTCATATTTATATCATGATTTAGTTGAGCAATTTATATCATATGATTTAGTTGTGCTGTTTTTGTCTTGAATAGCATGAGTGCAAATGTGATACTGATTTTATACAAAAGTTAAATAAATAAGAAGTTAATATTATGTTATATTTTAGACACAATATCGCCTGCTTTTGTGCGTCTCCAACCAACACAGCTGTGTTTTTTTTTTTTTTTTTTTGAATGAATCTGCACTTTGAGCGAATCAATCGGGTGAATCAATGATTCAAAGACTCATTCATTTGAGAGCCATTTACTTCATTCTTGAATGAATCAGCAGTTGGAATGAATCGAATGAATGAATGACTCAATGATTTACTCATTTAGACATTTACCGCCACCTACTGGCAGTTTTAGTTTCTTGTTTAGAGGATCACGTCATTAAAAAATATATATATATAAATTTTCATACTCTGCACTTTTGCAAATTAGCTGATTTGTACAATAGATTGGGTCTGATTTCAGTGTATGTCATTTGCGACTGCGGTCTGCTAGCACATCATCATTAGCACCACAGTCTTCGAGATGACCGCTAACACTGATCAGCGTACCTGTTTTTACACCTTCTGCTTTCTGACGACATGGCGACTCAGTGAGCATCACTCCTCTGACGTGAACACACTCATTAGCAGCTGGTGTTTGCTGCCTGGTGACAGACCTGCAAATGCACTTTTTGGAGTGGTTGCAGGAGGTTTTAATAGTCTCTGCTGTCTAACCGTGTGACAGCCAGATAGTTAGGATGGTTTTCTCAGCCCTGTTTGGTGTTGTTTTCTCTCAGAAGAAGAGTAATGGCATGTGTGATCGATGCACCTGTGTGTTGTTGTAGGGCTCAGTGTGGGGAACATGTTCTACGTCTTCTCCAGCGAAGGGATCATTATACTGCAGCCTGGCAACTGTGAGATTCGCAGACGCATCACGCGGACAGAGAGGATTCTGGGTAGTGATGTAAGTCCTGGCCCAACCCCAAAACAGTAGGAAGCAATAAGAAAATGTATTTTGATAAACGCCCGTTTAAAGGATTATTTCACTTCAGAAGTAAAATTTCCTAATAATTTACTCTCCTCCATGTCATCAAAGATTTCATTCAGCCGATTTTAACCATTTGTGGTTAAAAATTATATACTTGTGTATTTTGTTATAAATGTCGCTGGTTTGTGTAGATGAGGCTCTTATTCCTCGGCTGGATCGTGTCGAGACTTTGAAGCTGCACTGAAACTCACATCTGGACCTTCGACCCGTTGGACCATTGAAGACACTATATGGAGGAATACTGGAGCGTTCTCCTCAAAAACATTAATTTCTTTTCCACTGAAGAAAGAAAGATATTAACATCTTGGATGATGTGGGCTAGAGTAAATTATCAGGATATTGTACTTCTGAAGTGAAGAATGTTGGACAAAATGCTTTAATGAAGAATCCTTTAATGACTAAGACTATTTGCACTGGGACAGTATTTGCACATTCCTCAATCCCCACAATTCTTATTTCTACAATGCAAAAATGTATGTGTCCATATTGTCCCTGCAGGACGAGCTGTGTCCCAGAAGCACGGGCGTCTCTCCACACGAGTGTGTCTGGGCGTCCGCGGTCAGCGTGAGGGAGAAGTACGTGTACGTGACCCAGCCGCTTCACAACAGACTTCTGCTGATCGACACACAGGCGCAGAGAGTCGTGCAGGTGAGATGCGTGTTTCTCAGTCTTTTGTATCTCAACAACTCACTGCATGATAAAGCCCATAGAATACAATTATAATGACCCTAAAATTCAAAATATGAGGGCAGAAATCAAGCGTAGCGTCAGTTCTGGCAGGTCAGGTTAGTCGGTTAGTTACCCTCCTCCCTCCCCAGCTCCACCTGTCTCCAGTCAGGATTACCCTCCTCCCTCCCCAGCTCCACCTGTCTCCAGTCAGGATTATCCTCCTCCCTCCCCAGCTCCACCTGTCTCCAGTCAGGATTACCCTCCTCCCTCCCCAGCTCCACCTGACTCCAGTCAGGATTACCCTCCTCCCTCTCCAGCTCCACCTGTCTCCAGTCAGGATTATCCTCCTCCCTCCCCAGCTCTACCTGTCTCCAGTCAGGATTACCCTCCTCCCTCCCCAGCTCCACCGGTCTCCAGTCAGGATTATCCTCCTCCCTCCCCAGCTCCACCTGTCTCCAGTCAGGATTACCCTCCTCCCTCCCCAGCTCCACCTGTCTCCAGTCAGGATTACCCTCCTCCCTCCCCAGCTCCACCTGTCTCCAGTCAGGATTACCCTCCTCCCTCCCCAGCTCCACCTGACTCCAGTCAGGATTACCCTCCTCCCTCCCCAGCTCCACCTGTCTCCAGTCAGGATTACCCCCTTCCTCTCCAGCTCCACCTGTCTCCAGTCAGGATTACCCTCCTCCCTCCCCAGCTCCACCTGTCTCCAGTCAGGATTACCCTCCTCCCTCCCCAGCTCCACCTGTCTCCAGTCTGGATTACCCTCCTCCCTCCCCAGCTCCACCTGTCTCCAGTCAGGATTACCCTCCTCCCTCCCCAGCTCCACCTGTCTCCAGTCAGGATTACCCTTCTCCCTCCCCAGCTCCACCTGTCTCCAGTCAGGATTACCCTCCTCTCTCCCCAGCTCCACCTGTCTCCAGTCAGGATTACCCTCCTCCCTCCCTCTCCAGCTCCACCTGTCTCCAGTCAGGATTACCCTCCTCCCTCCCTCCCCAGCTCCACCTGTCTCCAGTCAGGATTACCCTCCTCCCTCCCCAGCTCCACCTGTCTCAGTCAGGATTACCCTCCTCCATCCCCAGCTCCACCTGTCTCAGTCAGGATTACCCTCCTCCCTCCCCAGCTCCACCTGTCTCAGTCAGGATTACCCTCCTCCCTCCCCAGCTCCACCTGTCTCCAGTCAGGATTACCCCCCTCCCTCCCCAGATCCACCTGTCTCCAGTCAGGATTACCCTCCTCCCTCTCCAGCTCCACCTGTCTCCAGTCAGGATTACCCTCCTCCCTCCCCAGCTCCACCTGTCTCCAGTCAGGATTACCCTTCTCCCTCCCCAGCTCCACCTGTCTCAGTAAGGATTACCCCCCTCCCTCCCCAGCTCCTCCTGTCTCCAGTCAGGATTACCCCCCTCCCTCTCCAGCTCCACCTGTCTCCAGTCAGGATTACCCTCCTCCCTCCCCAGCTCCTCCTGTCTCAGTCAGGATTACCCTCCTCCCTCCCCAACTCCACCTGTCTCCAGTCAGGATTACCCCCCTCCCTCCCCAGCTCCTCCTGTCTACAGTCAGGATTACCCTCCTCCCTCCCCAACTCCACCTGTCTCCAGTCAGGATTACCCCCCTCCCTCCCCAGCTCCACCTGTCTCCAGTCAGGATTACCCTCCTCCCTCCCCAACTCCACCTGTCTCCAGTCAGGATTACCCCCCTCCCTCCCCAGCTCCACCTGTCTCCAGTCAGGATTACCCCTCTCCCTCCCCCTCCCTCCCCCTCCCCAGAACATATTAATTACCTAACAATATTAATTTACCTTCCGAGTCTTTGGTTCATTTGTCATGTGACACGCAATCAACATGAATGACCCAACACTACCCTCTATGAGTTTTTGTCTCATATTTATATCATGATATAGTTGAGCAATGTATATCATGTGATACCCAAACTTTGTACCGGATGTGGCCCGGATCTGGGCCCGTCTGGGTATAGTTGTGCTAGAGAGTGCAAATGTGATATTAATTTTAGCTGACATACAGTAAGAACTGTCAAACCTATGTGGATCATTTGATCATGAACCAATTTGATAAGAACGGTTTGAGTTAATATTGAGATGTCTGACTTGAATCCATGATTGCAGAGTAGTTGTGACTGTATCAAATTTTCATTTCATGATAATCGATTACGTTTTTATCACAGTATTGAATTAAGTTACAAAACTTTAGTGTTCTTGTCCTTGTAACAAGATTATAATAACTTTTCAGTTCTTATAACAAAAATAACTCTTAAGTTTAAATTACAAAGAAATGTTTAAAGTAAACATGTTTCAAACAGATTAAAGTGCAAAAGCACTATAAAGAATAATAATAAAGAATCAGAACATTTTCAGTCTATCTAGGGCATGATTTAGTCATTAAAGGACTAATCATTTTAAATGTTTGAAAATAAATGGTCTTTAAAGGGACAGTTCACACTAAAATGAAAATTAAATTCACTCACTCTGGTGTTGTTCTAATGCCGTATGCCCTTTCATTTATGGACTACAAAAGAACAAATTAAAAAATGTATTCTAATGTTTAAAAAACAAATGTCCCACTTGCACTCGTCCATATAACGGCAGTGAATAGTGACAAGCATCATGCTTTTAAAAAAAGATACAAAAGTATCACAGAAGGATCCCATGTAATATAGTCGGAAAAATGCATTCTAAAATGTTAAGTCATTCATAATAAGGATTTATTCACAGTATTTTAAAGTGCCCACGATAACAATACCATGCATGTTCATTATCAGGATATATCGTAATACTACACATGTCTATTGGAGACTAAATTGATTTAAAAAACTTTAGAGGAGACACATGTGAGATTTCTGGGGTCTTTTTCACAGGAAAAACATCTGACAAGCAGGAGACTTCGGCAAGAGTCTTGTTTTCTTCTGTTTCAGGGAAATCAACTGAGAATTTTAACTAGATTTTTCATCACATAATGTTTTCTCTTATCCAATGCTGCAAAATAAATGGATGTTTTTCTTATATGGATGAAGAATCAATAATACACAGCAACAGAGAACAATGGAAAGCATAAGATGAAAGCGCTTTCAGAAAGCAGAGTGTGTCGAGGTTGTGGATGTCACTGGATCATGGCTAATAATTCTTCTAACATGATCACAGGGGCTCAGCGACCAATAAACTACGACAACGCCATACGATCCCGACAATCATGCAGCATTTGTAACTAATGATGGAAGTGCATGGGTGGACGGATGGACGGACGGACGGACGGATGGATGGGTGGATGGGTGTGTGTGTGGATGGATGGATGGATGGGTGGATGGATGGGTGGATGGATGTGTGTGTGGATGGATGGGTGGATGGATGGACGGGTGGATGGATGGACGGGTGGATGGATGGGTGGATGGGTGTGTGTGTGGATGGATGGATGGATGGATGGGTGGATGTGTGTGTGGATGGATGGGTGGATGGATGGACGGGTGGATGGATGGACGGGTGGATGGATGGATGGATGGGTGGGTGGATGGACGGATCAATGGGTGGATGGATGGATGGATGGGTGGATGGATGGATGGGTGGATGGATGTGTGTGTGGATGGATGGGTGGATGGATGGACGGGTGGATGGATGGACGGGTGGATGGATGGATGGATGGATGGGTGGGTGGGTGGGTGGATGGACGGATCAATGGGTGGATGGATGGATGGGTGGGTGGATGGATGGATGGATCGGATGGGTGGATGGACGGATCGATGGGTGGATGGATGGATGGACGGATGGGTGGATGGATGGATGGATCGATGGGTGGATGGATGGACGGATGGGTGGATGGATGGACGGATGGGTGGATGGATGGACGGATGGGTGGATGGATGGATCGGATGGATGGGTGGGTGGATGGATGGATGGATCGGATGGGTGGATGGACGGATCGATGGGTGGATGGATGGATGGACGGATGGGTGGATGGATGGACGGATGGGTGGATGGATGGATCGGATGGGTGGATGGACAGATGGGTGAGTGGATGGACGGATCGATGGGTGGATGGATGGATGGACGGATGGGTGGGTGGGTGGGTGGATGGACGGATCAATGGGTGGATGGATGGATGGGTGGGTGGATGGATGGATGGATCGGATGGGTGGATGGACAGATGGGTGGGTGGATGGACGGATCGATGGGTGGATGGATGGATGGATGGATGGACGGATGGGTGGATGGATGGATCGGATGGATGGGTGGATGGATGGACGGATGGGTGGGTGGATGGACGGATGGATGGACGGATGGGTGGGTGGATGGATGGGTAGATGGACGGATGGGTGGGTGGATGGATGGGTGGATGGACGGATGGGTGGGTGGATGGATGGATGGATGGACGGATGGATGGATGGGTGGATGGACAGGTGGATGGATGGATGGATGGCTGGATGGATGAACATCACATTCCTCCTGTGTGCTTAGAGCCCCTGTTTACATCTGGCATTAAAATGCTACTGACCTAATACGTAAACATTATGGAAAGAGTTCTATCCAGACGGATTTAAATTTTATCGGCTGGAGACACAAGTTTGGTTTGAAGAGAAAACGTACCAAGCTCAATGTTCTCTCACCGTTCCTGATCTCTAACACACACTCACAGCGTTCAGCGAGTTACAGCGCTGTACGAGAGACACACACCAGGACAGAAGTATGTGAAAGTGGACAAAAGAGACGGATTAAAACACCAAGTGTAAACGGGAATGTGTCTCCCTCGTCTACTTGTGTTACAACCATTTGCAGAGATGGAGGAAGCAGGATCTACGTGCAGCAGCTTTATTAAACAAAAAAACTCAAACTTTAACAAACGGACACTCAGTGACAAGATCGGGAACAGAACAAGTAACGTTAATAACTGACAAAGAACCAGACAGAACTCAGGGTTTACATAGACAGAACTGAAGTAATTGACAGAACACAGACAATGTGACAACTTGTGATCCGATCCACCAAAACACACCTTTACACCAGCTGTAAACAGGGCCATGGAGAGATGTGGTTCTGCTTCAGCTTCATTTGGAGCTCACATTTATTCTGAAAGTGTTCGTACTGAAACCACGTCTTTTATTAGGTCACTTGCCAAAATAAATTGCAGCGAGTGCTTCACTTATCGCAGTTGCTCTTGACAAGCAAGTGAATGAATTTCCCTCTCTCTGTTGGAATGACAGGCTGTGGAAACAGACGCCATGCCCGTCAAACTCTTCTACGACAAATCTCACGATCAGCTGTGGGTGTTGTGCTGGAGAGGCCTGCTGAGGACCCGCTCTACGCTACAGGTGAGCTTCTGGTTATGTTTCGAGTTACGAGTTATGTTTCGCCCTGTTAAGATCTTAGGCCTCGGTTACACTGTCATTGAAATGTGACCCAATTCCGATTTTTTGCTCAGATGTGACACAGATCGGATGTGTTCTATGACAGTGTAAACAGGATAAAAACGCATGCATTCGGATATTTCGAGATCAGTTTCAGGCCTCGTTCATATGTGGAAATAAATCAGATATAAATCCGATATGTGCCAATGCGACTGTCACGTAAACAGGCAGATCGGATTTTCTGAGGCATTAGGCTTCGTCTCCACGGTTTAATGACGAGAGAAACCACGGCGCGCGTCTGCAAAACGTCATGATGTCGTATGAGAGGAATATGGACACACATTGACAACATATCAAAGGTTGGCTTGCTCATCCTAAAATTACGGACCCACTGCTCCTCGTTAAAGCCCACCACGATCTCATGAAAGTGTGTATCAATACCACTTGAAATTTCAAGATGGCGACCATTTTTCAAGATGGCCGACACCTTAGTGGAGCAGTTAAGTGATATGGTGGTTTATTTGGTGATACAAGCATAAAAATTGGCATGAGCAGTCTCTGATGGTCACCAGACAATAAGCCACCCACAGCTACTTGAAATTTCAAGATGGCGGCCATTTTTCAAGATGACCACCACCTAAGTGGAACAATTAGACTTAAGAAATCATTTAGTTGGTGACACAAGCATGAAAATTGCCATGAGCTGTCTCAAAGGGTCATTTGACAAGAAACTGCCCACAGCTACTTGAAATTTCAAGATGGCGGCCTTTTTTTCAAGATTACAAGATAAACAAGAACTTGTTTAGTTAGTGACATGAGCATGCAAATTGGTATGAGCAGTCTCTAAGGGTTGCTTGACAAGAAAACACTCAGCCACTTGAAATTTCTATTTTCAAGATGGCCGACCCCTGGATCCTCAAAAAATCAATTTTCCGATAGAAATGTATTGTTTTTTTTTTCATTAAGGACGATTTGGTGTCATTTTATTTTATGTTTTAGATTATTCTAAAGAACAACTTTTAACTCATCAAAATAAAGTTGTGTTGATTTGTTGATTATAGATAGATTAGAATATCTATATATATTAGTGAATATCTGCACTACCAGGGCACACTGGTGATATATCACTGCGTCAATGTGTTTTCTATGCCATCACCTTCATCTAGTCGGGCTGGACTAGTTAAGATAGAAGTAAGATAGGCAGATCATTGATCTTATGAAATAATGGAACATTGCTTGCAATGATATCATAACCAGTACGATCGTGCTCTGTGTTGAATAAACTCGGATGAATGAGTTTTTCCTTGGTGTCCTGCTGACAAATGAAACATCTGTCCCTGTTCGTTTTCTCAACTGTAATGATGGCTTCTGTCATGTCTGCAGCAAATGTATAGGCAGAGGCCGAGGGTTTATCCTTTTACCACCTTTTACCAAGCACTTTGATGAATGGGATACAACTAAGTTCATGCCTTAACCCTACACTAAGTCCAATCGTTCATCCAATGCCATTTATATCCCGTGCGATCTGTACACCATCCGGTTAAAGGGGTCATGACATGGTTTTTTGTTTTGTTTTATTATGTTCCCTTAGGTGCAATTATAGTATTACTATAGTTTTTGGAGAAAAAAAAACGTAAAAAATGTAGTGATTTATTACCTTTTCCCACCCTATTTCTCATCCTCTGATTCAAACAGTCTGTTTTGGAGTTATTTCCCCTTTAAGAGTTCAGTGTTAACGCCCACTGTTATGATTGGCTAACATCAGTGCTTATGCATAAATTATTATCGCCCCCTAGTCAGAACATGTACGGATTCCGTGGAACTGTTTATAGTAGCGGGTGCTGCCGATTGGTGCGAGCGAGGCGATGCCTCTTGAAATTATACAACCCTATATGTTTGAGCCAGAATCAGATGAGGAATCAGAAGAAAATGAACCATCACGACAACTAAGAATGGATCAGTCCGTGTCCACATGTAAAGTGTGAAACTACTTTGAATTAATGTAATTTGTAACCCGAGGGCCGAGACACTTGAAAATGGGTTATTGTTGCGTAATTATCCTATAATTTGCTAACAGTTGAACATTATTTAACTAATTTCAATGAAATTATAGGGTGTACCACGGACAAAATGCATGCACAGGCCATATTTGAAGATGCAGCATTGATATGGCAAAAATGTTAATTGCTCCGCACAATGCTCCGCTACGTGAAACTTCAGTCTTCCGATCTTTTACCATCGTATCAATTCTCAATTGATTTTGATTCAGATGCTTTTGATTCATATTCACAGTTTGAAGGCGCGCGCGCGAACGGGGCTCTCTGTTCGTTCTTTCAGTAACATGCGCCCTGTCACACTCATCTACATCACTCACCTATCAAATAAGGCTTTTGGCTGCATATGCTGCAAATAAACTGCATCCAACTGCTTTCCCTGACGTCTAGATCGTTCGGCAGCGTATTCAAACATGTTGTTTGTCCACAGCCAGGAACAGCTCATTCTTCTTGTAAACAGACCCACTCGCTGCACGTCGACTGAACACTTGTGGGCATGACAACGATGCGATTATGTGAAATGAGGCGTAGTTGTCCTGCGCTGGAGGCGGTCATATTCAAACGACTGGTAGGCTACGTCACTTCGTACCGTGACTTCACTTCATACCATGGATCCACAACAAGCTGTATTTAGAGCTTGATTAAATAAATGCTTTGTTTATAATGGGAAAGATTATAAAGAGCATTTGCGATACTAACTTTACAATTAGCTGACATTGAACCCCACTCTGAGTTTAACAGCAGTGATATATCACCAGTGTGCCCTGGTAGTGCAGATATTCACTCTTGTCTAATCTAATCTATCTATAATCAACAAATCAACACAACTGTATTTTGATGCGTTAAAAGTTGTTAAAATTACGCTAAAGGTGATGATACACAGGGCAACTTTTTGAGCAATGTTGCTGGGCAATGTTGCCGTCAATGGGCAACCAGATGAGACACAGGGCCACGACCGATCTAAATTATCCAGAAAGAAATGTATTGTCCATTTTCAATGAGAAAGTGGCCAAGCAACAATCGCTCGGCAAGATTGCCCAGCAACATTGCTCAAAAAGTTGCCCTGTGTATCATCACCTTTACACATATCAAATAAAATGACACCAAATCGTCCTTAATTAAAAAAAACAACATTTCTATCGGAAAATTTATTTGAGGATCCAGGGGTCGGCCATCTTGAAAATAGAAATTTCAAGTGGCTGAGAGTGTTTTCTTGTCAAGCAACCCTTAGAGACTGCTCATACCAATTTGCATGCTTATGTCACTAACTAAACAATTATATCGCTTAACTGCTCCATTTAGGTGGTGGTAATCTTGAAAAAAAGGCCGCCGTCTTGAAATTTCAAGTAGCTGTGGGCAGTTTCTTGTCAAATGGCCCTTTGAGACAGCTCATAGCAATTTTCATGCTTGTATCACCAACTAAATGATTTCTTAAGTCTAATTGTTCCACTTAGGTGGTGGTAATCTTGAAAAATGGCCGCCATCTTGAAATTTCAAGTAGCTGTGGGTGGCTTATTGTCTAGTGACCATCAGAGACTGCTCATGCCAATTTTCATGCTTGTTTCACCAAATAAACCACTATATCACTTAACTGCTCCACTAAGGTGTCGGCCATCTTGAAAAATGGCTGCCATCTTGAAATTTCAAGTGGCTCGGACAATTTTCTTGTCAAGTGACCCATGGAGACTGCTCATGCCAATTTTCATGCTTGTATCATAAACTGAACGATGATATCACTTAGCCGCTCCACTATATGGCGTGTAATACGCACACACTCCACACCCCTAATCCTACCCAAGGGGTTTACAGTGCATATCATGCACGCACAAACTATTTTCTCTCTCGTCTCGCACACAATAACTGAAGCGTATGCGCTGCTGCAATGATGGTCCTTTTCGTCCTCCTCTTCCTCAAAATCATGGAGATGTTTGGCGAACTTTGCATATATCGCAACGTGTCCGTCCATCTGTGCAAGGGGGTTTCCTTTAAGCATGCGCGATGTTTCAGAGCATGTCAAGTATAGAATCAGATATGGGTCACAATTGAAAGAACGTGTAAACAGACGGTTAAAAAAATCAGATATAGGCAACAAATCAGAATTGGGCATCAAGACCTGCAGTGTAAATGAGGCCTTAGAGATCTTAAAGACTCTTGAGCAAATCAAAGAGCTCACACATTCATCACGTGGAGTTCATTCAGTGGGGTTTGAGAGGCTGTTAATCTGCTAACAGCCTGTATTTTTGAACACAGTCTGTATTTTTGAATGTTAGGTGTAAATGTGTGACAGTCTTTGTTTGACATACATTTCAGCACCAATTGCAGCTTGTTTAATTGCATGTGTGCACGCTCATTAATTTCAGTTCCCTGTCAGGTAGACCTCCTGACTTGAACTTTATGCAAATGAGACGCTTTCTACGTTATGTGAAAATGTTTTGCCTGGTTCCCACTTTATTCTCTGCCAGGTTTGATCAGCACTGTCCTCGTGTCAAAGCACACGTACGAGAAACACACAGCCTCAAAGACAGAGCAAATGAAAGGCTTTTTATTTAACAAACAATGTGCATTTCCAGCCCCCATACACATGAATAATTCACGTTTTATTAAATAGTGGGAAAGTCCTCAGGTGTATTTGCTTGTTCAGCATGCCCACAGAGCGCCAGCCACGCAGAATAATGAAGGCGTTTGCTATGAATCACTCAGAAATGCTAAAGAGCACTTTTAACGGGAAGCTGCATAATCGGCTGCAGGGGATATGGATTCACACCACAAATAAATGGCTTGATAATATTCAACTCATTTTGAATGCGTGCAATTGACCCGGGCATGGGCAATTTGTCGGGCCGGAGGCTGTGCTCAGCTTGAGAGGTGAAATATCAAACCCATTTTTTTTAAATGGCTCAATATTCTTAGTCAAACATCTGAACCTGCTTGTCAGCTCATTAGATTAAACAAATTAGGGCTGAGGAGAGAGAGGGGAAATACAGCCGCATGTGTGCGCTTGGCTCTGATCCTGCTCTCCTCACACTGATTCACAAACCAACAACTCATAGTTTGCATTCATAATCAGCTCCACTGGTCATTTATTAACAAGCCAAAAACAGCATTTTTTTCTAGAGGCATAGTTTCCAAGTGGCTTCAGAATAATCCTTGTAAACTAAGCTGCTAAATATCCTATGACATATTATTAATACAAATATGACGTGATGAATGGCTTGGTTTTATACCCTTGTGAAATTAAAGTTTGCTTAATTGTATTGAATGTGCACTCGTTGTGTACTTTAAATCTTAAAAGTAGTTTTAAAGAACTGTTCTTGCAGATATTGTCAGGGTTGGGGTGAAGGGATGAGGTGAGGACTCAATTTTACAGAGATGAAGTTTAATTAGTAAAAAATAAAACTATCCCGAGGGGGGGAAACAAGTCAGGCGACTTGGATAATTTTGAGACTGCAGAAGTCATTAAAGTTGCATTTTCAGTTGAATTTGGGGAAACCACTTGAAACATTTGTTGTGTTGAGCTATTTTGATTACTTTTGTTTGATTTGTTCATTGCAAACTACTAAAAGTCTGTAAATGTTGTCAGTAAACCTGATTTGCAATGGGGGTTGAATAATTTTGATTACAACTGTATGCATGCTTATAAGCAACTAGTTCAAAGTGAGAATTGGACCCTAAACTTAAGTGTTACCATTTTTCTAATAGATTAATTAATTTAGCAACCAATATGATTGAATACTGACTAGAAGAGTAGCTATGTTTTAAAGGAATCTGTTTCAGTATTATACATGATGATTAACTGTAAAGGGAGTTGGGAAAACACCATAAGCACACTGTTTTCATAGATTATTTCATTTGTTATATTACAACAGAATATGTTATTTATTATTTTAAGATCTTTGCTTATCCGTTCAGATTTAAGACACTCTACATGATTGTAATATTACCTTCTCTTGTTTCCATTTTTGAGGTGATCACTTCTGCGAGTGCAGTGGAGCAGCGTCAGATCGTTCACACACCATTTGAAAGAGTGGAGGATTTCTACATTCCTCCCACCAACCTCATTATCACCCACGTAAGGTACGAAACGATCGTCACTGCTCAGCGTGCATGACCTCTGTCAGATTTTCAACATAATTCTTCCAAAAATTGGAAGTGAGTAAATGATGGTTGTAATTAACAGGGCAGCACTTAATAAATCGCCAGAAAGATCATTAACCTGTCTTTGACAATTGTCATCTTAGGTTTGGCTTTGTCTACTTAAAATGGGAGCCTGCGGTGCATAAAATCGACCTTGAGACCCTCCGCCTCATCAAGACCATCAGTCTGAAGAACTACAGCTGTATTCCAGCCAGCATGGCCTACACTCATTTAAGCGGCTACTATTTTATCGAGTGCCAAGTCGAGAACAGTTCATCTCCGAGCTCGCAGCTTCTCATTGACAGCGTAAGCGACACAGTCATCGGACCCAATCCCAACATCAACGGCCGGCCGTTCGTCTCTCCAGACGGGCGTTTCATCGTCTCCGTGGATAAACGACGCGGCAGACTCCAAGTCCAGACCATCTCCTTCAGCGGTGAGCTGCAGATAAGCCATGAAGTGGATGTCTCGATTCAACTCGCAGACTTGGAGTTTCAGCCCTCCTTCACGGAGGCCAACCAGTACGTGGTCGTGACCTCTTCGGCTCAGGGCTCGGAGCTGGTTTTCTCGGACCTGGCGACGGGAAGAGAAAAAGCCCTTCAGAATGTCAAGGATCCGATTCCAGCCACCAGCTGGCCTTGGGGAGACGCCAACAGGGTGGTGGTCTCCAGCGGGGTGTTTGGACGCTACTTGGTCACGTCGTCGACCGAGTCCCTGTTCGTTCTGGACGGCAAACAGAGCGGCCCTCACTGTGAGGTGTCAGACGTCAAGAGAGGGAACACAGTGGTGTGGGTGGGTGAGGTATGAGTGGCGTACCGCGGGCCGGTTCTGCAGAGGATTGCGTCGGCCGACTGGGCCAAAGCTCGGAAAAACCTTTAAGTGATGCCAATGGACTTGACCCTAGTAGTGAGTTAAATGAACACGGGTTTCTGTATAAGTACACACACATGCACACATATTCAACAAACCTTATAGAACAAGGGAACGAATGAAAACACCCTTCAGTGCAACAGTGAGCTAATTTAATGAGAGATGTAAATTTTTTGCACTTCCTTGTTAGCAGAAATAGTGTTAAGAAGCAGACAGGTTAGGTGATGACTGAACTATGCACAATGCTTGTTAAAGTTTTTCAGTGTTTTTCTTTTTTCATTGTGTTCACTTGTGATATACAGTCTCTGCCGGAAATGTGTCCATCAGTGTCACGTCTGTTTATGTCAGTGTAGAAGATTGTGTTGTTTGCATCGTCCCCGTGTTTTTGGCTACACGTTTCAACAGCTTATTGTTTGTTTTTAACCGTTATTAGTACAACACGTAATAATAAACATGTTAGAGTAACATTTAGCATTTTCCTCTTTGTAAGCATGTGTTGAATCACGTTAAATCATTTGGTTTCACTTTATTTTGATGGTCCCTTTAACACATTCTGTTGACTATAAGTAACGTTGCTCCTACATGTCTACTAACTCTCATTAGAGTGTGTGTAGAGTATTAATAGACTGGTAGGGTTAGGGTTAGATTAAGTTGACATGTAGTTGAAAAGTTACTTATAGTCAGTAGAGTGTCTGTTGGAGGACCATCACAATAAAGTATATGCAGATATTAAGCAGACAGTCACTAATACTCTAATGAGAGTTAGTTGACACATAGTTGCAAAGTTACTTATAGTTAAAAGCACGTTCAATAGGGACCATCAAAATAAAGTGTTACCAATCATTTTAATCTCATTGGTGCAACATTACCCCGTGACACATTACGGCGTACCGCAGAAGCTATAAAGGATACCTGAAACAAACAGCGACAGCTTCTGATTGGCTGAAGTAAGTCGCTCACATTCAAAGCGGACCAGATGTGGGTCGGATCTGGGCCGACACAATGTTGCTGTCCGGGTAGAATCTGATGACGGGAAACTCCTGACAATAAAGCCCTATAGGCCCGCAAACTCCTAGTAGAACGGGCCCTTATGACTCGAGACGAAGGAAGGTCAAGCACATCGTAAGCTATAGAGCCATAGTAATAGCCTCAACAATCCACTTGCTTATTCTTTATGAACCCTGTCTGGGTGAACCGAAGCATACCAGCTGCTGGTCAGTCTTACGCCACTGGACAGAGCGGTGGACGTAACACTCAAGTGCCCTAACTGGGCAAACCAAGTTAAGTTTCTCTTGGTCCACCAACTGAAATGGAGGAAGATAAAAGGCGTGCAAAACAACTGAGCATGCTATGTTACTCTGAACTTTATACTTGTAACCCAGGGCCAGTTGCATAAACATTATGTTAAGACTGTCTTAAGAACTAGTATGACCAACTAGCAGTTAGTTAGGGGTAATCAATCTTACTGTTCGGTATCAAATTAGACCAATGTACGTTTCTATGTAACTAACTTAAAAAAGTTATGAACAGTCTTGAAGAAAAAAATTGGATGACTAACTTTTAAGACTAGTCTTAGCAGTTTATGCAACTCACCCCCGGTCTAGGGTTGACCCTAATGGGAGCAAACTCTAGGCAAGAGGAGTCAACAGAGATCTCCTACCCTTTAAAGAAAGGTAATAAAGAGCAAGAAAGATATTTTGAAAGTAAGGAACTTCTCTGAAACAGATTCAATGGGCTCGAAGGGTGCCAAGGACAACCCTCTAAAATCCCAAGCAAAACCCAGGCTGGAGCTCTCGCATGAACATCAGGCCTTAACCTCAGTGCGCCAGGAAGGAACCGAGATTAAAAGATTAAACACCCAAAGGTGCGTGGTAACCCAGACAGCAACATAGTGTCGGCCTAGATCTGGGCCACATCTGGTACATGTGGATTCAACGCGTACCAGATGTGGGCCAGATGTGGGCAGACACTATATTGCTGTTTAGCCACGTATTGTAAACCTTTAGCATGGAGGGGGACAATCCAGCAGCAAAAAGATTCTGAAGGAACTCCAACACTGAACCAACCAGACAGTTAACTGGGTCCAACTGGTTTTCTCTGGTTTCTCCCAAGGTTTTTTTTTCTCCATTCTGTCACCTGATGCAGTTTTGGTTCCTCGCCACTGTCACCTTTGTTGCCTTTGGCTTTTGGCTTGCTTAGTTAATATTAGACATTTCATTTTCAACAATATTATTGATCTGCCTGCATTGACACCATTATATGAGAACTGAACTGAGCTGGACGATGACATCATGGTTTTCTCCAGAGTGGCTATATATATATATATATATATATATATATATATATAAATTAACTAAATTAATAACTTTTTTACAACAAAAATTAACCATCACTGAACTTACTTAAGCTGGACTATGACGCTATTTTCTTCTAGATCTGCTGAACAACCGAAACAAACAACTCTGTTGCATTATTTTCCTGGTATCTCTGTAAAGCTGTTTTGAAACAATCTGTATTGTAAAAAGCTCTATATAATTCAAGGTGACTTGACTCTGCACCATAAAGTGAAGCGTCAAAAGGCGTAACGTTTCCTTGTGGAGTTTTAGATGGTTTCAATAACCTTGGCTGAGGGACCAGAGTTCAGGAGTTGGTTCCCCTCAGTGGCCAAACCCTCAGCTTCCATATTTCTGTCCGGGGGTGATATATTGTGACCCCGGCCTGTGACAGAAGGTCCCTCCTGATGGGAATCTCCCAGGGAGAGCCATCCAGGAGAGACATCAGGTCGGTGAACCATACTGGCCGGGTCGGCCAACTGGCATACTCTCTCTAAAACTTCCTGGGGTATAGGGAGGGATTCTGGAAAGGCATACATACGTAGCCTCAGCCACACCTGCACCTTGGCATCCAGCCACATCCAGACAGCGCATCGTCTCCTGAGCAAGCGGCAACCTTCCCGTCTCTCTCTTGAATCCAACACGGAAGTGACTTAAACTGCAATTCATCGACTGGCCACTAGAGACTGGTTGCAAAAGAGAGACAATCCCACAGACCACCATGTTAAAATGGAGTTAAAAACTTTACAGCAGGAAAAAAATGTTTACAGTCTGGTACAAAAAGTGGTTTTGGTCTAAATAGCTAATTTTGCCCTTCATGACGACTGTGAGGGGGGTGAATTTTTTTATAACTCATCCGTCTAAATGATATTAAGCCTTAAAGTTCAGCATAATTAAGGGCGTGGCCACTTGACTGACAGGTGGATTGACGCTGATGTCACTACTAGTTGTTTGTCTGCTGTCGGTCAGCGTTACGTCATCTCAGCTAATCTGCCTCGCTGCACATTTTCGTGACGCTGTGACAGCCGGCTGGCTCCACCCACTTTGGGCTTCAAAAATACTCTTCAGAAACCAACAGGTGCCGTCACGCACACTACGTAGTAACACGAAGAACTTACTGAAGACACAGAAGCTGACGCTGTTTGTTTTGGATAGCCTTTATAGCTTCTGCATTGTAAAGTTGGAATTGCGAGCAGGACCGGCGAGTGCACTTCTGCCGCTCTAGGCGAAAAACAATGATTGTGCCGCCCCTCTATTTGCAACGTATACCAGCAACAACACACAAAGACCAATATGCCATACGTATAACGCAAAACCAGCAAACAACACGCAAAGACCAATAAACCATAGGCCTACATATAACGCAAATAGTGCGCAACGCGAGTGTGCCCAAAATGTCAACAATATTAAAGTTTATGCAGGAGGCGAAGCCTGCTGGCATTTTTCTTTAAGCAGTCATGACAGCACTTTTCCAAATAATCACATTTCAGCTCCTCAAATTACCGTTGCAAATCTCTTCACACCACTTTCTTATGAGCGTAAAACACACACAACTGAAATGTCCGCAAATACATTATATCATCAGCAGGTTCAGCATTTTAAACAACGACTAAAGAGCAAATAAAGCTTAACTTACCTTTCAGAAGCGCACACGGTGGGCCTTCATCACAGCAAAGGTCTTAAGGTCTTACCCCTTATTTACACTGCACACGTCTGTGGCCCAATACTGCTCCGGCAAGGTTTTATTACATCCTCCACGCGGTGCCAACTCACACCAGGAGCATTTCAGAAGTGAAGCGACTGGCTGCGCGAGACCACGTGATTTGCCTGTCCGACGTTGTTTTTCTTGATTTTTGGGTTTCTACTAGGGCTGTCAGTTAAACGTGTTATTAACGCAAACCCATTTTAACGCGAGTAAAAAATTAATCGCGAGAGATTAACGTTTTTTTTGACCTAGCAAACTTTGTATTTTTTTCCCCATGCCTGCGCTATGAAACCCATTCATTTCATTTCATTCATTTGACCGCACACACCGCGAAAATTCAATACACATTTTAAATAGTTCAACTTACCACTTGATGGCCAAACACACACACACACACATCTGATGCGCATTCTCCACCCCCTCGTCAACATCAGGACATAGTCACGCTCACAGTATTTATTTCACGCTTTTATTGATGGAGTGTTACATAGTGTGAGAGATTATTTGCTCCAAGTGAGAATGTTTTAGTGTGAAATTGAACACAGTATTGTCAATGTTGTTTTCAAGAAAAAAAAACATTTGCACAAAGCAAGCCGATCCACTTTTCCATGTTGATAAAAGCATTAAAATGAGAAAAAAATAATGGGACAAAAAGAAATCAAGAGACATTTAGAATATATAAAAATGTGCGATTAATTGCGATTAATCACGAGTTAACTATGACATCAATGCGATTAAATATTTTAATCGTTTGACAACACTAGTTTCTACCTTAGTCTATGGTTTTTACCAAAGATATATTGGTGTGCAATACAATCGGGAGTCTGCACGTGGTGTTTATTTTGAAATTGACAGTTTTTTTTTACTTTTATTTTGTATTTACGGTGCGGCTTGGACGCGGCATCCGTCAAAAATAGACTAGGCGCCTATCTTTAGCGAAGCGGCGTGGAGAGCCGCATCTGGGACGCTTCTGCCATTCACATAGCCTATTTTGTGAATTGTTAATTCCCGGTTGGCACACATTTTGCCGCCCTTACAAAAGTGTGACTCTAGACAATTGCCTAGTTCACCTTTATGGGCGTGCCGTCCCTGATTGTGAGATATATACTTGCAATTCTGAGGAAAAAAGTCAGCTCTGTCAAAAAGTCAATTCTGACATTTTCTCGCAATTGCGAGTTTAGATTACCAAAAAAAGTGACAGAATTATGAGATAAAAAATAAAAAAGATAATTAGGACTTTATCCTGTGGCGGAAATAAGCTTCCATATACTTCTGTCCGAACATGAGCCACCCATAGTTCAGAGTGAACTTCAGAGCGATCTTTAGTTTCGTGAAAGTATTCCTACATTCATATATTACATTCAAACACACAGTTGCAGAATAGAATGGAGAGTAACAATGAATGTAAAGTATATTTTTGTCAAATAGAGTTAGGCTATGAGTTCCACTGTGTTATTTGTAATAAATAAAAAAACAGCATTTCGTCTGGCTCTTCAGATTTCTGGAAGTCAACAGAAAAACATGCTGCACATTCAACACACATGAGGTAAATTAGAGCACTGTTGCACTGAACACACATCAGCACTACTGAGACGACCACAGGCGCAGCTTTAAATCACCGTTTCAGACAAAATGGCTAAATTGGCAATTCAGTGTGCTTTCAGGCTCAGTCAGATATGCATGACTACACTATTATTTTAGAAAGCCAGATGGTTAGACCTCAACAAGCATCACGTTGGACACCGATATGATCAATTTAAGGCCCAAACAAACCTAATTAAACTCAGTGGGTTAACAATTATTCAATAAATGTGCTCCTCGTATATTAACTGTAGAGTGATTTGAGTTTGTGTCCTTCACAAGCCAGAGTCACAGACATTGTAATGCTCTTGTAAGAGAATAGTTAGAGCAGTGTGTTCATTGTGTGTCCAATTTATGAGGAAAATGGCTTGAATGAAATAGAAGTTTGTCACAAGAGAAATGATCAACATTAAAAGTGGTGTACGTAAAATTTGTTTTGTTCAAGACTAAACTAGCTGCACATGTTTATACAGTATGTCCTGCACATAATATGCCATTACTTTAAAATATCTGCATTTTGTTTGTTTGTTTGTGTGTGCGTGCGTGCGTGCGTGCGTGCGTGCGTGTGTGTGTGTGTGTGTGTGCGTGCGTGCGTGCGTACGTGTGTGTGTGTGTGTGTGTGTGTGTGCGTGTGCGTGTGTGTGTGTGTGTGTGAGTGTGCGTGTGTGTGTGTGTTTGTTCACAGTTCTTTTTAGCACTGAAATTCCAGCCTGACTTTTGCCAACGAGGCAGAAATGAAGCATCTTGTGCCTCATTGAGTCACATTTAAGTCCTCCTCCATTTGTCTTCATTACACTCTATTGTCCCTAGACTGTTTCAGCCTGTTCTTGTCCTCATCATGTACATTTGTTTCTTCAGTGTGTTCTTCAAGGCCTCAACCTCTGTTTGTGTGTGTCATGAAAACCTTTATTAAGAGCCGAGGCTCATGGAGTTTTCCACCTATCTGTAGGTCAAGAACCAAAGGCTTTATTTGTTTTGTTGTAATCTTTTTCATTTTGATTATTTATTTATCTGATGTTCAGTTATATAATGAGTATATTCTGATAATTAAGTGCATTTTTTAAATTAATATGGCATTTCCTTATAAAGTTGAGCTGTCACGAGCATCCGATAATAAGAAACTGTTTATGTGATGTATTTGGTCTGGCTTTTATTGCTTAACTCTGTGTATGTGGTAGATTTGTTTCTCCCAAATGACATTTTGTATGGCGAATAAAACCTGGTCCTTAAGTGTGTATGTTAGCACCACTTGTTCTTCAGTTTGATTCACATATAGACATTAAATTCACACTATTACACCAAACACTCTCTCAACATTTACATTTCAATCACGACAAAATGCCAAGGGCCTAAACTCAATGACGAGAAATGATTTATTTTCATGTATGTATTCCTTTATTTGAAATAACCTTTAACAGTCTTTTAGCTGTCTTTGTGCTGGTTAATCTATATCTCTATGCAACACAGTTTTCAGCATTAAGGCAATAACTGTTGAAATGTTGACGTTTTGCAACCCAGTAATTGCTTTTGTCCTTTTTTTTATTTTTTGATGATGATTTTATTTCTGTCTCTCTATGTCGTGTAACTGACCACACCAGCAAAGTTCTCGTCTAGTTCTCAGCTTGTCTCGTGGTCAAGCGGCACCATGTTCTGTTCATGTGTGTGTGTGTGTGTGTGTGTGTGTGTGTTGATTTGCTGTAAAATTGTGAAATGTTACACTTTTCGGAAAGATGGTGGCTTTACTTAATTCACAGATGTGCTTCATGGGATGTAGAACAAAGTTGAAATGTCATAATTTTTAGTGAACTAAGTATCTGTAACAAACATTCAAACAAATCCAGATTCCTGAGGTCCCGGTACACCCAAGTGATTTATTAGCATTGGTTGTATAGAAACTTTTATTGTATAATGTAATATAGTGTTGCCTGGGATATATATTTCTTCCAGTTTTACAATAAAAGATGAGACCCGAACGTTTCGCAGTATGTGGCTTCAACATATCATGCTTTAACTATGTTTTTTCTAAAATGCTTTTCACAGAATTCGTCTTTGTCCAACCCTGGTATATGCTGTGATACTACACCAAAAATATTTTGTGATTCATTATAAGGCACGCTGAAATGAGTGATACACCATTCATCTATCGACTGAGTGAACTTACGGTGACGGATTTAAATATTTTTTAGAGTTTTTACTCTGTTTCTGTACTCTTTTTACTCTTTAACTGTAACTTTAGAGTTAGAGTCAGGAACAATAATAGTAGTCATTTAAATTAAAAATAACTAAATAATATCATGTTATATATACTGTATATATATATACACACACACACATACATAGGCCTATACACTCACCTAAAGGATTATTAGGAACACCTGTTCAATTTCTCAATGCAATTATCTAATCAACCAATCACATGGCAGTTGCTTCAATGCATTTAGGGGTGTGGTCCTGGTCAAGACTGTAAAGACTCTGGGCGGATCTAATCCGTGGGGAATTTGCATATCATAATTAATAATTGATAATTAATAATTGTTCATACATGTTTGGATTAGATCAGTCTTACATGTTAATAAATCTCCCTCTAAGGGAGGATGTCATTTTAACTGCATGCATAACTGTGTATCCTTGCATTTTAACTACAAGTTGACTACAGTTAATTACACTGATCACGTCTTACGAAACAGGCAAAATTAATTAGCTCAATTGCCAGAATAATATTGTGGGGATCCACAATATCATCTTCCTTTATAGGATTTCAGGAAACGCAATTCTCTGGCCAGAAGAATTGGGTTTCCCGCCCTATAAACACATACTCTTTAAAGTATCTTTAATTTGTAAAGCTTGTAGCATAAGTTAGATCTTTGGCACTTAAGGGACTTGAAAATGAGCAAAACAACACAGTTCGTCAATCACATGAATATAATGGATTTAATAAAGGCATAACTACTTATATATTTACTAGGGTTGCCATGGAATATATACATGTATTTACACACATAATAGACATACAAAACACAATAAGACATCGATGAGAGAAACGCGCAGAGTTTGGACAATGGATAACTTACACGCGTGAGAGCGAGTAAGTGAGAGAGAGAGAGGGAGAGAGGAGAGGAGAGAAAGGAAGGGGGAGAGAGAGCATTGATAGCATTCCTCCAGACATTCACCTTTCTGTAAACAACACGAAACATCATCTTAAGGCTTCTTAGAAGCTCTATACAAAGAAATATACTTGCACAAATGTATGGGTCTCGCTGTGTTGCTGCATTCCTGAACGGCCCGGGCTGGCCGCATGCGTGAGCGGAGTCCTTTGTGTGTGTAAGCGTCACGTGGTGCTGCTTGGCGTGCGTGTTGAACAGAGGGTTTTAAAGTCGTTGAGGTAACATTACCAAAGTACATAGTTCGGCTAAGTTCGTTTCACTTTGTGGAAGTGAACAGAGTCGACTACGGAAAACAAAACTTTAACTTACAAAGAAAAGAAATAAAGATCTGATGCGGTCTCCGGGGGAGACCACGAGATAGGATTACATGGTGCAACAGCGAAGGACCAAGAATATAGAATAGAATAGAATATACTTTATTGTCCCCTGGGGGAAATTTGTCGTGGACTCAAAAGTGCGTAGTGCATAGTAGTAGCTGCCCTTACAGACAATAAGAAACATTTAGAAGAATACAGATAACAGCTAAAAAGAGAGAAGAGAAAAAAAGAAAAAAAAAGAAAAAAAAATTTTAACAACAAATTACAAGAAGCAGAACACCAAGTTATTGCACGCTTCCCAGGCCTCAGTGTACAAATCTATTTAAAATGTTGGTTTAGAATTTTGATAGAGGTAGGTACAAAAGAATATTTAAAGCGGTTCAATTTAGTTTTGGGGATTCTGTACATTCTGCCAGAAGGCAAGAGATCATATTCCGTATGAAGGATGTTGGATGGGTCAAGCAATACTCTCCGCGCCTGCCTGAGTACTGACTGCTCATAGATGGACTGAAGGGACAGCTTTTCAGTCCTCCCCATCACCTTCATAGCAGTCTGTACCAGTCGCTGTAACTTTAAAGAGAAGAGAGATCGAGAGAGGGAGGGGGAGAGATTTATCACTTTGGACGAGCCAACCTTTTCCTGTCGGCTTGGGCAATCGGAGAGTGGGAATCACAAGGCGGGAGTTTGGTTTTTATGATCCTTTGTCTCGTAGCAAGGCATTTGAAACGCTAATTTCGTCGGGTATTTAAGAGCAGAATCTTCACAATTATTATAGTCCTATGTGTCACAAAGTTTTAGCAAGATGTGATGTAAATTGCTAAATGGGGAACGAAGATTCGAGCTCAGACAATCCAAACTTGCCTCACATGGAGCGGATTAATCATAGTTTGCACCGTTTGAAACCTTATCCCATTAGTTTTCAAACACATAGATCAAACACATAAAAGACAAATCGTAAGATGAGATTAGATACATGGTTCGTACAATTCTCAATGGGTCATATACTAGAATGCATATACAGGAATAACGGATTCATTTCTCCTTAGTTAGAGTTCTGGGGAATAGGCAGTTATTTTTTTTAAAATACCTAATGATAAAGTCATAGTTATTTCAATGTCATGGACAAACAAACACACATAAAACACATTGAATATATCTGGTTAAATGTCTTCTACAAAGAGAAGGTTCTTTTCTCTTTAGAATCCCTTTCCGTTGGGACATTCCGATCAGCCATAAAATTGTCTTGTAAGCTAACACCATGCTCTGTCCTGAGTGTGGGTGTTAGCTGTGGGGGATGTGTGTGTGTGTGTGTTTGTGTGTGGTTTTTTCAAGTTCCAGGCCTTTGCAGGCTTTGGGGACTTTAGCAAGGAGATATTTAATTATTCAGATTCACTCTTAGCCCAGTCCTTACAAGACAATCTCCTGAACTCCAAACTGTATGTCAGAATGGGAAAGAAAGGTGATTTAAGCAATTTTGAGCATGGCATGGTTGTTGGTGCCAGACGGGCCGGTCGGAGTATTTCACAATCTGCTCAGTTACTGGGATTTTCACGCACAACCATTTCTAGGGTTTACAAAGAATGGTGTGAAAAGGGAAAAACATCCAGTATGCGGCAGTCCTGTGGGCGAAAATGCCTTGTTGATGCTAGAGGTCAGAGGAGAATTGGCCGACTGATTCAAGCTGATAGAAGAGCAACTTTGACTGAAATAACCACTCAGTACAACCGAGGTATGCAGCAAAGCATTTGTGAAGCCACAACACGCACAACCTTGAGGCGGATGGGCTACAACAGCAGAAGACCCCACAGGGTACCACTCATCTCCACTACAATTTGCAAGAGCTCACTAAAATTGGACAGTTGAAGACTGGAAAAATGTTGCCTGGTCTGATGAGTCTCAATTTCTGTTGAGACATTCAGATGGTAGAGTCAGAATTTGGCGTAAACAGAATGAGAACATGGATCCATCATGCCTTGTTACCACTGTGCAGGCTGGTGGTGGTGGTGTAATGGTGTGGGGGATGTTTTCTTGGCACACTTTTGGCCCCTTAGTGCCAATTGGGCATTGTTTAAATGCCATGGCCTACCTGAGCACTGTTTCTGACCATGTCCATCCCTTTATGGCCACCATGTACCCATCCTCTGATGGCTACTTCCAGCAGGATAATGCACCATGTCACAAAGCTCGAATCATTTCAAATTGGTTTCTTGAACATGACAATGAGTTCACTGTACTAATATGGCCCCCACAGTCACCAGATCTCAACCCAATAGAGCATCTTTGGGATGTGGTGGAACGGGAGCTTTGTACCCTGGATGTGCATCCCACAAATCTCCATCAACTGCAAGATGCTATCCTATCAATATGGGCCAACATTTCAAAAGAATGCTTTCAGAGGCGAAAGGGGGTCAAACACAGTATTAGTATGGTGTTCCTAATAATCCTTTAGGTGAGTGTATATGATCCGAAGTAACTAGTAACTAGCCACTTGAGTAGTTTTTTCATTGGATACTTTTTACTCTTACTCAAGTAACTATTAAAGGGGTCATGACATGAGAAACCAGATTTGCCTTGATCTTTTGGTATTTAAGAGGTCTTTGTACTATTAAAACTTCCTGCAAGTTTCATAGCTTAAGACATCCTCCCCATTATAAACGAACAATTTATTTAATCAAGCTCTAAATACAGCTCGTTGTGGATCCATGGTGTGAAGTGACGTCACGGTACGAAGTGACGTACCAGTCGTTTGCATATGACCGCCTCCAGCTCAGGACAACTACGCCTCATTTCGCATCATCACATCGTTGTCGTGCAGTGAGTGGGTCTGTTTACAAGAAGATTGCGATGCCATGCAGATGTGCTGTTCCTGGCTGTGGACAAACATGTTTGAATACGCTGACGGCAGGGAGAAATGGACATCCCAGTCACGGCAGTGTTCATTTAAGCGTGTGTTCTCTACATTTCAAGGATGACTATTTTGAGAACAAATTGCAGTATGATGCTGGCTTTGCCAGAAAACCTTTGCTTAAAGATCAGGCCGTGCCCACTATTCTGGGCCCAACAACGATACCGCAAACTGTAAGTAATGTATTTCATCTTAAAACTACTTTTCATGCATAAGCACTGACATTAGCCAATCATAACAGTGGGCGTTAACACTGAACTCTTAAAGGGGAAACACCCCCAAAACTGACTGTTTGTGAATCAGAGGAGGAGAAACAGGGTGGGAAAAGGTCATAAATCACTACATTTTAAAAGGTTTTTGTCCAAAAAACTATAGTAATACTATAATTGCACCTAAGGGAACATTAAAAAAACAAAAACCATGTTATGACCCCTTTAATATTATTACTTTTCCTTTTCTATGAGTAAATATTTCTGTAAGTACTTGTACTTTTACTTGAGTACAGTTTTTGAATATCCACTTTTTTACAAGTTTGGTATTTTACACTTAAAGCCCTGTTTTAAGATCGTTTCTGATGAAATAGAACGGTTAAGATTGCAATTTGGACACATGCTGCTGGCACGAGAGTGTTGTTTCTGTGGTACATGCCCCCACCTCCACAATGGGTGCATAGGTGCACTGGAACAATCCTTCATAAAACGCATTAAACTTTAGTTTACAAAGACGTGAAACTCACCGAGTGGTCTGGCTATGGCAGACGTGTCATTCAACCTATTGTAAGTCGATGTATCATCTCAAGGGTCTTGGAAATATATTATGAAGGTTGAAAAACTACATAATGTTAATTAACCGTTCTCAAAGACCCGCCCCCTTTAGTTACTGTTGCTATGTCCGACAAGCCACGCCTCTCTCACGCCACACCATGTTCTCACGCAGTGAATAACACATCGCGTTATACACCAGCTTACTTCTGATATGAAACAATGTCGGTCCTTTTTTAAAGAAATTTAAACAATAAATACCGTTATGTGGCTCTTTAATGTGTCTGACAGATCGCTGTAGACTAGAGCCTCGTGAACCGATCATCTCTTCCTTCTAATTATTTATAGCATCAAATAAACCTGAATGAACAACAGAAGGAGCGTTGTTTCAACAGAAGGAGTGTTGTTTCAACCGTGGGAAGACGTCAGTACAGTTTTTCAAGTCCAAGTCCACCGATGTTAATCAACTAACTCTCCTGACTACTTTGTCGGACAAAAATGGCGGATTCGGCGGATGGCGGATTATGATTGGTCAGATCGCCTGTCAATCAAACTCCTATGCGAAGGGTGGAGTTGAAGGACCGAAAACAAAAACAGCATTGAATCTTCGTCACTCTCTCAGCTAAAATGAAATGATACTAAAAATAAGTAGATAATATAAGTAAATAAGTAAAAATAAGTATAATATAAAATAAGTAAATAAGTTATACCAAATAAGTAGCCTCTTTCACACATACAGTCTTTACTGGTAAATTACCGGTAACGGATCATGTGAACAGGACCTTTTCAATATACCGGTAAATTGGTTCCGGCAAACTACCAGTAAGGGAAGTTGTAAAATTAGCAGTATATATATTGTGTGAACGCGGATTCTTTTGCACGTACAAGATCAAAACGCGCTGCTGACGTAAGAAGTGATTAGGGCCAATCAGAAGCCTTTGACAGAGCAACGGCTCTGAGCCATTCATAAATTTATGACACAGATGATGCGTTTACTCAACACTGTTTACAAATGTCTTCAATTTGGAGTGATGCAGAAACTAAAGTCCTAGTCCGGGCGGATGAAGAGATTTGTCATCAACTTAGCGATACTGTCATGTATGATAAAATAACTAGCCTTCTTCAGAAACAACGCATTAACTTCCGGTTAATGACATCATCACAGAGTTTACCGGTATTTTGGAGCTGATGTGTGAATGGTCTGTTACCGCTAAAAAGCCAGAACGCTGTTGCTTGTGTGAACAGCACATTGTTTAATTTACCGGTAAAGTCGTTCTGGCAATTTTACGGTAAGTTACCGGGATTGCTGTGTGAAAGGGGCTATTGTCTTAACAAGTTAGTCATTGAATCATTCACTCAAGCGATTTGTTCAAAATGACTGAATGATTCATTCAGGAACAAATACGTTCATTCAATAACAAAACTGAAACTGTGGTTTGAAGATGCGCAGTGGATCTACCGTTTGGAACTATTTTCCTTGGGGAAAAAAAGAACAAAAACAGTCAATATTGTGTCAAAAATAAATATCACCTAATAAAGTCACCAAATATTAACTACTTGTTTATTGATCTATTGTATACAATACATTTGCAAATGTGCTACTGATATTTGGGAAAACAGCACTCTTGCTTGTTTGGTGTTGCTTCTCAATATTAAAAACAGGAACTTATACTGATATATTTTAGCCCCATCTTGGATTTTTGGGGCCTTTTTATTAACTTTATTGGCAGAGGCCACTTCTGTTGAGGCCCGCTTGTATTGGAGTTGTAATAGATGTTTAATTGGTGTCATTACACTTACTGATGGAGATCCTTCTGGCAGTGATTATCTGAACATCTTGACTGATGAATGGCTTCTACACAGAGGTCATCATTGATAACCTTCATAAATCTCTCTCCGTGGTCCTGGTGGTCAAGTGATAAGACCACATGAAGCCTTCCTTTACTCAACGTAATCTATATGCTTTAGTGTTCTACACTCTTTTCTATCTGTTGCAATTATTCGCAACAACTTGCCAGTGAAAGATGCTGTCAATAGGCCGTCCATCACTGTCAGTGCAGGAGGAGTCTCAGACCGCCAGAATCACTGTGAATAAATCTATATGAGCTCTTGCTTTTTCTGCCTAGCTTAGAGAGAGAAGCTATTGACCGTGAGCACAGAGTTGATTAGCTGGAAAAGTACACTAAAAAAGGTGAGCGATAGACATCACATTACTCTCCCAGAATATTTTGACTTTTCAACAAAAAGTCTTTATAAAGGCACAAAATGAAAAAAAAAAAGCACAGTGTTAAGCAGATTGACTGTGAAAAAAGAATGATATATTCTGTTCTGTGTTTAAACATGATGGTGTTTGTTGTGCAGCATTAAAAACTGAATTTTAATAATTTACTAATTTTGTTTGTAAACAAATTTATTAATGCTTATTTTTAACGTACAATTAGTTATTAATTAATGAAATGCTTTATGATTATTTCCGAGACACTTGTGATCCTCCCTAAAAGACATGCAGGTAAACAGATAAAAAAAAATTATATTTTATTTTTCAGTAAATGTTTTACATTGATTATTTTATGTTATTTATTTATAATAGTATAATATTTACATATATATAGGTTTGCACAACTTGGCCAAAAATGTATTTTACAATTATTTATGATGATTTGATATAATAACAGTCTCTCATATTTCAGCTGCTAAAACCAATTAGGCCCCTTTTATTATTATTATAATTAAGTAATTTACAGAATATTTGATCATAAAATAATATTATTTTTATAATTAAGTTACCAATATTTATATCTTAAATTCCTTGAGCTTCTAACATTTCAAATCTTCTTCCATTTATTTTGGAGTACTGGTGAAATTCAGTTTCTGTCCACATAAATTATGGAAATTATGCAAATGCATAAATAATGTAAATCGCAAACTATTGCACGATTTTTCTATTTTCATTATATATTTGATATAACTAGCTTTTCATCAACCCTGCAGTTCCTTTATGCAAACCCTAATTTTGGGAAACCCTGTTCGTTTTAGATCGATTCCTTTGTATGTGGATGTTTCTTGAAGGCCAGACGTATCCTTCCTTTGAGAACAGGGAGTTTTATGTCCCTGTGTGAACCGTGCCACTTGAAATGAGGGAACTGGTTTTATTTGCCATGTCATTCACAGTTGTGAATCACATGTTCTGTGAAAGCACACATCTGCAGCCTCACGAGAGGACTGTCTCTGAGATGTGTGATCTATCTACAGCTCGACGTCTTCTGCTGGATTCTGGCAGTGATGGATTTATGCAGGGATCTCCTACACAACTGCAGTTGTGCAAATGGTTTGTGTTGTGATGATCTGAGCTGTGAATCTCCGGTAATCAACACTCAGCAATATAAGCAATCAAACAGCGTCATACAATCATTTTAGATGCAACAGAAAAAAAATAGCATTTCAAAACAAACTGATAAAAGCAACTAGGATCAAATAAACCACAATTTATTCATGCTGCCGCAGTGCATGCTGGGATCTAGGACTGTCACATCACAATATAATCGATGAGAAAATATACAAGAGATCCTGTTCAGAATGAAGTCAAAATTACTTGGATAGTATCACAACTATGAGCAACTATGAAGAGTGTCTATTAAGACTAAAGTGCAAATAGCCTGTCCTGTTGGCAAAATATTTACACTAACTCCCCCACCAAATTACAAAAGAAACCCAATCAAAGCCAAATTCGAATCTGCTTTTATCCCTTGCTTCTCCTTTTTACATGTGATATCAGCTGGGAGAGGTGTTTACTTTTAATAAAAATGAAGACAATTTTATATTGATATTTAGTTGATCAGAAAGGCTGGTATAGACTGACGCTTGATGCTCATGTTGTTTTACCACTCTGTGTGGTGTGTGTGTGTGGTGTGTGTGTGTGTGTGTGTGTGGGGGGGGGGGGGTTAGGGATAGGGACAGGAGAGGTCCCAATAAGGCAGCATCCTTTCATGATTCTAATAAATATGATCATATATATTGAATATGTTGATTCAGACCCATATGTTGAGTCAACACACAAGAGTATCTGCCCCCATTTGCACTATAGTATAAAAAGCATCAACATTCAACACCATACACTACACATGTGCTTAGTGTGGATAGCATTTGGGATATACTGTAGATTCACAGCACATTTGACAGTGTAGAGCATGAAAATATTACAATTTGAATAAGCAAGTTTGTTTTATGCTTTTTAGTTGTTTAGTTTAGTTATTGGGTAGGATTAAGGGATGTGGAATATGGTCATGCAGAATATGTGGTTTATAAGTACTAATAAGCATCCAATATCCTAGTAATGTGCATGCTAAAAACAACTATAGTTCATAGTGAGAGTTAGACCCTAAACTAAAGTGTTACCCGGGATTTAGATTGTATCATTGGACTAAGACTGCTCTCATTAGAGTTACAAATGATTTGCTCTAGCCTCTTATCATCTGATGATACTCAGCTATTTATTTTCTGCCTGAGGAAACATACCAATTCACAGAACAAATGGAATGAATAGTTGACATACATTTTTTTAATGACTAGTAATTTTCCTTAAAAAAAGGTTTTAGTTATTAAACAAATGGCCAAGAATACTGTCTAACACTTGATAAGTCTTGATAAGTCACTCTAAGTCTTCGTCGTCGGTTAGGAACCTGGGTGTGTGTGTGTGTGTGTGTGTGCTCTTTGATACCAATCTTTCATTTGAAAGTCACGTGTCTAGTATCTGTAAAAACGCATTTTTCCGTCTTAAAAATATATCTAAATGACGACATATGCTTTCAATGAAAATGCAGAACAGTTCATTCATGACATCAAGACTAGATTATTGTAATGCTCTACTGGGTGGTTGCCCTGCACGCTTAATAAACAAACTACAGCTAGTTCAAAACGCAGCCACTCGAGTTCTTACCAGAACCAGGAAATATGACCATATTAGCCCGGTTCTGTCAACACTGCATTGGCTGCCTATTAAACATCGTATAAATTTTAAAATATTGTTGATTACTTACAAAGCACTAAATGGTTTAGCTCCCCAGTACTTGAGCGAGCTCTTAACGCATTATAGTCCTTCACGTCTATTGCGATCTCAATATTCCGGCCAGTTGATAATACCTAGAATATATAAATCGACTGCTGGCGGTAGATCCTTTTCCTATTTAGCACCAAAACTCTGGAACAGTCTTCCTACCATTGTCCGGGAAGCAGACACACTCTGTCAGATTAAATCTAGATTAAAGACACATCTCTTTATCCCAGCCTACACATAGCACATTATCAACTTCTATAATTCAAATCCTTTAAAAAGATTATTAGGCTGCATAAATTAGGTCAACCGGAACCAGGAACACCTTACAAAACTGATTTATTTATTTATTTTAAACAAACTTTTTAGTTATATCAGGACAATCATCCACAGCCTCAAATAATAGCACTCTGTATAAAATAGCAGATTAGAGAACATGGAAGTTGGTAGTGTAAACTACTAAAAACACTTTTACTATGCTTACAAATGCAAATCTGAACAAATGATAGAGAATACATAAATGCTCAACAGCAAGTGTCATATCTTACATGAGTTTAATTTGGAGCTGGCATGGAGGATGGCCAGAAGACAGGCCATGACATGAACTTTAGTTAATAGCCTTCTGAATGAACCCATATTGGGGAAAAGTGTCTGATGTGTGTTTGTAACAATGGCACTGATGATTACAGTCTGATCTGAACAGTTTGAGAGGCACGTTTCAGCGCCAAGGAAGAATGGAGCAGTTAAAACTATTGAACCCAATAACTAAGCCATAATCCACTGGTATCATGTTTTCATTTATTAATGAACTCTACTTGGTGGTCTCGGCCTTTGTCTTTTGTTGATGTTGATCATTTTACTGGTAACAGTCTACAGTATTCTGATTGAAGTATTTGGTAATTAACTCTTTTCCTGCCAGTGTCAGCATCTTTGATTATTTTTTCTCAAAATGTTCTAAAGAACCAGTACATTGACCCCTCTGTGCAAAAGGGAGGGATCCCAGGAGTTCCCGGGTGCCTAGAACACAGTGGAGTGGTGACACAACTGATTAGAGAGGCGCGTGAAGGGAAAGGAAACCTGGTTGTACTATGGCTGGACTTAGCCAATGCATATGGCTCCATACCCCACAAGCTAGTGGAGGTGGCATTGGGGAGACATCATGTTCCGAGCAGCATCAAGACCCTCATAATGGATTATTATAACAACTTTAATCTGAGGTTCACTTCCGGCAAAGTTACATCTGAGCGGCATCGTCTGGAAAAGGGGATTATCACTGGATGCACTGTTTCAGTGATTCTCTTTTCCCTGGCCATGAACATGCTGGTCAAAGCTGCTGAACCGGAATGCAGAGGCCCCAAAACCGAGTCCGGAATCCGTCAGCCCCCCATCAGGGCATTCATGGACGATCTGACAGTAACAACTGTAACAGTCCCAGGATGCAGATGGATTCTTCAGGGCTTAGAGAGGTTAACCAACTGGGCGAGGATGCGTTTCAAGCCGGAAAAATCCAGATCCATGGTACTGAAGAGAGGGAAGGTAACGGACCAGTTCCATTTCACCCTAGGAAGTACCCAAATCCCATCAGTCACAGAGAAGTCTGTGAAAAGCCTTGGGAAAACCTTTGACTGCTCTCTAAAGGATGCTGCTTCCATCAGGGCAACAAATGAACAACTGGAGGGCTGGCTGACTACAGTTGACAAGTCAGGCCTACCGGGGAAATTCAAAGCTTGGTTATACCAACATGGAATCCTACCGAGGATATTGTGGCCATTGTTGGTGTACGAATTTCCAATTTCCACCGTGGAAGGATTTGAGAGGAGGGTGAGTAAGTACCTGCGACGGTGGTTGGGCTTGCCAAGAAGTTTGAGCAGCATCGCCCTTTACGGCAAAAAGAACAAGCTAACGCTACCGATCAACAGCCTTAGCGAGGAGTTCATGGTTACCAGAGCAAGGGAAGTGCTTCAGTACAGGGATTCCAAGGACCCAAGAGTATCTCAAGCTGGCATTGAGGTCAGGACTGGCAGAAAGTGGAGGGCACATGAGGCGGTGGACCAGGCAGAATCACGGCTGCGTCATAAGGAACTTGTGGGCCCTGTGGCTATTGGCCGTGCAGGACTGGGAAGTACTCCAACAACCCATTATAACAAACTGAAGGGCAAGGAAAGGCGGGACCTGGTCCAAAAAGAAGTGAGGGCTGGGATCGAGGAGCAGCGTGCAAGCCAGATGGTGGGAATGAGGCAACAGGGTGCATGGACCAGATGGGAAGATGCCATGGAGAGAAAGATTTCATGGGCAGAGCTTTGGAGGGCTGAGCCCTATCGCATCAAATTCCTCATTCAGTCTGTCTATGACACCCTGCCCAGTCCATCCAATCTCTTTTGTTGGGGCTTGGTTGAGACTCCGGCATGTACCTTGTGCCAGGGAAGAGGATCGCTGGAACACATCCTCAGCAGCTGTCCTAAAGCACTTGGGGAAGGCCGCTACCGCTGGCGCCATGACCAAGTGTTGAAGGTGGTTGCTGAGTCCATCACTACTGCCATCAACCAGAGCAAGCGTTTACAACCATCAAAGCGCAAAATTTCATTCCTAAGAGCAGGAGAACCACCGCCTTCCCGACCAACAGTTCAGACAGGCCTGCTGGGAACAGCGAATGACTGGCAGCTAAGGGTGGACCTGGGAAAGCAACTCAAGTTCCCCCGAGACATCATGGAGACCAGCCTTAGACCTGACATGGTTCTGTTCTCAGTAACAACGAAGCAGGTTATCTTGTTGGAGCTAACAGTGCCCTGGGAGGAGAGGATGGAGGAAGCAAGTGAAAGGAAAAGGGAGAAATATGCAGAGCTGGTGGAGGAGTGTCGGAGACGGGGGTGGCGTGCACAGTGCTTGCCCATCGAGGTTGGGGGAAGAGGCTTTGCAGGAAAGTCACTCTGCAGGGCCTACAGCCTCCTGGGAATCACAGGAGCACGCAAGAGAAGAGCCATTAGTGTAGCTTCAGAGGCTGCGGAAAAAGCCTCACGATGGCTGTGGATCAGGAGGGACAAACAGTGGGCGAACGCGTCTTGGACACAGACCGGGAACTGATCACTCCCGGTCGGGTCGCCTGGGTGAGGGGGTCTGAAGTTGAAAGACCCGAAACCCCCTATGACCCCAGGTACTATCACTGATGATGTGTCCAAGAGTGCATCATAAGGTGTATGTAACAATCATGTTAGTCTGGATAGGCCAGTGACTGCCAGGAACAGGCTGGTTGACGACCACGAACAGAGTGGCGACAGCTGGAGAGACAGCGGACAGCACGGAGAGACGGCAACCGGGGTGGGAAGGGCCAGCAACCCGACCCACATCTTCTGTGAGGAAGAACCCAAACACAGCTACGAAGAGTCCCAGAGAAAAATACCCCCAGGGGAGCCCGAGAGGGGGGGAGAATGAGCACCCCGAACGGACGGTCAACCAGGTAACGAACCACGCAAACGGACAATCGACGACGAATATCATCTGTATATGTGGAAAGAGCTGCAAGAACCCACGAGGTCTGAAGATCCACCAGACCAAAATGGGATGTTTGGTGAAAGTGCAGCCAGAGCAGCGCGCAAGGAATTACCTCGTTGTGATGCAGGAGGAACTATGCCGGGAGACATCCCAAAGTGCCCAGAACCTCCACACTCTAGAGGACCTTGGTGAGACGCAGGAGGAGCCGAGCCCGGAGTCACCCCACAGCGCTCAGAACCTCCATGTTCCGGAAGCCCAAGCACCAGGCAACCCACAACACCAACGGCGGGTTAAGTGGCCTCCAGCCAGCAAAGGGAGTGAGTGGCAGCAATTTGACGATGATGTGGATGGTATTCTGGAAGCTACGATGAAGGGAATGGCAGACAGGAAACTCCAAACAATGACGACCATGATAACCAGCATTGCCACCGAAAGGTTTGGCTTGGCGGAGAAGCACGCTGCTACAAACCAGTACTCCAAGAACCGCAGGGCAGAGAAGATTGCACAGCTGAGACAGGAACTCCGACTCCTGAAGAGGCAGTTCAAGGGGGCAACCGAGGATATGAAGCCAGGGCTGGCAGAATTACGGGGCATCCTCAGAAAGAAGCTGCTGACCCTCCGGCGAGCAGAGTGGCATAGGAGGCGGGCTAAGGAGAGAGCCAAAAGACGAGCTGCCTTCCTTGTAAACCCTTTTAGGTTTACCAAACAGCTGCTAGGCCAGAAGCGCAGTGGCCAACTCACTTGCTCAAAAGAGGAGATAGACGCCTATTTGCATGACACCTATAGCGATGCAGCCCGGGATGAGGACCTTGGCGAATGCAGACACCTCATTAATCCACCTATACCAACCATTGACTTCAACATCAAAGTACCCAGTTGGAAAGAAATTCAAGCTGTTGTTAAGGCTGCTAGAACCAGCTCAGCACCAGGACCCAATGGTGTGCCATATCTGGTGTATAAGAGGTGCCCAAAGCTCTTGCATCGTCTGTGGAAGATCCTGAGGGTCATCTGGAGGAGGGGGAAAGTTGCCCAACAATGGAGATCTGCAGAAGGGGTGTGGGTTCCGAAGGAAGATAAGTCAACCACCATAGAGCAGTTTAGGACCATCTCGCTGCTAAACGTCGAGGGGAAGATATTCTTCAGTATCCTTTCCCAACGGTTGTCAGACTACCTCCTAAAGAACCAGTACATTGACCCCTCTGTGCAAAAGGGAGGGATCCCAGGAGTTCCCGGGTGCCTAGAACACAGTGGAGTGGTGACACAACTGATTAGAGAGGCGCGTGAAGGGAAAGGAAACCTGGTTGTACTATGGCTGGACTTAGCCAATGCATATGGCTCCATACCCCACAAGCTAGTGGAGGTGGCATTGGGGAGACATCATGTTCCGAGCAGCATCAAGACCCTCATAATGGATTATTATAACAACTTTAATCTGAGGTTCACTTCCGGCAAAGTTACATCTGAGCGGCATCGTCTGGAAAAGGGGATTATCACTGGATGCACTGTTTCAGTGATTCTCTTTTCCCTGGCCATGAACATGCTGGTCAAAGCTGCTGAACCGGAATGCAGAGGCCCCAAAACCGAGTCCGGAATCCGTCAGCCCCCCATCAGGGCATTCATGGACGATCTGACAGTAACAACTGTAACAGTCCCAGGATGCAGATGGATTCTTCAGGGCTTAGAGAGGTTAACCAACTGGGCGAGGATGCGTTTCAAGCCGGAAAAATCCAGATCCATGGTACTGAAGAGAGGGAAGGTAACGGACCAGTTCCATTTCACCCTAGGAAGTACCCAAATCCCATCAGTCACAGAGAAGTCTGTGAAAAGCCTTGGGAAAACCTTTGACTGCTCTCTAAAGGATGCTGCTTCCATCAGGGCAACAAATGAACAACTGGAGGGCTGGCTGACTACAGTTGACAAGTCAGGCCTACCGGGGAAATTCAAAGCTTGGTTATACCAACATGGAATCCTACCGAGGATATTGTGGCCATTGTTGGTGTACGAATTTCCAATTTCCACCGTGGAAGGATTTGAGAGGAGGGTGAGTAAGTACCTGCGACGGTGGTTGGGCTTGCCAAGAAGTTTGAGCAGCATCGCCCTTTACGGCAAAAAGAACAAGCTAACGCTACCGATCAACAGCCTTAGCGAGGAGTTCATGGTTACCAGAGCAAGGGAAGTGCTTCAGTACAGGGATTCCAAGGACCCAAGAGTATCTCAAGCTGGCATTGAGGTCAGGACTGGCAGAAAGTGGAGGGCACATGAGGCGGTGGACCAGGCAGAATCACGGCTGCGTCATAAGGAACTTGTGGGCCCTGTGGCTATTGGCCGTGCAGGACTGGGAAGTACTCCAACAACCCATTATAACAAACTGAAGGGCAAGGAAAGGCGGGACCTGGTCCAAAAAGAAGTGAGGGCTGGGATCGAGGAGCAGCGTGCAAGCCAGATGGTGGGAATGAGGCAACAGGGTGCATGGACCAGATGGGAAGATGCCATGGAGAGAAAGATTTCATGGGCAGAGCTTTGGAGGGCTGAGCCCTATCGCATCAAATTCCTCATTCAGTCTGTCTATGACACCCTGCCCAGTCCATCCAATCTCTTTTGTTGGGGCTTGGTTGAGACTCCGGCATGTACCTTGTGCCAGGGAAGAGGATCGCTGGAACACATCCTCAGCAGCTGTCCTAAAGCACTTGGGGAAGGCCGCTACCGCTGGCGCCATGACCAAGTGTTGAAGGTGGTTGCTGAGTCCATCACTACTGCCATCAACCAGAGCAAGCGTTTACAACCATCAAAGCGCAAAATTTCATTCCTAAGAGCAGGAGAACCACCGCCTTCCCGACCAACAGTTCAGACAGGCCTGCTGGGAACAGCGAATGACTGGCAGCTAAGGGTGGACCTGGGAAAGCAACTCAAGTTCCCCCGAGACATCATGGAGACCAGCCTTAGACCTGACATGGTTCTGTTCTCAGTAACAACGAAGCAGGTTATCTTGTTGGAGCTAACAGTGCCCTGGGAGGAGAGGATGGAGGAAGCAAGTGAAAGGAAAAGGGAGAAATATGCAGAGCTGGTGGAGGAGTGTCGGAGACGGGGGTGGCGTGCACAGTGCTTGCCCATCGAGGTTGGGGGAAGAGGCTTTGCAGGAAAGTCACTCTGCAGGGCCTACAGCCTCCTGGGAATCACAGGAGCACGCAAGAGAAGAGCCATTAGTGTAGCTTCAGAGGCTGCGGAAAAAGCCTCACGATGGCTGTGGATCAGGAGGGACAAACAGTGGGCGAACGCGTCTTGGACACAGACCGGGAACTGATCACTCCCGGTCGGGTCGCCTGGGTGAGGGGGTCTGAAGTTGAAAGACCCGAAACCCCCTATGACCCCAGGTACTATCACTGATGATGTGTCCAAGAGTGCATCATAAGGTGTATGTAACAATCATGGCCCCCAGAATATCTGAACATACAATTTCAAAAGAAAGAACATACCGTCTGCTTTTAAACAACAACCAAACATTTTATTCTAGCTTCACACATTCATTATTATTATTTTTTCAGCACATGAATGCTGGTTAGTTTAAAGTCCCCCTGTGGTGCAAATCCAGCTTTTAATGTTGTTTATGTGTCTATGTGGTGTTTTTAATACGCTTTAAGACACACATGTGTAAGTTCATAAGTCGACAGCATTGCTGAGTATTTCCTCCTTAAAACTGCAGTGAACCAAAGACAGTCTCAAAAACACGGTGTGAAATCGCTGGTGTTTCTGACGTCACAAACGACCTTGTAACCAATCAGATCAACGTGTGATCGTCAACCAGTGGATCTCTGAGTGAGGGAGTGAGTGGAGGCGGGGCTCATTTGCATATTCATAGAACCGCACATACTAAATGGGGCAAGGGTGTCGAGTTACATTCAAGATATTTTAAGGCATGAAGAAATTTTTTAAAGGACAAACTTGTCAATGGCATGGAACCGTTGTGTGATGATAAATAATGTAACATCTCATTAATGGCAAGAAAACAGTTAAATTATTTGACAAAGACAACACAGTATTTTACAAAGTAAAAAAAAAAAAAAAAGCCCTTTGGAAATCAGTTTGAAATATTGCCCGTAATGGAAAATTACTAATTTGACAAAAGCCAAGATTTTTAATTACAGTAGCACACACTGGCATGTTTATACCCAAGGGTCATGTGAAAATTGTTTTATTGTAACAAAAACTTATATCATTAAAAATGTGTGATGTGACATGATTTTGTATGACTGCAGTCACACTGTTTAGCTGTAGGAGTTATATTAAATTTGAGAAGTCTATTAAATGTACTGATTCCTTTGATAGTCTCTAATCAAGAGCTCATATATGATATAGCACAATTTCAAACCATGTAGATTGCTGATTGCTTTGAACTAGATACCAGTATAATAATCAAATATCAGAATTTTGAATGTAATCATCGATAAAATATATATTTCTTCACTCATCTTGATGACATGAATTATAAACAGAAGAGATCATGTATGGAAAACTGGTGGCAGGCTCTGAAGAAAACCACACAGAGAGTAAAGAAATGATGTATGCCATGTGCTAATTGTTGCACAGAAAGGATGAATAAGAGTTATCTTTCTAATTTCAGCTGGTGGCATAATAGTGTTGTGAAACTTGCCCCAAATAATTTAAAAAAGAAAGAAATTGAAAAAGTAAGGAACAGCACTTGGGTCCAATAGCTGCAAGTGTTG
>JAULUF010000001.1:34652500-34812500 GCA_031834385.1 Semotilus atromaculatus
GGGATCGGGGAGAAGGAGCCTTCTGGCCTCTTTGGCGCGGCAAGAACCGTTGTCGAGAGGCTTCAGGAGGCAGAGCGACAATCAGCTATCTTCAGTTCAGGTCTCATGGGGTTGCTGCCAGCTTCTCATATTTTGAGAGGGTTGTCTCAAAGAGCTTACTCTTGGTAGCCCTGTACTGGCCGGCCCGACCTGAATTTGGTTCTCGGACCTTATTAGTCTCTTGGAGAGTCCTCCCTGGCAAGTCCCTATTAGGAGAGATCTCCTTTCCCAGGCCGGTGGTACAATATTGCATCCACGGTCAGAGTTATGGAGACTATGGGTCTGGCCCCTTACGGGGTCTAACCGGTATATAGGTGCCCTTTTCACCGAGGTGATTAGGTCATCCATTTTAGAACCCCACTCTACTAGGAACTAAATATTTGTTAGGGACGGCATTGAACCCAGTTAAAGGAGAACTCCAGCGCAAAATGAACCTTTGGTATAATTACACATTGTTACCTAGTCAACCGTTATCTGAGATTTGTTTTCATGATTATCGAATGTAAATAGTTTTATCTCTAAAAACAGTTTAGCCTATAACGCTAGTATAACGCTAGTAAATAGGGCATAGAGTAATGACAAATAAAAATCGCTTGTTAATACCACTAACAAGGCTCAAAATAGCCCCACACTAACACGGTAGCATAATAAGGGTCCCTACCATCAAACCGAAGCATTGAGAACTTTGTCAGTGTCCAGACAGTTTAATAAGAAGATATTTTATACATACAGTCAGCTTCGCGAAAACAGGCAGAAGCCATCTTTGAAAAACAGTCTCTATCAGTCGATCTACGAACGCCGATCCAAGTGCGCTGGTGAGATGTGATTAAATTATTTTTATTTATTTATTTTCTCTGTTGCGTTCAGTGCTTCTCTTATGCGCTCAGTGCTTTCTTCCGGAAACAACGGACCATATGAGATTCTACACAATTCAGCGCACTTGGATCGGCGTTCGTAGATCGACTGGTAGAGACTGTTTTTCAAAGATGGCTTCTGCCTGTATTCGCGAAGCTGACTGTATGTATAAAATATCTTCTTATTAAACTGTCTGGACACTGACAAAGTTCTCAATGCTTCGGTTTGAAGGTAGGGACCCTTATTATGCTACCGTGTTAGTGTGGGGCTATTTTGAGCCTTGTTAGTGGTATTAACAAGCGATTTTTATTTGTCATTACTCTATGACCTATTTACTAGCGTTATACTAGCGTTATAGGCTAAACTGTTTTTAGAGATAAAACTATTTACATTCGATAATCATGAAAACAAATCTCAGATAGCGGTTGACTAGGTAACAATGTGTAATTAGACCAAAGGTTCATTTTGCGCTGGAGTTCTCCTTTAAATACTGCCTACTGGTGTTCCATCCTGTTCTCTAACGGGATCTCCCGTTCACGTTTAGGGCCTCTATGGCGGCCCCAGTGCTTTCCGCAAACCTCTAAGGGTGAGCATGTACGGACATTCCCACTAAAACTCCATGTTCCTGTAGATTGGAGGATGAATCCTGTCATCCAGCCTATTGGCATCAGGCTGACGGGTTACCTTGGCACCCATCATGTCCTGTGGATGAGTTATATGAGAATATATATAAGAATCTATTGAGTCTGCTTCCCGCTCGTCCTGCTCCTTGAAAGAGCGTTGGTGCTGCCTCCTCTTACGTGATGACGTGGGAGCCATTCTACTTTATTTCTGCCTTGACACTGAGGTGCCTGTAGGCAATATCACGATTCTTCAGGAAATCCATCCTCCATCGCATGTGTCGGATGGTCAAGGTTGTAGCCTTGGAGGCCCCTATGTTAGGCCTCGGGCTTGGAGGAGTTAAATCTATCTAGATATGTATCAAGGGCTAGGAGCTATCTGCCTTTTATCAATTAGACAGTTGGTTATCTGCGGAAACCTCTCAGAAATGATGTACTTGGTGCGTTTTGGCCTTCACCTCTCATCTAATATTCCCTTACTGTCAGGGGTTCCCATCCATGGGGTCCGTTGAGCCACCAGCTTCTTACACTAAATCTTATGACAATCTAGGTTGGATCTGCCTTCTCATTACTATGGTCCATGAGTGTGCTAGATGCTTCACACCAGGGCGTATTCTCTCAGTGTGGCGGTGTGGGTATTCATTCCCCAAAGCGTCGAGTATCGATGCAGCGGGAGTTCCCTTACGAAAGGGAACGTCTCGGGTAACTATTGCCTGAGTAGGGAACGAGACGCTGCGTCCCTCGGCCACACTTTTCGCGCCCCTGAGAACGACTTGCTTTGACCAATCAGAAGCTGACATTCACTGTTTCCTGTGACCTTTTATAGCTTCCGATCACCGTCACATGCGACGTCACGAGTGACGTGATTACACTACGCCAATCAAGATTAAATAGTTGACTTCAGACGCGTCATGCCAAAGGCATTCCCCAAAGCGTTGAGTATCGATGCAGCGGGAGTTCCCTTACGAAAGGGAACGAGGGTTACAATAGTAACCCGAGACGTTTCCCTCTCTTGTTTGAACAGTGGTTAACATGTACACAGTCTCGTCTTATGATTGATTAATTTACTCATAACATAAGGTTGCTAAACATCCAGGAAAATATGGAATCGTCCCGTATTTAAGGGATCAAGGTTGTGTTTCAGCATTGATTGAATACGGAATGAGGCTTTTTTTGGGGGGGGGGTCTTTCACACCCAGAGAACTTTAAAATGATAAAAAACAAACTCTGCATTCGAATCTGCTTTGCATACAAGTGTTAAAAATCACATGTTAGGAAAGCAAATTGTAAAGCGAATTGCCTGTGCCTGTGAGACTTTCACTGGTATACACCAGAATTTTTTTCAAATATATTTATTCAATGTATTTCAAATAGGCTAAGCTAAAACAACAGGTAAAGTAAAGACCAATGAATAACCGGAATATCCAATCATGTCATCATCACTTTAATTTCACCAGCGAATCCTCAAGTCAAGTCAAATTCATTTATAAAGCGTTTTACAATACACAGGCCTACCAGTAGTTTCCAAGCTGCTTTACAGAAAGTCATAATTTAGTGTCTAAAATGCCAAATTTTAGGGCTGGGAGAATGATGACAACAGATATCACAGTGATATTTCGGGTTTAGATCTATTTATAGTGTTGTCTTAAGCGTTCACAGGTTTTGCTTTCAGACGTCAAAATCATATACATATAAAAGTCAGAAAACCTGGCCACATGGTAATATGCAGGGGCTTTTGGTTCTTTGGGGAGTTGTAAGAGTCCAAATGTCTTTAATTTAAGCAGATAATCACTTGTTTTCTTTCCGGTTATCGCAGTTTCTCCTGCTAAGATCATGTTGCAGGAGGTTTTCAGTGGCGTTGTGCATAACATCACATGTAAGAGAGGTATAAATTAAAGAAATATCTCTGTGAAACATGCTCAAATCATGCTTGGGTTTGGGTTTATCAGCTTGTTTTTCTTGACTCTCAAACTGATAAAACAAAGCTGAGGCCGGTCAGTGTGTGTCTACACTGGACACGACAAAGCCATCGCTCCAGATCCATTTTTCTGGAAAGGAAATGTAATGAATAGCGAATTTCACGATTCGATACATATCACGATACCGAACTCACGATGCGATACTCCAAGACATATGATAAAAGGTTTACAAAAAATGCTAAATTTGGTGTTACATTGTGTGTGTAAATGAATAGGTTTGGACTTAGTGCTGAAACCCAAAGCACAGGACAATAGAGACACCAGAATAACAATATTCATGATTCTGAAGCTGAAAATACAGAATTATTATTATTTTAGATGAATATGCTTGATCTCTGTCACTGACTAGATATATTTAAAATAATGTCGGACACTTTTACTGGTAACATCAGACATGTGGCATCATCAGGACCACAAATATTCCCTCATCGCATTATTATACATTATATTCAACATTATATATAGCAGGTTAATGTAGTACTGACACTAAAACTCTGAAAACTTGAATATTTTCACAAAGTAATTTTTATTTTGGGTGAATTATACACAATACATATTGTTGCATTTTTGTAATGTCGTTTTGTGTCATTTTGATTGTATTATAATGATTTATAGTTTAAAGGTGCCATATGTAAAAATTGAGGTATAAATATCCGAAAAGTGAGCTACACGCATCAAAAGAATGAGAAGAAATAAGAAATAAGTTATACTGCTGCCGAGATATAAACCTGAATTAGCATGCTAAATTACTAGCCCCGGCCCGGCCGGTGTCGTAATACCAGTTTCGGCCATGGGAGGCGGTATGGGGGCAACATAACCACCATTCAAACTGTAATACACGAATAACTCGCACGGCTTGTGGGCGTACTTGAACCTGATGTCAATCGTGTGGAAAGTACAGCCCATTACTACATTTCAGTTCAGGGAATTGACGATAGCAGAAAAATGCCAAGAGAGCAAGAGAGCCTTAGCCACACCGCAACCACCCGCTGCAGGGAAAAAACTGCTCTCAGATGCAAAACAAAATTCGGATAAAAAAAGGAGCAGAACCAGAGTCAACATAGGCACTGCTTTCCATCGCTGGAGACTATTAATGGACGAGAAAAAAAAAAGGATCCAACCGATGGATCCAACATTTCTTTTGGATCGGTAAGTAAGATGCTGTTAGTATTTCATTAGAAGTTTGTGTAGTTTTTTCGGGAAGTTACAACATAGAAATGTATCGAAGGATGTTTGATTAAAGTGCTAATGTGATGGCTAACTTAACTGTTAACGTTATCTAACTTAACGTTATCTGTTAGCGTTTGATAGTTAGCTCTAACGTTACCCACAGATCCGATCCGGTTTTCACCTGTAATCTACCAGAGGCCGTCTCTAACAAACTGATGATAAAATGTAACATTAGCTAAGAAGCTTGAAATGTCTTCGATGAAAATGAACCCCAAATGGACGCACGAAACATAATGAGACCGAATGTTTTTTGGGGACTAATGATAACACTAGAAGAGGTATTGATAATGAAATCAAACTTGACAGAATCTGACAGCTGAGATTTTTTTTTTTATCATAACTAACCTGCTCTGTCTAGTCTGTCGGTCTCCATGTCCTCTTTGCTTTGCGATTTTTCTGTGCGTGAGAAAATTGATGTGTGGCGTGAGAACATGTGAAAAGTGTCAATTTTGTGTGTCTCACGGTGAATTCGTGAGAGTTCGCAGCTCTGAATGGCGCTAGCTTGGTCAAAATCAGCGAATGCTGTCTGTCAAATCAATGTAATTCAAGCAATAAATATGTAATATGAACAACTAATATGAACATATTCACTGGTAAAGGTGAAGGGGAGTAGCTTGAAGATGTCATTTAATCACTTGACATCAACCAACGTTCCTCTGGAGTCAAATCGTCCTCTATTAGGAGTTGGCTCGGCTTCGGCTATGGCTCTAGGCTAGGGTCGTTGTGAAGGGAGGGGCGGAGCCATAGACTGTAAGGGCGGAGCATAGAGACTGCCGTTTCTCGTGTGTTACTTTAGAGTAGACCAACTCACTTTCTGGAGGTATACTGCCCCCATCTGGTATGGAATGTGGAGTATGAATTTATTTTTTGGCAGACATTCCACATGGCACCTTTAAAAAGTTTTCAAAAGCCCTTAAAAATGACTGTTACTGTTTTCCTCATCGTTTAGTCACAATCATAGTGTTATAATTAGCCTAGACAGAAGCTAATGTGACACTTTAGTATGACATTACAATGTGTTTAATTTTTACAACTGACATGTATGTATAAGCCTAAAGCAAAGTGCTTGTGTCTCTGGCTCATTTTAGCATTTAATTCAGTCAAAGGACTTATTTTATTACAGCGTACAGCATGTACAGTATCTGCAGTCTCTCACAGCACAGTTATGGATGAGTTGTGTTGGTGCGCTTGTTATTCTAGCAGAAAAATCTATAAGAATGTGGGAATATTATCCGTCTTGGGCCAGACTGAGTTAAAAATGTGTGTCTGAATTCGCCCCAATGTTCTTCGCTCGAGGAAAAGGGATATTTAGAGATAATTGTTGATACATTTTTTTGATGTTTTGCTGAATTGTTGAATTGCTGCAGAAGGTGGCAGAGGAGCCAGTGGAGATAGATGTAATAAGGTATTGATTTTCAGATTTGAAGATGGGGATGGAGGTTATAACATGATAAGATAAAAATAATTTGACGAAGAGCTAGAAAAAAATACACTATAGCACAAAGACAGATGTATGTTTGATTTCTCACTATATATATATATTTTGTATTATTTTATTGGATGTCCTTCCTTGGCCCTTCTAAGGTTACATGTTTATGTGCTCACAATAGCTGAAAATCTCAGTTACACTACAATCTTGAATTTATAGTTGGCAGTTTTCACTTCTTTTCCTTTGTTGAGGAAGAAGTGAATAATTTCAGACTTCACAATCTAACTCCATTGCTCACGGATCTCCAGTGAAGACTGTCAGAGTTTACGCAGACGTCTGCCAGAAACCTTGGCATCTGTCTCCACACAAAGCTATGCTGGAGATTTCATGACGTTTAAAAAAGCTACAGTCAAACCAAAAATTATTCAGACACGAGATATAATTTTTCATATTATTTTTTTTTTACTAGTGGGTGCAGGACACTATAGTTCATTTATGTAATTGAGGATGGCAAAATAAAGTAAACTGTTACTGTGTTTACAGTGACTACCAGTAAAATTTATAAAGATTTGGGACCAAAAATGATTGACACATGTTTTTCTTGTAATTGCTAATGCTCTTTTTACACACAGACAGAACAACATGAAGCATTGCTTGGTCACTGGTTGAGCTAAACTGGTATTATCTAATTGTGTAGTTAAATTTAACATCTGACAGATATTCAACATAATTCATGTGTGAGAGTCTAACAGAAGGATGGACAAAACCAGTGAAATATCAACTGATTTAATAACTCTGAGTTCTGTCATATTTTATTACCAATTTCTAAACTAACGCACAAACTTATAATGTGAGAAATATTGAAGGGGTCTGAATAAATTTTGGTTTGACTGTATGTTCTAATTTAGCTAAGGCCAAATCCTGGCTTAATCTAAGCCCTGTCTGTGAAAACGGGCCATAAAGTTTCAGTCGATGCATGAATCCCGGTCAGGCTACGATGAGATGTTTAAATGCAAAGCTGTCATGCACACTCATGCTAACATACATAACCATTTGTCAAACGTGCAGTTTTTATACTGCACACACTCAAGGACAGCATTATGTATTATGTTTTAGAGGATATATCCCTATATAATCTGGAAGTGTTGATATAGATGAGTGAGGCAGGATTTCTGCAGCAAGAACACGGTATGCTATCTTTACTCTTCATGTATTTTCTCCTGTATTATCATCAGCATCTTTCCATCTATATAACCCATAACTTGTCTGATTTAGCATTGCTATTACAGCAACTACCACAGCCTGTAATGTTCATCCCCAAATCAGAGGAAATAAAAGTTATAAACCTGTCACTGAGCAGCTATGGCAAAAGCAATAACCTCTCGAATACAGGGAAACAGGTGCTGGACCATCTGCGCACACTTTGATAGCCACCCTTAATTAGAGAGATTTTAATGTAAAAAATGTTGTGAATGTTTTGCTGACAAGTTTAGATGTAACAGAAGATAGTAAAAAGATTTTTTATTTTTATTTTACATAACTAATCATTTGAAGTCAGCTTAAACCCTTACGTTTTATGCCTCACATTTCATATTATCGGGGGTCCCACAGGGTTCAGTGTTTGGTCCTATTCACTTCTCCATTTATAGCTGATCACTCAATTTTTGCATTTCACTGTCTAAATTGGATTTCTTCATACGTCAAAAACTATGGAAAACATCCTCAATAATGTTCTTCTTAAACAATTTAAATATAAGTAAGTCATACAGTTGTTTTCATAACTAGCGTCACAATGCCACGTCCTCACAGCATGATAATATTATTTATGTTCATGTGAGCTTCAATGTCTGTCATTTGTCTTAACCTTCAACCAACAATTTAAAAAAATTAAAAGGAAGGTTCAATTATAAGGAATTAAAACAACAGAAGAAAAATCACAAAACAAATGTTTTAGTGTTGCATTGCTAATAAAGACCACACTGTCTGTCTGACATCATTAGCCACGTTTCCATTACCCTGCAAATTGCGCAAATTGAAATTGTGCATTGAAAATACGCCCAATGGAAACATGTACATTTTGGAAAAACTCCCATATATCGCAAAAAAAATTTACGCTCGCATGCAGTGGTTTTCAGGCAATTCGAAGAATATTTTGCAAAACTGCAACAGAATATATTTTTTTTACGTAGATGGTACCATTGAAGACGAGACAGAGTTCTTTATTAAACTCAAAAAGGCACAAGAATTACAGGAATACTGGATTCTAAACCACTAAGAAACACCACAATCAAGATCTGGAAGCAGAAATGAGGAGAAACACCAGAAACGTACTCGGTTACTAACGTAACCTCGGTTCTCTCTAGAGAGGGAACGAGTACTGCGTAATATCTTATGCTATGGGGAAAACCTCTTTTCCACGAGATATTGAAGCCAAAAAATTATCCTTAATTTTGTATTAATGTAAAACGCTTTGCAGCAGCAAGCAGACATAGGCGAGACAGCTCGCGCGCCTATTGGCTGCCCTGCGGCAAAAGCAGCAGCCTATCGAGAGAGGCTCTGCGTGACGTCATAACCAATGGGTGCACTTTGCGCCCATATCGTCATGTCCCGCCAGAAAGGGTGTGGTCTCACCCTATAAATAAGCTCGATAGGCTGGTACAAACTGGTTTTCATCGCCGAAGCGAACCAGAGCGTATTCCAAGCACGGCAAGATACGCAGTACTCGTTCCCTCTCTAGAGAGAACCGAGGTTACGTTAGTAACAGAGTACGTTCTCTTACGAGAGTATCTCTCGTACTGCGTAATATCTTACGCTATGGGGAACACAATGCAACACGCCGTGCGTACGGGGATCCAACACTAAAGTCCCAGGGGCCGAAGCCCAGGGCTCATATAATGCATAATCACCATAAACTCACAGGGAGTGGAGGAAGAGAGGCTAAAAGCGTCATTCCTTATAAGATAGCGTCCAGGGGAGCTAGTCATGTGACAATTAACCACGCAACCAGGGTGAGACTTCAACCTAAACTGGGTGGCCATACATGTATCAACACTCATGGAGCTGCTGCATCAGTCAGCGAGTGGTACACAGGTCAAACTTAGTACTGGGCCGCAAAGCGGGCAGATAACACTGAATTCTAGACCGCCAAAAGCTTAGCTTGTAAGGCGGGTACCTCCAGGTTATAGTACTTTATAAATGTAGACGGCGAGGCCCAGCCCGCGGCCGTACAGATATCTTGCAGGGAAACCCCGCTAGACCATGCCCACGAGGAGGCCACGCCCCTCGTGGAGTGCGCTCTGACACCCAAAGGGCACTGCAGGCCCTTAGAAGTGTAAGCCAGCGCTATGGCATCGACTATCCACCTGGATAGGCTCTGTTTCGAAGCGGCAAGTCCCTTGGAACGCCCGCCAAACAAAACGAAAAGCTGCTCGGTCTGTCTGAAAACAGACGAGCGGGACACATACGCTCTCAATGCCCTGACGGGGCAAAGGAGACTCGCGTCTATCTCCTCATTGAGAACCGGAAGGGCAGACAGGGAAATTACCTGGGCCCTAAACGGTGTATTGAGGGATTTCGGCACGTACCCGTGCTTAGGTTTGAGAATGACTTTTGAGTCATTAGGCCCAAACTCCATACATGACGCGCTCACCGAGAGCGCCTGTAAGTCCCCTATGCGCTTCACTGAAGCGAGAGCCATGAGAAACACTGTTTTGAAAGACAGGTGTTTCATGTCTGACGACTGGATTGGCTCGAACGGGGCGCCTTTCATGGCCTCCAGGACCGTGGAAAGGTCCCACGTCGGGACTGACGGAGGCCTGGGAGGGTTTAGCCTCCGAGCTCCCCTAAGGAAACGCACGACTAAGTCGTTCCTTCCCAGTGACTGGCCAGACACCGGTTTTGCAAACGTTGCTATGGCCGCCACATATACTTTGAGCGTGGATGGGGTCCTGCCCTTATCCAGCAGCTCTTGAAGGAAGGAGAGCACCTCCGAAACCCCACAGTCTACAGGTGAAAAGCTCTGAGCTTGACACCACGCAGAGAACACAGACCATTTCGAGGAGTAGAGCCGTCTAGTAGACGGGGCTCTAGCCTGCGCGATCGTGTTTAGTACTCCCTCTGGGAGGCTAGCGGGTATCCGTTGATGGCCCATGCGTGCAGGGACCACAGTTCGGGGCGAGGATGCCAGATCGAGCCCCCTGCCTGTGAAAGGAGGTTTCTCCTCAGTGGTACAGGCCATGGGGCAGTGCTGGTCAGCTGCATTAAGGCAGGGAACCAAGTCTGGTTTGTCCAGAGCGGAGCCACGAGCAGCACTGGGCATCCGTTTTCCCTGATTCGTTCCAGCACTTGAGGGAGGAGCGAGACAGGGGGAAAAGCATACAGGGGACGACGAGGCCAGACCTGGGCCAGTGCGTCCTTGCTTTTTGAGAAAAACTTCGGGCAGTGAGCGTTTTCGTGAGACGCGAATAGGTCCACCTGCGCTTTGCCGAACGTTTCCCACAGCAGCTGGACCGTCTGCGGGTGCAGCGACCATTCCCCTGCTGGGACATTGTTCCTGGACAGTCTGTCTGGTCCCACATTTAGGTGACCAGGCACATGCGCCGCTCTCAGCGAAAGCAGGTTGTGCTGAGCCCAGACCAGGAGGCATTCCGTCAACCTGTAAAGGTTTCGGGACCTGATGCCGCCCTGGCGATTTACACTCACCGGCCACTTTATTAGGTACCCCATGCTAGTAACGGGTTGGACCCCCTTTTGCCTTCAGAACTGCCTCAATTCTTCGTGGCATAGATTCAACAAGGTGCTGGAAGCATTCCTCAGGGAGTTTGGTCCATATTGACATGATGGCATCACACAGTTGCCGCAGATTTGTCGGCTGCACATCCATGATGCGAATCTCCCGTTCCACCACATCCCAAAGATGCTCTATTGGATTGAGATCTGGTGACTGTGGAGGCCATTTGAGTACAGCGAACTCATTGTCATGTTCAAGAAACCAGTCTGAGATGATTCCAGCTTTATGACATGGCGCATTATCCTGCTGAAAGTAGCCATCAGAAGTTGGGTACATTGTGGTCATAAAGGTATGGACATGGTCAGCAACAATACTCAGGTAGGCTGTGGCGTTGCAACGATGCACAATTGGTACCAAGGGGCCCAAAGGGTCACCGGGTGGTCTTCTGCTGCTGTAGCCCATCTGCCTCAAAGTTCGACGTACTGTGCGTTCAGAGATGCTCTTCTGCCCACCTTGGTTGTAACGGGTGGTTATTTGAGTCACTGTTGCCCTTCTATCAGCTCGAACCAGTCTGGCCATTCTCCTCTGACCTCTGGCATCAACAAGGCATTTCCGCCCACAGAACTGCCGCTCACTGGATGTTTTTTCTTTTTCGGACCATTCTCTGTAAACCCTAGAGATGGTTGTGCGTGAAAATCCCAGTAGATTAGTAGTTTCTGAAATACTCAGACCAGCCCTTCTGGCACCAACAATCATGCCACGTTCAAAGTCACTCAAATCACCTTTCTTCCCCATACTGATGCTCGGTTTGAACTGCAGGAGATTGTCTTGACCATGTCTACATGCCTAAATGCACTGAGTTGCCGCCATGTGATTGGCTGCTTAGAAATTAAGTGTTAAGGAGCAGTTGGACAGGTGTACCTAATAAAGTGGCCGGTGAGTGTATGTATGCCACCACTGACATGTTGTCCGACCGGACCAAGACGTGGTGGCCCCTTATCTGGGGACAGAAGCGCCGCAGCGCTCTGTCGACCGCTATCATTTCCAAGCAGTTTATGTGAAGGAGCTTCTCCCGTTCTGACCACAGGCCAGCCAACGGTCTGCCCTCGAGCAGTGCTCCCCACCCGGAGGTGGAGGCGTCCGTAGACACCACCTTCACACTCGCGGCGGTCCCCAGGCTCACACCTGACTGATACCAGTCGGTTATTTTCCAAGGCTTCAGAGCTGAGACGCACTGAAGGTCGACCCTGAGGCGAAACAGACCCGTGGTCCATGCCCGGGGCGGAACCCGCGCTTTTAGCCACATCTGCAGTGGGCGCATGCGAAGCAAGCCCAGCTGGAGAACAGAGGCTGCCGAGGCCATTAGGCCCAGCATTTTCTGAAACCTTTTGAGCGGGACTATAGAGCCGTGGCGGAAGGATTTCACGACGCGCTGAATTTTTAGACTGCGCTCCCGTGACAGGCGTGCCGTCATGGACAGCGAGTCTATCACTGTTCCCAGAAAGGAAATTTTCTGGCTGGGAAACAGCGAGCTTTTCGCCCAATTGACTGTAAGGCCCAGTTTCTCGAGATGCTCGAGTAAAGCGGTCCTGTGTTCTATGAGCTCTGATTGTGATCGAGCTAGAATCAGCCAATCGTCCAAATAGTTCAGAACTCGCACGCCCCGAAGTCTCAGTGGTGCGAGAGCCGCGTCCATACACTTCGTGAATGTACGAGGTGCTAGGGACAGGCCGAACGGTAGGACTGTGTATTGATACGCCTGGCCCTCGAAGGCGAATCTCAAGAATCGCCTGTGATGGGACGCTATTTGTATTTGGAAATAGGCGTCTTTCAGATCTATTGACATAAACCAGTCCCCGTGGCGCACTTGCGCAAGGATTTTCCTGGTCGTGAGCATTCTGAACCGGCGCTTCGCAAGCGCTCTGTTCAGCTGCCGCAGATCTAAAATGGGTCTGAGACCCCCATCTTTTTTCGGTACCAGAAAATATCTGCTGTATAGGCCCCCTTCGCTCTGAGCCTGAGATAAAGGTTCTATAGCCCCTTTGCTCAGTAGTTTCGCTATCTCGGCTCGAAGTAGATGAGATACTTCGTTTTTCACCGTAGTTTCGACACGCGCCGTATAACGGCGGGGGCGTCGAACGAATTGTAGCGAATAACCTCTCTTTATAGTGTTCAGCACCCATTCTGATACCCCGGGAAGCTTTGACCACGCATCTGCGTGAATAGCTAGGGGTGGAATGAAATCCGGGCTCTGGCCGCGGCGAGACGGCGGCTCGAGAGCCCCGGTGTACTGGGAACACAACACTGTGTTTACAGCGTTCGAGGCGGGGGGCGCGCTGGTCACAGCGGGCAGTCTGGCCGCGCTCAGCCTCTCTATGGCAGGTCGCACAGAGAAAGCGAGCGGGGCGAATCCCGTGGGATTCAGCGTGTCTGTGCGAGAATGTGGGCACATTTACTGTACTGAGAACACTGTCGGCTAGAACCGGCTGAATGTGTATAGGTTTCGTTTTTACAGAAGCCAAGGGACACGCAGCGTGTAGTGTAAGCGGGCATTGTGATATGGGCGCGTTCACTACATTGTGTGCACAATCGACCTGAGTCGATTTTATTCGTGCTAGCCCTGCACCGTGGCGGGCTGTGTCTGGGTGTGGGAATGGGCACTGGGACGTGGGCATTCTTACGACACTCATAACACCATCGGCCGTGGCCGGAACACCAGAAAATGCACTCTTTATTGGATTTATCTGGGTAGCCGTGAAAACGGCTTTTGTGCGCAGGCAAACGGGCTGAGACACCGGCTGGCTCACTGCGAAATACACTGGGACAGTCACAATGCTTGGAACCGTCCGAGCGAGAATTTTTGGTGAAAATCCGGCCGCAGCGGGATCTGAACACCGTCGCTTTCCTAGAGTGGCTAGGAAGGCTTTGAGGCCTCGGGCTTGATCTCAGTCCTCGGCCGGGGCCCGCGCTGAGGGGGGCGGCGTCCAGCTGAGCGAGAGCGCGGCCTCTGATCTCGGCCATGGCGGCGCTGTGAAGCGGCGGCGGCGGGTGGTGCAGGCTGCGGCTGAGAGCTGCGGGCAGGCGGCTGTTTAGAGCGGCTTGAAGCGGAACTCGAGCGCTTTGGAAGGAAGTGCTTCATGGCCTGCGAAGTTTTCTGCACCTCCATGAATCTGTCCGCGAAATCTTTGACGGCAGATCCGAAGAGGCCCGCTGGGGAAATGGGCGCGTCGAGGAATACAGAGCGCTCGGCTTCCGTCATCTCTGACAGCGTCAACCATAAGTGTCTCTCGGTGACGGCGAGAGAGGCCATATTCCGTCCCATGGCCTGTGCAGCGGCTTTTGCAGCGCGTAGAGCGAGGTCTGTAGCGCTCCTCAAATCCGCCACGCAGATCGCTCCGGGTCCTTCCTCGTCCAGTTTTTGGAGAAGGTCGGCTTGGAAAATCTGCAAGATAGCCATAGTGTGCAGCGCTGAAACTGCTTGCCCGGCGGCGGTGTAAGCGCGCCCGTGCATGGCTGACGTCACTCGGCAGGCTTTGGATGGCAGCATCGTCTGAGCACGCCGTCCAGCAGAGGGCGGGCAGAGATGAGTCGCTACCGCCGTCTCCACAGGAGGAATAGAGAGGTATCCTCTATCTTTCGCACCGTCCACGGTGGAGAATGCAGCTGAGACAGAGGTACGCAGCCTAGCGGAAAAGGGGGCGTTCCACGACTTCACAACCTCCTCGTGGAGTTCAGGGAGGAAGGGCGCGGGCCTTGACTTTGACGGAGTTTCGTCCTTTCCGAGAAAACGTCCGTCCAGCCTGTTGCGCGGTGGTGGCGCGGGCGCCTCCCAATCGAGGCCGATGCTTTCCACGGCCTGAGAGAGCAGACGCATCAGCTCAGCCTCAATGCCGGCCCTTTTCCCAGAGGGTTGGCAGGAAACGTTAGCGGAGGGGAGGTCCACGGAGCTCGCCCAATCCTCGCTATCGGATGCCATAAGGGAACACGCCTCGGTAGTTTCGAACTCTGTCCATCAGGGAGCGACTCGAGCGATAACGGCGAAGCTGGCGGGCGAACCGGCGAGCTTTGGCGGGCTGGAGATAGCTCGGGAGCGCGCTGAGCGCGGCGCTTCTTGCGGCGCGGCACCACAGCGGGCTGTGCAGGCTCGGAGAATGATGCCAGGCGAGTCCTCAGAGTCACCATAGGCAATAGCTCGCAATGAGGGCATCCGCCGTCAGCGAGCGCGACAGCCGCGTGATCCTCACCCAGGCAGGACACGCAGATGAGATGACGGTCCTCGTCGCTGAGTTGGGCGCGGCACGAGCCACAGGATGGCATCTTTAAAAAGACGCAGCTCTTTTAGAGAGAGAAGTGTGTGTTGCGTCACGTAAGCAAACACGCACTCTAGGCAGAGTAAAGGATATAGTACGCCAGAAAGCACAGCAGGTACGGCAGCTGAAGGCGGCGAGACCAGCGACTCCAGGCTCAAGGGCACGTCCCGCTGAAGGCTACAGGTCGACGGCGCGGCTTCTCACTCCGGATCCAGCGATGCGTGAGCTTCGCTGAAGAGATGAAAATCAGTTTGTACCAGCCTATCGAGCTTATTTATAGGGTGAGACCACACCCTTTCTGGCGGGACGTGACGATATGGGCGCGAAGTGCACCCATTGGTTATGACGTCACGCAGAGCCTCTCTCGATAGGCTGCTGCTTTTGCCGCAGGGCAGCCAATAGGCGCGCGAGCTGTCTCGCCTATGTCTGCTTGCTGCTGCAAAGCGTTTTACATTAATACAAAATTAAGGATAATTTTTTGGCTTCAATATCTCGTGGAAAAGAGGTTTTCCCCATAGCGTAAGATATTACACAGTACGAGAGATACTCCTCATACGAGCCGCTCTCGTGTAAGAGGCTTTCATGACATTAATACTTGGATAAACGCTCACGTCTCCTTCTATTAATAATAATGTCTAGTGCGGTGGCTGAGATATATATATAAACCTACTGACATCTGTTCCCATGATTATTGGATTGACTTATCGTGAATCGCAAGAGGAAAACATTTAGTTTTTAGTCGCATACTGTAACATCGGTTAATGGAAACGCCGTCATTTCGCAATAGTTTTTTTATCGACATTTAGAAAATATCACAAACGTTTTTCGCAAATCTATAATGGAAACGCTGCTAGCTGATTCTCCACTGTGTATCATTCCTCTATCTCTGAAACCTCAGAAAAAAAGTTTTGCATTATCAAGCTGGAAGACATTTAATCGTCTCAAGCCTTTAAATATATTCCACATCTCAGCTCACATACAAATCCCAGACATAATCCCAGACATCCAGCTCTTCTGTGTGGGCATCCGAAACATTGTTGTGTCTAAAGTCCTCATTACACTTTAGACCAGCTGCAAGTGAATGTCAAAATGAAATGTTGTCCCACAGCACAATGCTCTGACGCATGTTACCTTCAATCCAAAATCAAGCCACGCACGCTAGTCCTGCTGATAGAGGCTTATGTACTGAAACTCCCTTATGTTTCCACAGATTCACACTCGACATCTGTCCATCCTCAACCCTTATTGACAGAACATGTTCCCCAGACACAGATCACAGTTGCTATTATACCGGCGGGATAAATGACTCTTGCGCCCTGATTGCAGCTGCATCTTACAAATAAATAGTTAAAAAATCATACATTGTGATTTCTGGATTTTTTTTTTAGATTATGTCTCTCACAGTGGACATGCACCTACGATGACAATTTCAGACCCCTCCATGATTTCTAAGTGGGAGAACTTGCAAAATAGCAGGGTGTTCAAATACTTATTTTCTTCACTGTATATGTAGGGCATTCTCTCAGTGTTATAGGCAGACTATTCCACAGGTTCCCACCCCGGACGGACAGGACCGTCTGACCGAAGCTAGTACGCCTGTGGGGTATCATGACGTCTCCTCTAGCGGAGGCTCGCGTGGTCCTCTGTGAATTATCTTTTAAATTTAATAAAATCCTTCAGTGGTGGAGTGTAAAACCTTGTATATCATACAAGCCATTTTCAAATGAATCATATTTTGAAAATCTAGTAGTCTATGCTTTTTTGGAACATGACAGTAATGGTGGATTTTTTTATCTAGTGTTTTTAATGCCCTTTTATAGAGACTTTCTTGAAGATTGAAGATTAAATTTGGCTACCTGTGCTACATTTTTTACATGACTTTTAAAGCAAAGTGTTGGATCAAGGACTACCCCAAGATATTTAAATTCTGACACTAAATCAAGTTCCACTCCATTCAGAAAGACATTTGATCTTATTATTTCAACATTGCGTTTTGAGAAGTACATGCACCAAGTTTTTCTAGTGTTCAACATGAGGCATGAATCCTTTAACCAATCCTGCACATAAACCAAAGCCGCTGTAAGATCAGCAGCTGCTTGTTGGATGGTTTTTGCTTGAGTATAAATCACAGCGTCATCCGCATACATCTGCGAGAAGACGTTAGGATATGAATATGGTAGATTATTAATAAAGAGAGAAAACAGAACAGGCCCAAGGATAGACCCCTGAGGGACCCCAACCTAAACAAGGAGATTTTACACCATCCACTTTCACGTACTGTTTCCTGTGGGACAGATAAGATTGAAACCATAAAAGTGCTTGATCAGAGATGTTAAATTTACTCAATCTGGATATTCAAATTTGATGGTTTACAGAGTCAAAGATCTAAGAAGACAGCCCTGACACAAAGACTCTTGTCAAGCAAACCTTTTATGCTTTCTGTTAACACAGACAGGGCACTATCGGTGGAGTGATGGGTCCGAAAACCGAATTCCAATGGATGTAATGAAGGTTGAGCATTTTCCAGATGGGCCGTCAGCAGTCTGACTTCTCCGCTAGTTTTGATATAACGGGGAGTATGCTGATAGGTCTGTAATTGGACATGTCTGCTGTAACACCTGATTTGAATATTGGTGTTACTGCAGCCACTTTCCAATCTGCAGGGACCATAGAATAATTAAAGGACATATTAAGAAGATGAGTAATTGGACATATAAGAGGGTCCTTGTACTCTTTCAAAAAATGGGTATTAAGGCCAAATGCATCAAGTGCTTTTGAATTGTTCATGCCAGTAATAATTGATGTGAATCGATAACATTATCAGAACACAGAGGTGAAGCAAAATGCTGAGTAATATCTTTTACAGAATTTATAAAATAACTATTGAGATTGGTGGCTATGGAGAGTGGATTTAATAATCGAGTCATTGATTTGAAGCTCCATTTCCTTATTGTTTTTGTTTAACTGTCGGCCTAGCAATTTATTTAGGTTTGGCCATACTAATTTCCCATTACCATTTGCATTCTCTATTACTTTAATGAAAAAGTTAGCTTTGGCTAACTCTGTGTTACCTTGTTTCGCATGTGAGAAAACTTCTGACGATCTGTTGTTAGGCCTGATTTTAAAAATCAATCTCATCAAAGTGGATTTGCTTTGGCAGCAGAAAACATTGTGTTCTCGACATGAACAACACAAACCAAACTCTTCCAGTCTCGGATAAACTAGTGTTTGAGGGCGGGGCAAAGAGACGCCGTTCAGCCAATCAAGATCATAAGCTGGCATTATGCAAATGTGTTACAAACCTACAAGCAAGAAGTGAGACTGGAATTACTGATGACTCGTTTCAGTTCAGAATCGCTTCTTTCTTTGGGAGACTGCATCTTTAAAACTCTGAAGACCTTTTACATTCACAAACAGATTTATTACATACATGAAAGGGAATATTGGAAAAAGCATGTTGGGGCACTTTAAGACACCAGGAAAGCATTGGAAATTAGACTTTGTTTTGATCATTGTAGATGAGAAGAACATTAGTGTCCCTCAGAAGAATAAAAGACACAATTCAGAGAGGAGGAGGAGGTGATTAAAAGTGCTTTTCTAACACACGGGTATCACATCTTCAGCTGTAATGACACCTACATTGTGTGTTTCTCACGCTAACACACACAAACAGCCACCTACTATAAAAGTCTTAGTGAATATTCAACATCAAGACGAGTCTTTACACTCCTAGCTAACTCGCTTCAGTTCACAGCTGTGCTGTTGAAAACACTTTTCAGTATCGTTCCCTCCTGAAATCCATTTTAAAACATTGTTAAAAGTATCAGTAAAGATCAGCCAGTGTCTCCAGGAGTCACACATATTCATGTGACCAAAGACAGATTGTCAAAGGACACAATCTCCAAACCAAAAGTAGAACTCAGATAATGTTCGTAAAGGATTAGTTCACTTCAGAATTAAAATTTCCTGATAATTTATTAAAATTTAATTCGCGATGGTCTTATATTTCACCGGTGAGTTTTTAATGGGAAAGCCAAGGTTGGTCACACAGAAGTGTCGGTGGAGCCACCACACTGAATGTCAAATTCTCCGCCATCTCTACCTAGGAAAACAAGCAAATTAATACACATATTAATAACCAGTAACATTAGGCTACATAAAAGCGTACATATTTACATAACAACCGAATAGATACTCACTGACGCAGCACTGTGATTGATTTCAATTTCACTGGACTTTTATTCTTATTAGCCTGCAAAAACGAGGTCCTTTTCTCTGCCGCAAAAACAACGACATGATGAAAGTCATCGCGGCTGGTTTGAAAAACGGCATTGAAAAAATTGTTACCACTTTCCTAGCTGCTTTTTTCACAGGACTGACATTGTGAACATATCCACAAATATCGTCTTTAATTTCCTCAACCTTAAGTGTTTTGACCGGAGAAGCCATTTTGCATGTGCTATATCTATACCTTTGCCGCTTCTTCTTCTTCATTTCTTTAGCAATTGCTAAATTTACACTTGCATTAGCACCACCTACTGGGCACCTGCACAAACGATAGATTAGATAGAAAAATACACTACCTTAAATAATAAATTAATGAAAAGTTTCCCATTTTATCGACCAACTTTCTACCTACTTACCCCTAAATATTTAAATATTACTCCAGCAATTATCTATTTTTTTGCCAAAACATATCCAAAAAATGTTAATAATTATTTAATTTACTCTCATGTTCATGTCATTCTTTCTTCAGTCAAAAAGAAATGAATGTTTTTGATGAAAACGCTCCAGTATTCCTCCATATAGTGTCTTCAATGGTCCAACGGGTCGAAGGTCCAGATGTGAGTTTCAGTGCAGCTTCAAAGTCTCGACACGATCCAGCCGAGGAATAAGAGTCTCATCTACACAAACCAGCGCACATTTTCTAATAAACATTTATTTAATTTTTAACCACAAATGCTCATCTTGCACTCGCTGTGATGCGACACACATTACGTCATCAGGGTGAAAGGTCAAGCGTGACGTAGGAGGAAGAACCGACCCAGTGTTTACAAAGAGAACATGCAAAGACTAAGTTAAACGCCGTTTACAAAAAAAAAAAGGTAAAACAATGATGTCGGACGATTTTGAAGTTGGAGGAGAAAATGAGATGGGAGTTTTTCAACCTATTCTACATTTCTGCCAACGTTGGGTTACCGTCTGACGTTTCCAACGTGAGACCATTGAAGACACTATATGGAGGAAATCCTGAAAATTCCTCAAAAACCTTCATTTCTTTTCCACTGAAGAAAAAAAGACATGAACATCTTAGATGTTGAGGAGAGTAGATTATCAGGATATTTTAATTCTGAAGTGAACTACTTTTAATGCACCCCCCACGCCCAAAAAAAGGTTTGTGTAGGTTTGAGGTTTGAAAACCATACGCTCACCCTTGCACGCGAAACCCCTCCACAGTTCAAACATATATTACTTCTCTCTAGACATAGGGACAACTCATAAATCAGTGTGAACAGATCATAAATCAACAGTCAACATAAATGCCTCGTACATCAAATGACTTAAAGGGGTCATGACATGAGAAACCAAATTTGCCTTGATCTTTTGGTATATAAGAGATCTATGTACTATTAAAACTTCCTGCAAGTTTCATAGCTTAAGACGTCCTCCCCATTATAAACGAAGCATTTATTTAATCAAGCTCTAAATACAGCTCGTTCTGGATCCATGGTTAGAAGTGACGTCACGGTGTGAAGTGACGTACCAGTCGTTTGCATATGACCGCCTCCAGCGCAGGACAACTACGCCTCATTTCGCATCGTTGTCGTGCGGCTCGCGCCCACATGTGTTCAGTCGACGACTCGACGTGCAGCGAGTGGGTCTGTTTACAAGAAGATTGCTATGCCACGCAGATGTGCTGTTCCTGTTTGAGTGTTTGAATACGCTGCCGAACGATCCAGACGTCAGGGAAAGCAGTCGGATGCAGATTATTTGCAGCATATACAGCGCGCCAAAGCCTTATTTGATCGGTGAGTGAGATGAGTGTGACAGGGCACATGTTACTGAAAGAACGAGCAGAGAGAGAGAGAGAGAGAGAGAGAGAGAGAGAGAGCGAGTCCCTTCAAACTGTCTCTCTCTCTCTCTCCCTCTCTCTCTCTCTCTCTCCCTCCTTCGCACATATGAATCAAAATCAATTGAGAATTGACACGATGGTAAAAGATTGGAAGACCGAAGTTTCACGTGGTGGAGCATTGTGTAGTCTACATGTGATACAAAATGATTAACGTTAATAATTTATGCATAAGCAGCACTGACGTTAGCCAATCATAACAGTGGGTGTTAACACTGAAGTCTTAAAGGGGAAACGCCCCTTAAAACAGACTGTTTGAATCAGAGGGGGAGAAACAGGGTGGGAAAAGGTCATAAATCACTACATTTTCAAAGTTTTTTGTACAAAAAACTATAGTAATACTATAATTGCACCTAAGGGAACATAATAAAACAAAACAAAAAACCATGTCATGACCCCTTTAATGTGAAGAAAGACTGGAGTAAGGGAACTTTAGTTCACATGAATGTCAAACCACATCGGAATAATTTAGCTATTATCACCTTCGTGTCAGGTTGGTGAAAGCAGCTGTTTGTATGTTAGCTCTTTTCAACGTTTGTTCATTTCACCCATTACCACCTTCATTTCTGTTACAATCATTCTGTCTGGATCTGTTCCTGATGAAGCCCTTAATGCTCTGTGCAAAAGTTTGTCTTTTGTACGATGTGCTCAGACCTACAAGATGAAAGAGCATGGTTTCGTGTTCCCAAACTTCACTCTCTGACCCCTCGCCGTGAGGTTGAAGCCATCGGAGCTGGAGACTCTCCTTGAGGTGGCTCTGACATCCAGCTTTTATTTCGTTGTACCTTTATCTTTCTCGTCTGCCTTTTAACGGGATGTAGCAATCCATTAACGCTTCTTTTCATCCACAAAGTGACCCAGTCGACCTACTTTCTTTTCCTCTAACTCTGTGCTGCTCTCTCTTTCCACTCTCTCCACCTTTTGTTTTTGCTCTTTTTTTTTTTTTTTTTTTTTTTTTTTTTTTTGGTCCACTGTCACCTTTTAAGGTTTTGACCCTGAATGGATATGGCTTAGTGCACAGCCCACCCTTCCTCTGTCACGGAGTCCCCGATCGGTCAGAGACGCTGAAGCATGAATGAGGAAATGTCAGATAAAAATGGGTCGCACCACAAATTTCTGTATTACAGGTTTAAAAAACTACCATTATGTCTAAGAGATGTAATAAGGGGTCTTTGTACAACATTAACAGTATTGTGCATTGTGTTGTGCAGCTGTCACACTTGGAAGGTTTGGTTTGGTTTAAAGTTCCCCTAGAATGTGTTGAAATAATATTTTAATTTTGTCTCTGATATCTCCATAGAGGGCATGTGGCTTATTTAAGGGCATTTAAATGTCCAAATGTGGTTTTACAGGTCCATTTTCAACTCTAGAAATTGTCCCTAGAATGAAATGGTCTGCTTTTACCTTATTTGGAAGGGTCATGAATATTAATGAGGAGCTCTGCTCTGATTGGCTGTTTCACTGCACGCTCATTACAGTCGCTCAGTGTGACAACAAGCGGGTCCAGCGTGACAATGGAGAGATTAGGCGTTCAACCGGACATTTTTGAACCAACCAGTTGTTTTAAGATTGGAAATGGACGCTTCTGAGTGGTACGTTTATTTTCAGTAAGAACGTAACTGTCACGTCAATGCTAGAACTTCCACCTAAACGTTAACTAGCATATAGCATTAACTTTACACGTTAACTCATAACGTCAGCAGCCACAATTTTATTTTTAACATGGTAATAACATGTTAAAGGTGCAAAACGCAAGTCTCTGAGTTTTTGCAGAACTACACCCCCTCTGGCGACAAGCGAAACTGCAACCAGAGTGGTGGCACTAGACAAAATTTTTCTTTTCTTTACTTTACGTGGAGTTTGCGTTGGGGTTTGGAATGGACTACAAAAATGCACCTTCAAAGTAACCGTATAATTTTACAATGATAAGTTTTTCACATTGAAGCAAGAACAAAAAACAGCGAACTGTGTAGCACGTGAATGTGTTGTTTGGACATTTTTGTAGGCGTAACTTACATATTAATGATCCCGACTGTTGCGTCACAGTCGGTGTTATGTGGAGATTCGCCTATTTTTCAGGGGTGTTTTTCAAAAACGAGATTTAAGTAAGAAGGAGAAAACAATGGTGTTTGAGACTCACTGTATGTCATGTCCATGTACTGAACTCTTGTTATTTAACTATGCAGAGATAAATTCAATTTCAAATTCTAGGGCACCTTTAAACAAACTTTGGAGCGATTGCTCTGTTAGTGCGGTTCATTTAAATAAGTGTGAATACTGCCATCGGAAACAAGAGGACCAAAACCTGCATTTCCAAAGGGGTCTATGTTCACTTTCAAACAGTCTCTGGTGCAATTTGCAATTTGGTGCAAAAACCTTTTCAAGCTGAAGATCCCTGATCTGTGCCTTTATGAAAGGGAAGATCTACCAATGGATTTTTTGGAAAATTGCCCAATTCCTATACCAGCTGTCGTTTTGTTTTTCTTCTTCTTTGTTTAATGTTAATTTTCTCTATAACAGTCCAAAACTGGCCCTAAAAAAAACTAGTAATTTGAAACGAGTCAACCACTGCATTTTAATCACAATCCAAACACAGATGCTACACATGTAGCATGAGCAGTTGTTTTTAATTTAAATTAGATTGCATAATTTCAAGACTTAGAGCAAATACAGAATGGTCTGACTTTAGCTTTGTGAAATTGTTACATAAGACACACCTGCATAAAACAAAAACAGATGAACAATGAAAATGCAAATTCCCTCTCTGACAGTAGGAAAACAAGACAGTTTATGGGTACCGCTGTAAAAAGGCAACTGCGCTTATAAACACGACTTTATGGAGATAAGAGGACAAGAAAATGCCATATACATTTTCAATATTCACCCAGTTCAATATTTATATTTTTCTTCCTATATTTCGAGCATCACGAACACGCGTGTCCCTTCTCTGGCCTGTGCTAATGTCCTGTTACCAGATCATATTTTCACGCAAATTACATTTTGGGAAATGATTGTCTGGAATAGAGATCAGCCAAAATTAAACTAAAAACTGTCCAGTGCCAATCGTGTATTTGGAGCACAAACCGGCCGTTTCCATTATATGGCCGGTCAACTGGTGCATCTCTAGAAAATGGTCGTACCACAACAATTAATTGTACTCTCACAAATGCTCCCAAATAAATTTTAAGGTAGAAGCATATGCATACAAAATGGTTGCAATTCTGAGCCTTGATAATGTGTTTTTTTTGTGTATGTTACTCTTATTTTCAGGAGCTACCGGGACAGTGACAAAGATCACGATCGACGGGTTGGAGACCACTGATCTAAAGGAACGATACTGATGAGCCAAAACATTATGAGCAGTCAAAGGTGAAGCGAATATCGTTCATCATCTCCTAACAAGACAAAATATTAAGGTCTGGGTGGGTTAGATGGTGAGCAAACAAGTCAAGTCCCCTTCATTATACAGCGCTTTTAACAATATAGATTGTTTCAAAGCAGCTTTACAGTAATAATAGGAGATTGTTTTGGCTTTACAGCAGCTCTAGAATAAAGTTATTGTCCAGCTAAAGTTAGTTTTGATTAATTCAATTCCATTGCAAAGATCATTAGTTATTAACTATTAACGAAAAGGTCACGCTTCTGTCCTGACGAAAATGTTCTTTTAGCCTTTTTAATATTAAAACACCCAGGATACGCACACGAAATGGGCATTTAAACGATAAATTGACACAAAGACATTTGAATATGTGTATATGGTCCTCCTTCCTCACATTCGTAAACACTGACTCGGTACTTCCGCCGACGCGTTACCTTTTCAACGTAATTGCGTATTACGAGAGTCATGAACGCGCATCACAGAACAGAGCAAGGCGAGCATTTGTGCTTATAAAACTTCAACTGTTTTATTTATTTGTGAAATGGTTTGTCTAGATAAGACCCTTATTCATCGTCTGGTGTCGTTTAAAGCCCTTTGAAGCTGCACTGAAACTGTCATTTGGACCTTGAACCGTTTGGGTCCTGTTGAAGTCCATTATATGGAGAAAAATCCTGGAATGTTTTCATCAAAAACCTTCATTTCAACTGAAGAAAGAAAGACATGGACATCTTGGATGGCATGGGGGTGAGGAAATTATCAGCAAAAGTTTTTTTTTAAAGTGAATAATCTTTTAACAATGTAGTGTGGCAATATGGAAGAAATCCATACCAGCTTTTCACTTTTCCTAATGGGCGGAGACCAATGAGGAAATTTAATATAAAAGAGAGCTAGAAACGGAAGAGAAGGAGAGTAGAAAACAAAACCAAACAAACGTGTAGGATTATCGAAGTGGGACACAAGCTACCTGAAGGACGTCGTTTTCTGTGCTGGAATCTCTGTGTGCATGCGCTGACTGGGTGCGATCGCCAAAGTGACGGAGAAAATTGAGCTCTGCATGGTTCGCTTCGCTTGCCTGGTGCATTACCATTATCCAGCCTGGTTCGCCTGCCTCAGGTACTAGTCTTGATGTCTATCATCTTTTAACCTCACGCCAAGTCTCCAGACTCTTTTACCGCCCCTGGATTTGCGGCCGCTGCAGACTGCTTCACACGGCCAACACACACACACATACACGCTCATTACACACGCACACACCAATACAGCCAAATATTTTTTGGGGGGGGGGGGGATTATTTATTTTTCTTTGTTTTGTTTTCCGTTTCTTTCCTTTTGGTTGGAATTGAACACGAAAGACACTGAGTTTGAAAATAACGAACTTAAGACATTAATAAATCAAGCTCTCATGACTTTTTCGTTTTGTTTGTGAAATCTTGAATTGAACTTGAACCGCAATCTTTACACTGTTCTTACTGTTTTGTCATGTGAGGCAAAGGAAAAAAATACAAACTCTCTGTGAAAAATTTAACTTGTGTAACTTTATCTTTTATTTTGAAATGTTTACATAAAATTTATTTTGACTGAAACCCTTCAATCTGTGAATGTGTGTCATTTAAGCCCATTTTTTATGTTATTGTGGGTATTGGAAGGGATTTAGTTTTGTGTAACAGTGGTTTGAGCTATCTTCGGGGAAACTGAACTTCCTAATATATATATATATATATATATATATATATATATATATATATATATATATATATATATATATATATATATATATATATATATTTTTTTTTTTACTTTACAAGTTTTGACTTGTCTGGCGCCCGAACAACTTAAGTTAAATTTACATAATTAAAAACCCAAATTTGATTTGGGGCAGCCACCGTTACAGTAGATTGCCTCAAAGCAGCTTTACAGAGATAAACATATCATTTAAGGTAAGATTGTTTTGGCTTTATAGCGGTTCTTGAATAATGTTATTTCCAGCTAAAGTTAGTTTTGATTGATTCACTTCCGGTGAAATGATCATTTGTTATTAAATTAGGGTCTGCTAAAACGAAGTGCATTAAGAATTGATTCTATAGTTATGTGCGTTTTGAATATATGTGCGCAGGTTTGTAATTCCCTACAAACCATGCCTAAACAAATTACTTGTCTTGCCTATAAAATTGTATATAGGGATGTGTATAGGGATTGAGAAATGAAGCCTCTTGAATCTTTGAAGCTTTTCTCTGATTGTTGCTTTTCTCTGATTGCACACTGAGCGTGATGTTCTGGACAGTGTTCCTCTGGGAAAACCCAGCCTTGAATGGGAAAACCCAGCCATATGAATGGGAAAGCCATTCATATGGACGTTGATTTGATACTTGCCACTGTGGTGGATTTTTTAATTAATCAACTTTAATTAATCAACTTTAATTAATCAACTTACATTTGTTTTTCTTGCAGGAACAACATTCGTACGCTTTTAAATGATTCCAAACTCTTTGGGATAAACTTGTGACTTTGAGTGTGTGTGGGTATAAATAACAAATATGGGAAATGAAATTAGACAGATTACTATTTTTCAAACATTGTGATAAGAACAGAGTTTGCATATGCCAGTAACAAAGGGAAAAAGGTGGAGGCTTTTGAACCAATCATATTGAAGGTGACGATGTCACGATGATCTTATTTGTTGTCTCTATTCTATAAAAACTGTTGTATTCGTGTTCACTGGTGGGATTCTCAATGGGATTTGTCTGAGATCCTCCGGCCTAGCTTGGGGGAGTTTCCCTGAGAACTCCTCGGGAACTGCTTTAATCTCCCGGCCGTGATTAAAGCATTTGAAGGACATTTGCTGAAGTCTGTCTGTTTGTAATTGCTAGAGACCTTACTACCAAGTGATAGTGTGGGGCAAGTTAAGAACACTAGAGACCTTATGGTGCATTCAAGTCATCTCGTATAGATTGTATTTACGAGTTGAACGCACTTGAACGCCACCACAATGTCGTAAATACCAGTGGGGAGCTCGGGATTTTCTCTAAGCGCCGATCTGTCCGAGTTGTGGGCGTGTCACGGAGAAACATGGCGGAATACCACAATACTTAAATATTATGCAGTGATATTGTCAAGGTTTTCTATTTACACAGCGCAGTTAAGCGAATTGCCTGCACAGAATATGATGGCATTATAATGTAACAATGTAACATGTAACGATAAAGTTGGCAGTGGCTTCATAAATTAATTAAAAACATAAAAAAACAAAGTACATCCGATGCACATTTCTTTGTTCTTCATTTTCTAGAACAAGAGTTTAAGAACCTTACTGTATTTTTGTGTAATTAATTAAGAGAAAGTACTCCGCCATCTTACTCCGACGAAAGTGACTTGAACGCACTGCCGTCGTAAACACGACTTCCCGCCTCGTACGTACGAACTTCCCCAGGAGGACTTGAACGCACCATTATTCCCAAGTGATAGTGTTCGATATGGGCGAGACGTCGTTGTGAGACTCTTAGGCGAGGTTAGATTGTGGTAACTCGACCGATAACTCGAGTATAATATTTGGTAACACTTTATTTTGATGGTCCCTTTTGAACGTGCTATTGACTATAAGTAACTTTGCAACTATATCAACTAACTCTCATTGGAGTATTAGTAGACTGTCTGCTTAATATCTGCATATACTTTATTGTGATGGTCCTCCAACAGACACTCTACTGACTATAAGTCATTTTGCAACTACATGTCAACTTAATCTAACCCTAACCCTACCAGTCTATTAATACTCTACACACACTCTAATGAGAGTTAGTAGACATGTAGGAGCAACGTTACTTATAGACAACAGAATGTGTTAAAGGGACCATCAAAATAAAGTGAAACCATAATTTTTTCAGGTGTCAAGGACACCAGGTTCAGTCAGGTGCGTAGGGGAAAAATCTACCGCACCACCAACCTAAACATTGTTTCAGACCAGATACAGCCCTTCATTATGGAAGTGGCTCTTTCAGCAGGATAATGAACCGTCACACTGCGCACATTGTTCAGGGATGGTTTGAGGAACATGATGAAGAGTTCAAGGTGTTGCCCTTTGGAGGCCCAAATCTCAATTTCAATTGAGCATCTGTGGGCTGTGCTGGACCGACCAGTTCGATCCACGCCGGCTCCACCTCACGAGCCACAGGACTTGATGGATCTGCTGCCAGAGACCACAGGACACCTTCAGCTCATAGCGTATTAGCATATGGTACTCATAATGTTTTGGCTTATCAGGTATTATTTTGTTTGATTATGAATTTGCACAGATGAAAACAATGGCTGAATCCCTGAAATAGTCACATTTTCACAGCAAAAGAGTCAATCTTCAGGTTTTGAATGTGAAGAAATTTATATGGAATCATTTTAAGAGTACTGAAAAAAAGTTTGATACTCATACTCAATACGCATGTTTGAATGTTGTGGTGCAATTAGTCACATTTATTGATATAGCGCTTTTTACAATACAGATTGTATCAAAGCAGCTTCACAGTGATAACATGAAAAGAATACAACAAAGTTTGTTTTGAAAATTGCGTCATCATCCACCTTAAGTAAGGCAGATCAATAATATTATTGAATATTTAAATGTCCCCAATTAGTGGAAGTCATATCACACTCCCTAACAATGTCACCCTTAAATTCTCTCAGTACAAACATGGAGACTTGTGGTAAAACTATAAAGGAGCAGATAAAATGCTCCAATATCATATCTCTGTAACTCTGGGGTTCTCTCAGGAACGGGAGACTCCGTTTGACGGAACAAACTTAAAGGGACATGAAGTAAGAATCTAGCGGTGAAATTGTATTTTGCATTCAAGCGAATTGTGCTCTCCAGCGCCTCGCGTTTAAAAATGCGTGTTGCATCTACGGTGGCCATTATGTACCAAAAAGCTCTGACAGGATGTCTTCTAATAGCACTTCGTCGAGTTTTCCTTCGGGTGAACAGGTTTGTTATTTCAAACGAACTTCAAATTGACACAACGAACAAACGAATGTTACAGGATGAATAATGAGTGTCAAAAACATGAACTATTGTAATTAGTAGTTTTGTTTACTCATTGTATTTTCTGAAGTACGTGCATTGTTAGATATTTTCATCAGATGATTCAACAGTAGGAAGCGGAAGAAGTAGAGGAAGAGGAAGAGGACAGAGAGGCAGTGGATCTGGGCGAGGAAGAGGAGGAGAGCGAGAGTCCATACAACGACGACAAAGATGCCCGGCAGTTACAAGAGATGATCTTGAATTGAAAGTTTCCAAAGGCAGAGAAGAGAAGCGACCGAGGTTTGTACAATTTATGTGGCTAGCAGTAACTGTAGCAATTAATTTTCATTCTCTGTACAATCTTAATGCACGTATCAAAAAATTCACAACTTGAGCTAAATGATTGTTTATGAAAAAAGAGAGCTATAGAAAATGTTTAAGAGAGCAATGTTTTCTTTTGCGTCAGTTACGTCACGCCGGCTCTGAACGAAAACGAGTTGTGGAAACGCGTTGGCGTACTTTTTGTCCCTCTCTGCTATTGTAGTTTTTCAAGATGGTGGAACGACAAGATGGAAGCCTCCGTGGACTTACCCGTCCCATGTATATAAAGATAATAAATTCTTCGTTTACGAGGATAAATCAGATAATTGGCAGAGGTATTTGTACACCATTGGGGACATATTTATGAATACAAATATTGATTTTAGATAATAAATTACCTAAAAAGTTACTTACAGTCCCTTTAAACTTTATTATATATACGCAGGAACAGGCAGACAGGTAAGCAGGTTAGAGCAACACACATTACACATCACGCAGATCAGACAAACACTGACTAAACCGAAAGAACTTAAATGCAAACACAGATGAGTCACTTTTTGTGACTTTATCTTCTTCCCTGTGTCCCAGAGTTAGATAAGTCCACACACACCCTTCTCATCGGTTATGATTTTAGGGGATTTTAATCACTGCAAATTGGAATTGTCACTCCAGGGATTCTCACAGTACGTTAAATGTGGTACAAGAGAGGAAAGAATCCTTGATAAGTGTTATTGTAATGTGAAGAATGCTTATGTGAGCAGGGCTAAACCCCCGTTGTCAAATTCGGGCCACAATGTAGTACATCTCATTCCTACTTACAAAACTGTCCTTAAAAGCAGTAAACCATAGACTAAGACTGTGAAGGTATGGACGAGTGACAGCATAGAGTCCCTTAAAGGCTGTTTTCTCTCGACAGTGGAGTATTTTTCATGAACTGGACGTGGATAAAGCAGCAGAGACGGTTACGGATTACATAAAATTTTGTGTGGGCAATGTTATACCTCAAAAAGAAATAATTATGTATCCTAACAATAAACCATATATAACTAAGGAGGTTAAAGACTGTATCAGCCGTAAGAAATCATTTAAGAACCACGATAGAGCACAACTGAAAACAGTGTAAGCTGAGCTTAATCATTCGCTCAGGGAAGCCAGGAAGAGACATAAAGAACTAATCGAACAGAGTTTTAGAGAAAAGAAATAAAAAACTAGGGCTGTTAGTTAAACGCGTTATTAACGACGTTAACGCAAACCCATTTTAACGCGATTAAAAAATTAATCGCGAGAGATTAACAGTCTTTTTGGCCTAGCAAACTTTGTAGTTTTTTCCCCAATGCCTGCGCTATGAAACCCATTCATTTCATTTCATTCATTTGACCGCACACACCACGAAAATTCCATACAAATTCAAAATAGTTCAACTTTTGCAGCTGTGACGATTACCAGCGCGGCATGCAAAAAGTTTTGAAAACTGGCGTAGCGCCGCGCATTCCGCGTCCTGTGTGAAAGCACTGGATCTGCTAGACTGGAAACCACACACTTGTTTGGGCTTGCGAGCCGGCCAAATAATAGGTTAGGTTAACGTTACGTTTTGAGTGGATGACGAGCGCGAGACGCAGAAATGGATGCCAATAAGATTCTGAATTGAAAGTTTACTTTTAAAAAGTTGCCAAATGGTCCCATTGACAAGACCAAAGTGATCTGTGTGTTTTGTCGTTGTGACCTAAGCTATCATCATCGCAGCGCGTCCAGTCTGAAACACCACTTGATGGCCAAACACACACACACACACACACACCTGATGCACATTCTCCACCCCCTCGTCAACATCAGGACATAGTCACGCTCACAGTATTTATTTCATGCTTTTATTGATGGAGTGTTACATAGTGTGAGAGATTATTTGCTCCAAGTGAGAATGTTTTAGTGTGAAATTGAACACAGTATTGTCAATGTTGTTTTCAAGAAAAAAAAAAACATTTGCACAAAGCAAGCCGATCCACTTTTCCATGTTGATAAGAGCATTAAAATGAGAAAAAATAATGGGACAAAAAGAAATCAAGAGACATTTAGAATATATAAAAATGTGCGATTAATTGCGATTAATCACGATTTAACTATGACATTAATGCGATTTAAATATTTTAATCCTTTGACAACACTACAAAAAACCTATGGGACACGATGATGGCAATCACGAATATGACACCGGCTCAAAAACGTATCAGCACTTCAGATGACCTGCAAAGAGCTAATGAACTGAATGACTTTTATCAGAGATTTGAAACTCGGGACTTCTCTTTTGAAGGGAAGAATATTTTAGAGACAATTTCTGTCACAGTGCAGGATGTAAGGTTGGTAGAACCCAAGGTGGTAAGATTGCATTTTAAAAACGTATGTACTAAGAAGGCAACGGGACCGGATGGAATATCCGCATTTTTGTTAAAGACGTGTGCAGATGAGCTGACACCTGCATGGTTTCCAATCTTCCAAAAATCAGTAGACTCGCATGTCATACCCACTTTGTGGAGGAAATCAGTAATTACACCGGTAGCTAAAAAACCATGCCCAAAGGTGAATAATGATTTTAGGCCTGTGGCGCTAACTCCTATTATTATGAAATGTTTTGAGAAGATAATGGTGTCATTTCTTAAACAAGATGTTGGTGCGTTCTTAGATCCGTTTCAGTTTGCTCACAGGCAGGGGCGTGGCACAGACGACGCTATCAGTAGCATTTCACATCTGGTCAGTAAACATCTGGGCCCGTATTCATAAAGATTCTAAGAATCCTTTCAGAAAACTCTTCATTTAGCTTAAAAACTTTTACGTAGGAGTCTTAGCTTAAGAGCGATCGGGACCGATCTGAGAGCAACTCTGAGTAATGAAAAGACAAAAACGTTCATCTGAGTGAGGAGGCGGGGCCGACCCCGTTGGTGTGTGTGACACAATCTTCTGAAGACTGTGATTGGTTGGTTGTCCAAGAAGGAAAAAAAGAGTGATTTAAGTATACAGGTGAAACTTCATGTATTTCAGTAATTCAAATTAAAAGATGAAACTAATATATTTAGTATAGGCTATATAACTATAAACATATGCATGATTATACTTTTCAGAGGGCTGACATTTCTGTGGTTAAATTTTTTATTTTTTTATTTCATGTAATATTCTAATTTTCTGAGATTTTGAATTTTGGGGTTTTCATAAGCTGTAGTTAATCATCAAAATAATAACTTTTGCACGATATTCAAATTTATATATAAATCCTTTTTTTTATTTACCATGCTGTTTATTTCCTATGAGGTATTTGATTGGCTTATAATGATAAAAATTGTTCCACTCTTTCCAATTACACTGATTGCTGGCGTGTCTATTTAAGTGCTGGTTTGAATGTTGGTTTTAATGTATCAAACTCACTGTCATCCATTGTCTGCAACACATTTCTTCTCCCTCTTCGTCTTTCTGACATTTTCTCCTCTGCTAAAGAAACTCTTACGCCTCTTAAAAGTCCTCGTCCGCACTCCTAACAATTCTGACCTTAAGACCTCTTTTAAGGGTTAAGATGCTTTCTGAATTACTTTTTTCTTTACTAGGATTTTTTCTTTAATTTTAAAAGTAAACGCCCACATTTCTAAGAATTTTCTTAGAATTGTGTCACTAGGAGCGACTCTTTGCATTAAGATTCTTTATGAATACGGGCCCTGGAAAACCCCAAAGCCCATGCACGTATTTTAGTTGTTGATTTTAGTTTGGCTTTTAACACTATACAGCCTCACATGCTCATTCCGAAACTGAAACATATGAATGTTAATTATTTTATTCTTAACTGGTATTTTTCATTTTTAACAAACCGTACTCAACAGGTTAAAGTGAATAATGCTCTTACGGAGCCCAGGCCAATCAGCACTGGTGTCCCGCAGGGCTGTGTCAGTTCACAAGCCCTTTTTACATTATATACTAACGATTGCCTCAGACACCATATTGATAATTATATTCAATTTTCCGATGATACAGCAATCCTTGGTCTCATGCATAAAGATAAAAGTCCAGCCGCGTATTATACAGAAATTGAGGAATTTGTTCAGTGGTGCGATGATAACTATCTTATGCTAAACGTAACTAAGACTGAGGAGATGGTGTTTGACCCAAAAACCATAGGTGACACCAGGCCTGTAGTAATTACCAGTGTACCCATTACTCAGGTTAGCTCTTACAAGTACCTGGGTGTACATATTGATAATGCACTGACCTGGAAGGACCATGTAAATACTGTCTGTTCCAGACTCCAGCAGAGGATGCATTTTTTACGAAGACTCAGATTGTATGGAGTAGAGCAAAAATGTATGTTGTTGTTCTATCACGCAATATTAGAGAGTATTTTAAAGTACGGTATTACAAGCTGGTACGGTAACCTGACAGTACGATCAAAATCACAGATCGCTCGTCAAGTAAAGACAGCTATGAAGATTATGGGGGTCAAAAAACTATCTGCCCCCCCCAGAAAATCTATGAGCAGTCGGTTATCAGACAGGCACAAAAAATAGTTTCTGACTCGACTCACATCCTCCATCTAGAATTTCAGCTTTTACACTCTGGCAGAAGATTTAGAGTTCCTAAATGTAGGTTAAACCGTTATAAAAATTCTTTCGTACCTATGTCCGTTAAGCTTATTAACGCTAGTGTGTGTAATATGTCAATTGTGTATTTTGTAGGCCAGATAGAGTGTGCAACACATAGTATATTAGGGGTGCTATTAGTGTGCAGTATGACAATTGTGTATCATTTAGGCCTTGTGGAATATATCAGTTGTGTATTTTGTGGGTGCTATAGAGTGTGCAGTATGCCAATTGCGTATTTTATGGGCCTTAGGGAGAGTGCAATATGTTAGTTGTAATTTTAATGTGTGCTATGGAGAATGCAATATGCTAGTTGTGTGTTTTTGTAGACCATATGGAGAGTGTGCAATATATCATATGCCAAGTAACAGTTTTAAAGTTTAAATTAAGTTTAAGGCTTTAAGCGCCAATAGAAGGTGTTAATGTGTCTACTACTATACATACGCACCTATTTAAATGTATATGAGAGAACGTTCGGGAGAGGATGTGCTAAGGAAATGTTGTGAACTGTCTTTGTGTCGTCTCTGTAAAGCTACGGAATGGACAGTGTCCAAAACAAATTTCCCTTCGGGGACAATAAAGTATATCTTAATCTCCGTGTGCTGTAACGCTGTCTGACACACACACCGCTAGCCTAGCTTAGCACAAAGACTGGAAGTAAATAGCTCCAGCCAGCATACTGCTCCCAATAAGTGACAAAATAACGCCAACATTTTCCTATTTATATGTTGTGATTTGTGTAGTCACAGTGTGTACAAATAACAAGGTAATATGAGACACAGCTATCTTCTAAATGTATACTTACTGGGAACTATATTCTCAGCAGGCGAAGCACTGCTACTTGGGCGGAGGGATTAGCGCAACACACTGAGTGAACTCTCTGCTGCACCACGGGGCTTCTCAGGCGCTGTGAGCAAATCCCTCCGCAGAAGTGAAAATGTTGGCGTTATTTTGTCACTTATTGGGAGCAGTATGCTAGCTGGAGCCATTTACTTCCAGTCTTTGTGCTAAGCTAGGCTAGCGGTGGGTGTGTCAGACAGAGTTACGGCACACAGAGATGAGAAAGGTGTGTGTGGACTTATCTAACTCTGGGGGATACGGGGAATAAGATACAGTCACAAAAAGTCGTCGTGTTCCTTTAAGTGAACACAGGACAGATGGACCGATAATGACGGTGATGAACACACGTGACAACTGAAGACAGGTGACAAGTAGTGATGGCCGGTTCGTGAACGAATCGTTCTTTTGAACCGGTTCTTTTTAGTGAACCGGTCGAACCAGTACACTAAATCGGACTGAATCGTTCGAAACAGTTCGCGTCTTGCGTCAGCAGCGCTGAACCACAAGTTACTAAAGTTACTCACTTTCAGACACTTCCTGACAGTCCCTCCGAATCGAAATAAACCAATATCCAGGAGTACATTTTATTCCAGTAAGTAACTCCAAAAGTTCACTGAACTGAGATGTTGGTGCTGAGAGAAGTGATGAGCACGAGCAGCTTATACTGCGCATGTGTGTACTACCGAACGCACAGGTACAGCGGTTCTCAGATCACCAGTACAGAACCGAGAACTGTTTCTTTCGGACACGTTCGACACGGACTCACGGAGAGTTGATGAGTTGATGAGCTGAGCATGCGTGCAATTTTTTCTGAGGGACGAAACATGTTTCCTGAGTTAGTTAGTACATAAGTGTAACAAAATAAAACATTTTGGAAACATGTTTATCACATAATTACTGTATTATCACTGTATTATTTTAAAGTTTGGAAACAATGATTGGATTGTAAAACTGTCAAACTAAACATTTATTATTATACAAAAAATAATATTTTCAGGAACAGCTTAATTTAAGTAAGTTTATATAAATCTTTGATGTAAACTCTTGCCAAGGTTTCAATGGTGCACTGCTTAGTAAATGTTTGTGTTAACATAACGAATTTAAACATACTGGAGACAAATGTTTATAATGTGTTAACATAACGAATTTAAACATACTGGAGACATACATCGATTTTTTTAGTTTCGTCGTCTGTATATTCAGGTTTCAGCAGTTCTCAGCTCAGCACACACAGGCCTATGCTATGTTTCTCGAGTCAAGAACTGGCTGTTGCAGTTCTTGAATCACCAGTACAGAACCGAGAACTGTTTCTTTCGGACACGTTCGATACGAGAACCGATGAGCTGGAGATACTGCGCATGCGTGATAGCACCGTCTCTGAACACCAAACAGAACTTTTCTTTCGGCCGACTGATGCTGTGCTGATACATGAGCACGCAGTACGGGTGAACCCAGGACTTAAATGAGAGGGCGAATTCGGCGAAATGTAAGTTTATTTAATAACAAATAAAATGATGAAGACCATTTAAATACATTTTATATCTTTACAACATGTAAAACATCCGAGTTAGCACATCGCCTGTAGGCTGCAGCAGGGTTCGTTTGCAAAACGTAAATGTAAGAAACTTATCCAAGATGATTATGACGATGAGTACTATTATTTAACTGAAGTTAGGATTACAAATGCCTTTAATTTAAAGTATTTTTATCCGCTGGGATGATATAATTGACGTCATTACGTGATGACGTAAAAGAACTGGTGAACCGGTTTTTTGAACCGGTTCATTGAAACGAACTGTCCGAAAGAACCGGTTCGCGGAAAAGAACCGGACTTCCCATCACTAGTGACAAGTCCACTGAAAACAAACCAAACAGAATCTCTGCGTAACACCGGCCTCAAACCACAATACTGATAAACTATGGTAACACTTTAGTTTAGGGTCCAGTTCTCACTATTAGCTAGATGTAAATTAGCATGCATATCACTGGGACATTGGCTGTTTATTAAAGCACATATTAATGCGTTATTCTGCATGATAATTTTCTACATCCCTTAATCCTACCCAATACCTAAACTCAACTACCTTATTAACTATTATTAAGCTGTAATTAACTGCATTAGCTGCATTCACCATAAGTCCACTTGTGTTCATTAACACGAACCTTGAGAGAACAAGCCTTATTGTTTCTCCAACAGTTTCACCGGCAGGACATGCTTTGTTGCAGATATGCTAACGGCGCTCTAACAGTCAGGTGCACAAAGGATTAGCATGCCGTTCACTGATTTTTAATGTCAATTAAAACCAGGAGTGTGACAAGTCCTCCATAAAACAACTGCTCCATGACGGGACCTGCTCTCCGCAGTTGCTCTGTGGCCCTTGAATGAGTTATGCTAATAGACACCAGCACTGGCCAAAATGCCATTTTGATTTGCATATGGCACATTTTCTCTCTTCATTGATTTTGGGATGGAAGGCATGCCTGGATTGACAGTTTATTTGATTAAAGTGATGCTGCATGACAGCCTCGACGGCACTATGGGCTTACTACGTTTTTGCATTCTCATTTTCACTTAGCACAAATCCAATAACGATTGCACTATACTTCAAATGGTTTCAAAAGTGCTTTGCAATCAGGTTTAATGGATTCAAATTTGTGATGGATATTGTAGAATAACCTGAAGATATCCCTGTGTAGCATGAGTTAGAGCCGAGTTTTAAATGGGCCAAAATTCATCCATGTTCAGGAATGTTTTTGCCTTTGCTCTTTACGTGTAACTACATCACCTTAAAATAGTGAGTTACACTTTATTTTAAGGTGTCATTGTTACAGTGTAATATATTGAAGTACTGAGTAATATTAAGCAACTACATGTACTGACTATAGGGTTAGGGTTTGGTTGAGGGTTAGTTGCATGTAATTATGCATAATTTACTGTTATTACTACGGTAAGTACATGTAACAACGACACTGTAAAATAAAGTGTTATAGAGTATATCCGTATAATGCTTGATCCAAGTGAAAATACTCAATGTTTTATTTATTAAACTGGATTCTCTTTGTCTGTACGTCTGATTATGATCATAATGTAGATCAGTCATTGAAGTTCCAGATGCACTGATGATCTCCTGATCTTTGAAACACATGCATTTGGAGCATATATGTGTGTGCAAAAAGCTCTCAGAAAATAACAGGCCTGTGTAGTTTAGGAAAAAAAAGAAGAGATATTCATTACTACAACTCCTTCCTCTTCATTCCAGGGATGTCCGCCACCGCAAGGACACATCAAAGATAGCGTGAACCCTCCTCCCACAAGAGGGGAACAAATATATCTGAGAATGAGACACACTCGGTCACACATGACGGTCGGATGCGCCTGGCGTTCACACCTGTGAAGTGGGAGACGGCGCTCCGTAGCCGACTGAGGGTGAGATTAGGAAGTCACTTTGATTAATGTTAAATCACACACTGTGGAGTGGGAGTAAAATCATCCCAGCCCAAGAAGTGAGAACAGCGTTACACAGTCCCTTACTGCTACTGGAAGCCAAGCACACTGGGAGAGAGTAAGCACATCTACTGGAGAAATCAATTTGTAAAAGCTGCTTGGATGCTTTTGAATCCAGTCTTTGATGAGAATATTCCCTATCTCCCTGTCCTAATGACACAGTCCTGGTCAGAACGGAGAGATGACAGACCTTCACCGACATAAGGAACATCTGAGCGGATCAAATCAAGATCAAATCTGTTGTAAAAACAAAAAAGAAAGAAAAAAAAAAAGAATGGTTGAAGCAATTATTAGTTAAAACGCTTATAAATCATGATAAAAATACAGTGATGAATTTGATGACTTTATTAGATCAAATGTAAAAATACAAAAATTAGTTTGGAAATGAAAATCAAAGTGTTTGCTTTTCAACCACATCAGATGCAGCCAATCAGCATTTAATCATGGGCACCGTTTATGACAAGGACTTTTTTTTCCATGCGGTTTTGTCCCGGGTTTGGATAATGGACTGTGGATTATAGACACAGTAGAGCAGTTCGAAGGTAATAATCCCCAATGATTTGGTCTTTGTCAGTTATTATTTTAGGGGGAGGAGGGGCCTCTGAAAAACATGCACCCTATTCCAGTAATAAATAAAAAGATGCACATTGTTTTTTGTGTCCCTATTTGGTTGTCATGGCGATTTGTTGATTTTTTTTTTTATTTGATTCACCTGTTCCTTGTTTGCCCTGGAGTTACTCTATCTATCTATATATATAGTATATATAGCCTTGAGTTTCTGTTCTTTGTCTGCTGTAATGTCTAATGTTGCTTCAGTGTGTAGTTATGTTATGTTCTCCAGCCTGTTTGTTTGTTTGTTTGTTTGTTTTCTTTGAAGAGTTAAGAAGTGTCTTCTGTAATTACATCCTTCCTCGACTGCTCTCTTTCTGCAACCCGCTGACACTGAGCCAATTTTCTTTTTTCAAAAACGCTTACAAATTAGAGTGCTGATATTGATCATATTTCTTTTTTTTCTCTCTTTTTTTCTTGAATTAATGGTTGGTGCAACTACAGTTGCATGTTTTTTTTTTTTTTTTTTTATATATATTACAAAATGCCACCTGCAACATGAAAGAGATCAAATGTTCACTGGTTTTTGGTATACTCACTTTGATTAAATATTACAAACACAAACATTCTCAATAGGCTCAGTCCAGTGTAACAGAGCTGTACTTAGTGTAAATAGATATACATACTGCTGTGATTTTCTTTTGGTTCACTTTTGTTTTTACCAGTGAATATTGTGACCGATGGATGTCATACAGTTATCATTATTCTCCTGCATTTTTAGCTTGCATCTTGAGACATGAAGAGATTGAGGGCTGTGGCGCAGTGGCCCGTGCCCTTCAGAGCGCTGGCAGCCTGACACCTGGCACAGCTGTGGGAACAGATTAGCCGGGCATATGCTGCCTTCTGCATTCTGGAAAACACATCTTGGGACTGGCAATAAAAGTGGCAAGTAATTTACCTTCCCCGAGTCCCTGTCCTATTTACCCAGAGAGTTAGGCCGTGCCAGACCCAGTCCAGGATGCGATTAATGGAAAATCTTTATGAACAGTAAAGTGTAATCTTGTGTTAATGGATAAACAGGTTCTGTTATGACCACTGCAAACATTAAAGATGCTCGTCCTTGCCTGTTGTGCTGCGGTCAATAGCTTTGGCTCTAGTGGAATATTCTTATTGCACGATAAAGGAAAGCCTAATCGTACATCTGCACTTCGATGCAATAAATAGTTCATTTATATTTCATCTGCTTCAGTCATCCGTCCTCACGCAGGGAATGATGCATCCGGTCCCGAGACTCATTATTGCCGTGACTTTTAGCGGGTCTAAAGGTGACAATGATTCTGCATGGCGGACGCCGCTGCTCGCTACACTCGCTCGTCACGCGTGTGATGTCGACCGTGTGGATTTCTTATCCAGCCTTATGAGAGCAAGAGAAAGGAGAGATGCTGTTGGTGTACACACTGATCCTGAAGGTGTTGTCTGGGTGTTTTTAAACACTCTCCCCTCGCACAGGTTCTCACCGCATGTGCTTCACAGTAAAACACAGGAACATTGCGATCAGTGATGGACACTTCATTAAATATGAGACAAATTCTGCTGTAAAGCAGCTTGACAGAAGATTATAGTTATTGAACTGAATTAAGCTGAAAAATAACATCAATTATGACAATTCAATGACTGTGTCGATGTTGCAAAATCTGTCTATTATGAAAGCATTATTAGGATTAGTAGGCTATGTCATCATTGAAATGACTGGAATAGCGTGAACATGTTGATTAGATGAGGGTTTCCACACAGGATATTACAGCCTGTATATGTAATGTCACATTCAGTTTTGGTTTCTGTTTGGTTTTGATAGACTCCTAGTATATCGTTGTATCCTTGGCTGTCATGGTTTCATTTAGTTGCCATAGTTACTCATTGTTTGACTGATTACTTCCACCTGTTTAGTTCTCATCATGTTGTGTATTTAAAGCCTCAGTTTGTTCTGTTCCTGGTCTTGTGTTGTTGATGCTGCCAAGTGCTTTCTCTGTTTATTCTTTGTAGTTTCCCGAGTTGGTTTAAATAATGTTAAAAATATTGCAATTAAATAATTTTCTCCTCTTGATTTAAACAGGTAGTGCCTGTTTAAATTATTTTATTGAATGCAATTAGATGATCTTAAATAGTGCTTTTTTTAAAGTACCCCTGTGGTGAAAATCCAGCTTTTAATGTTGTTTATATGTCTATGTGGTGTTTTTAATATGCTTAAACCATGTGTAAGTTCATAAGTCAACAGCATTGCTGAGTATTTTCTGCTTAAAACTGCAGTGAACCAAAGACAGTCTCAAAAACACGGTGTGAAATCGCTGGTGTTTCTGACGTCACAAACGACCTTGTAACCAATCAGATCAACGTGTGATCGTCAACCAGTGGATCTCTGAGTGAGTGAGTGGAGGCGGGGCTCATTTGCATATTCATAGAACCAAATGAGGCAAGGGTGTCGAGTTACATAAAGATGTTTTAAGGCTTGAAGACTCTTTTTTTTTTTTTTGGACTACGGGGGATTTTAAGACCCACTTAAGTAGGACAAAAGTACATCTTTATATGTAATTTAATTTCCATTGTCTGTGAAAGGTGGTTAAAGTGTACTGCTGAATGAAAAGCATTTGTGGTAAATTAAAATTATACGTTAATGTAATTTCTATTGAAACTTGTAAATATCTCATGTATTTCAATATATTTGTAATGACACATTTCTAATAATGGAGTTGCAATTTAATGCATTTAACATTTAAGAATTTCTTTTTCACCAGGGCTTACATTGTTGACATTTAATTTGATGCATAGCAGATGTATCCCATGCATACAGAAAACAATGTGCACAGTCTGCATACTATCTGTAGTATGGTTGTGTGCTATTCTGAAAATCAGCACAGTGTCTGTGGGAAAAAATAAATGGGCTTCACCTCAGGTGGAAAATACCAACAAATTTTGGTTAAAGTTTATGGACAAATCTCTGTGAAGATGAGAACAGCATATAACCTAATATTGGCAGCACTGATAACTTGATTCCCAGAAGATGCCAGTTCCTGAAGGGTCAAACTGAGCATGATTTTCTCAAAGTTGAAACTAATGTGCTAAAAATGGTTTGAATCATCCTGAAGGGAAGTGGACCAAACCAGACTGTGTGTTGACGTCTGCATAAGGTCAGAGGTCATTTCAGACGAATCACCACTGCGGCGTTGATAGTCAATTTAGTGTCCTCATAAAGTCCCTTAAAAGTGTTTTTTCAAACATCACATGGATTATAGCAGACAGATGCAAATAAATGTAAATAAAGCTGGTAGTTTATTTAAATTGAAAATATTATGACCAAAGGTTAATAACATTCGTGAAAAATTACTTTTCTAGATGATCCCAGAATCCTCATGTTGAATCGCTCATGATATATATTGACAAATAATTTTTATGTTAATCAGTCGGTAATTATACAGTAGTGCTTTTGCATCTTCATGCCTGCATATGAAATCACTCTCTGTGGCTCTGCAATGCAATTCACTTCTACACATTAGACTTTTTAGATGATGTGAAATTCAACCCAGGCTCATTATAAAAATGTGCCTCAACCTAAATTTAAATTTTGTTTTGCAAACTCTAAAAACGTAAATACAGTTTACTGCAGTTTCCAGCGGAAATGAACACTATTGGCCAGTGGCGACACTTGGGCGGGGCTTGCTAGAACAGAAATTTGCATAGCACTGGAACAGCCATAACATATATAAACGTCAAATAATATAGATTTTAATATAAATTCTTGCAGTCTACTAGCCTAGCCTAGTGGTGATGAAAAAGAGAAAGTTTGTTTTCGATCTAAATATAATGCATTAAACAGATGTCTTGACTGTTGCGCCTCATCTGATTTTTCAGTTTCAACGCATTTTAAAAGTTAAAAGTTCAACTTTTAAAAACACACCCTACGCTCTTTTTCCCTTTTCTTCCCTTTTTTAGAAGCACACTGTTTTAAGTCCTCATTATCTGTTTGGGCCAGTCGGTGGGGCTGTCAGTCGCAGGTTTCAATGAACCGTTATTGATTCAAAGAGCTGATGAGGAAAAAATAATGTTCAGCTAAATTGATATGATTAATAATGGTGCACACTTTACAATTTGACCTTAAAGGTACAATATGTAGCTTTTTTTGGCCACAAGAGGGCGCAGTTTCCAACAATAACAAAGGCGTATGTTTATGACGCAGTGATGAGCTGAATGATGGGACTTGCTATCAAGCTGATGGATCTGATAATGTTTACGTATGAGTGAAAACATTCTTGTTTTTTAACATTACAGTGGTATGAAGCAGGAGCGATTGTTAATAAGAGACAGATACGCGAGTCCCGCGGATATAAAGGAATAAGGACATTTCATCCTATCGAACTACACGCAAGTGCTGGATTACTCACACAGGTCAGTTTATTAGACAAATTAAACTTGTGACGGAACGCAGCGCTGTTTCACTTGGTATAACGTTACACTATCACACTAAACGGCATTTAAATGTGTGTTGAAAGTTATAATGTTATTCTATGTGTTAGTTTGTTTGCTATACGAAACTAGCAGCTAGATCAACATTAGAATAACATACTGACCATATTCTAACATTTCATCATGTTGAGCTAACGTTATAACATTGATTTGTTTTATGTACATTTGCTCACCTGTCTAATAAAGCTGTCAAGTCGTGACTCGTGAAGCTCTGTCAAGTCCAAATTAGTCTCGGACGCTAGCTCTCTGTCGAGTGGAAGTCAGTCTCGGACGCTAACTCTCTGTCGAGTGGAAGTCAGTCTCGGACGCTAGCTCTCTGTCGAGTGGAAGACAGTCTCGGACGCTAGCTCTCTGTCGAGTGGAAGTCAGTCTCGGACGCTAGCTCTCTGTCGAGTGGAAGTCAGTCTCGGACGCTAGCTCTCTGTCGAGTGGAAGTCAGTCTCGGACGCTAGCTCTCTGTCGAGTGGAAGTCAGTCTCGGACGCTAGCTCTCTGTCGAGTGGAAGTCAGTCTCGGACGCTAGCTCTCTGTCGAGTGGAAGTCAGTCTCGGACGCTAGCTCTCTGTCGAGTGGAAGTCAGTCTCGGACGCTAGCTAGCTCTCTGTCGAGTGGAAGTCAGTCTCGGACGCTAGCTAGCTCTCTGTCGAGTGGAAGTCAGTCTCGGACGCTAGCTAGCTCTCTGTCGAGTGGAAGTCAGTCTCGGACGCTAGCTAGCTCTCTGTCGAGTGGAAGACAGTCTCGGACGCTAGCTAGCTCTCTGTCGAGTGGAAGTCAGTCTCGGACGCTAGCTAGCTCTCTGTCGAGTGGAAGTCAGTCTCGGACGCTAGCTAGCTCTCTGTCGAGTGGAAGTCAGTCTCGGACGCTAGCTAGCTCTCTGTCGAGTGGAAGTCAGTCTCGGACGCTAGCTAGCTCTCTGTCGAGTGGAAGTCAGTCTCGGACGCTAGCTAGCTCTCTGTCGAGTGGAAGTCAGTCTCGGACGCTAGCTAGCTCTCTGTCGAGTGGAAGTCAGTCGCGGACGCTAGCTCTCTGTCGAGTGGAAGTCAGTCTCGGACGCTAGCTAGCTCTCTGTCGAGTGGAAGTCAGTCTCGGACGCTAGCTAGCTCTCTGTCGAGTGGAAGTCAGTCTCGGACGCTAGCTAGCTCTCTGTCGAGTGGAAGTCAGTCTCGGACGCTAGCTAGCTCTCTGTCGAGTGGAAGTCAGTCTCGGACGCTAGCTAGCTCTCTGTCGAGTGGAAGTCAGTCTCGGACGCTAGCTCTCTGTCGAGTGGAAGTCTGTCTCGGACGCTAGCTCTCTGTCGAGTGGAAGTCTGTCTCGGACGCTAGCTCTCTGTCGAGTGGAAGTCAGTCTCGGACGCTAGCTCTCTGTCGAGTGGAAGTCAGTCTCGGACGCTAGCTCTCTGTCGAGTGGAAGTCAGTCTCGGACGCTAGCTCTCTGTCGAGTGGAAGTCAGTCTCGGACGCTAGCTCTCTGTCGAGTGGAAGACAGTCTCGGACGCTAGCTCTCTGTCGAGTGGAAGTCCGTCTCGGACGCTAGCTCTCTGTCGAGTGGAAGACAGTCTCGGACGCTAGCTCTCTGTCGAGTGGAAGTCCGTCTCGGACGCTAGCTCTCTGTCGAGTGGAAGACAGTCTCGGACGCTAGCTCTCTGTCGAGTGGAAGACAGTCTCGGACGCTAGCTCTCTGTCGAGTGGAAGACAGTCTCGGACGCTAGCTCTCTGTCGAGTGGAAGTCAGTCTCGGACTCTAGCTCTCTGTCGAGTGGAAGTCAGTCTCGGACGCTAGCTCTCTGTCGAGTGGAAGTCAGTCTCGGACGCTAGCTCTCTGTCGAGTGGAAGTCAGTCTCGGACGCTAGCTCTCTGTCGAGTGGAAGTCAGTCTCGGACGCTAGCTCTCTGTCGAGTGGAAGTCTGTCTCGGACGCTAGCTCTCTGTCGAGTGGAAGTCAGTCTCGGGCGCTAGCTCTCTGTCGAGTGGAAGTCAGTCTCGGACGCTAGCTCTCTGTCGAGTGGAAGTCAGTCTCGGACGCTAGCTAGCTCTCTGTCGAGTGGAAGTCAGTCTCGGACGCTAGCTAGCTCTCTGTCGAGTGGAAGTCAGTCTCTCGTGGAGCTCTCGGCATCTCAAAAACGCCACGCTGATATTGATCCTCATTTTAGTTCTCCTTGTTTGTCCCAAAGTCTGCTTCTCCATGGTCTATGTTTGAACGGAACGAGAACAGCGTGCCGCTAAACGTTACGCACTACACAGTTGTCCACGTCTGTCGCCATGGTTACGTCATGGCTATGGCAGTACGAGCGGAAACCGAGGATAGCGCGGATATTGCGTCATTGACAGCCGACATTTTTTTCCAGGACGGCCACTTATTTAAAATTGGAATTTCTCTGAAATAAAAAATCTTTGGAGAATTTTGGGATATTATAAGTACACAACTGCAGGAAATATATCACACTGTGCAAGTGATTTTTGGATATTTTATTACAAAATTCCTACATATTGTATCTTTAAATGTACAGTTTTAAGGCAAAAACTAACCCTAATCCTAAAAAAAAATTATAAATAAAATGCAATAAATGCAGGATATTGAAGTTATTAATGCAGGTTATTTACAGCACCTTTTCAGACGTTCTAACGCCGATCTTTTAATCAACAAAAACAAGCTCCTCCACGCCAACAGACTCCGACAGAGTCACACACTGATCCTGACGGAGTGTGTGTGGTGTGAATTGGACTTAACAGGTCATCGGATGAATATCTTTCTAAAGTGACTGTTAAAAGGACATTAAACGAGCTCAAGCCGCAGCTACATTAGCCCTGATTAAAACATCATTAAGCTAACAACATGCCATTCGGCTCGAATTAAAGCCCTGTGTTTCATATCCTCTGTTTTGATGAGTGTGCGTATATGATCATGTTACTGCACACTTTGGTCTTATGAACGTCATAAAACTCTCCAGATGATGAATCCTCTGAAGATACTCCCACTGGCCAGTCTTTAATAATGTGCACTAATGTATGTAACGGGAAATTGAACACCGCACAGACTTTGATATTGAAAGGAGATAGTTAAAGGGATAGTTCGCTCAAAACTGTCAATTATTTACTTAAGATTTTAAACTTTTATAACTTTCCTTCTTCAGTGGGATTGAAAAGGAGCTATTTTAAACAAAATAGTTATAATTCTCCATCCAACTACAATGACTGTGGATCTGGATGCTTGAGCCAATCGCCTGAGCTGTAAAATATCATGTGACTAATGATCACGAGCCGCAGGAAATGATGTCACGATGACAACACTGATTGGTTGGGAACACCACAAGAACAATCACAGTCGCAAACCCTTCACCAGTGACTATCCGAATCATATTCTCCGAATACACAGCTATAACATTCCTCATACAAAGTAACAAATGGTATTATCATTTTCTCCATTCTAACGTTGCAAACTAGAGTGGACTTTTACCAAAAAAATTGGCATATATATATATATATATATACAGTCAAACCAAAATTTATTCAGACACCTTGCTATCCTAACTTACATAAATTAACTATAGTGTCCTGCACCAACTATAAAAAATATCAAAAATGATAATGAAAAATATTTTTTGTTTTACTGTGTGTATAGGTTAGTATATATATTGTTAAACTCCATATATACTGTATATGTATATAGGTTAGGCTACTTATACACTCACCGGCCACTTTATTAGGTACCCCATGCTAGTAACGGGTTGGACCCCCTTTTGCCTTCAGAACTGCCTCAATTCTTCGTGGCATAGATTCAACAAGGTGCTGGAAGCATTCCTCAGGGAGTTTGGTCCATATTGACATGATGGCATCACACAGTTGCCGCAGATTTGTCGGCTGCACATCCATGATGCGAATCTCCCGTTCCACCACGTCCCAAAGATGCTCTATTGGATTGAGATCTGGTGACTGTGGAGGCCATTTGAGTACAGCGAACTCATTGTCATGTTCAAGAAACCAGTCTGAGATGATTCCAGCTTTATGACATGGCGCATTATCCTGCTGAAAGTAGCCATCAGAAGTTGGGTACATTGTGGTCATAAAGGGATGGACATGGTCAGCAACAATACTCAGGTAGGCTGTGGCGTTGCAACGATGCTCAATTGGTACCAAGGGGCCCAAAGAGTGCCAAGAAAATATTCCCCACACCATGACACCACCACCACCAGCCTGAACCGTTGATACAAGGCAGGATGGATCCATGCTTTCATGTTGTAGACGCCAAATTCTGACCCTACCATCCGAATGTCGCAGCAGAAATCGAGACTCATCAGACCAGGCAACGTTTTTCCAATCTTCTATTGTCCAATTTCGATGAGCTTGTGCAAATTGTAGCCTCAGTTTCCTGTTCTTAGCTGAAAGGAGTGGCACCCGGTGTGGTCTTCTGCTGCTGTAGCCCATCTGCCTCAAAGTTCGACGTACTGTGCGTTCAGAGATGCTCTTCTGCCCACCTTGGTTGTAACGGGTGGTTATTTGAGTCACTGTTGCCCTTCTATCAGCTCGAACCAGTCTGGCCATTCTCCTCTGACCTCTGGCATCAACAAGGCATTTCCGCCCACAGAACTGCCGCTCACTGGATGTTTTTTCTTTTTCGGACCATTCTCTGTAAACCCTAGAGATGGTTGTGCGTGAAAATCCCAGTAGATTAGCAGTTTCTGAAATACTCAGACCAGCCCTTCTGGCACCAACAATCATGCCACGTTCAAAGTCACTCAAATCACCTTTCTTCCCCATACTGATGCTCGGTTTGAACTGCAGGAGATTGTCTTGACCATGTCTACATGCCTAAATGCACTGAGTTGCCGCCATGTGATTGGCTGCTTAGAAATTAAGTGTTAACGAGCAGTTGGACAGGTGTACCTAATAAAGTGGCCGGTGAGTGTATGTACTCACATTATGGATGAGTGTTTGAACTGTACCTGACATGGATAGAATTGGAACAAAACTACTTGTAATTAGTGTAAAATATTAACTTTTTATAGAAACTATTGATAATAATTTAATTTGCAGACAGTTAAAAGAAATAGTGTTTGTGTGGTAATGTAAAAGCAAACATTATTCCGACTGTACTTTAATGAGCACTAGTGTTGGACTATAAACTCCACGAGCGTGGCATTAACTGTAGAGGAGTGATTTGTAAGATGGGTTTTTAACTCATAAACAGACATTGATTCTGGATTCTTGTGCATTTCTGGTGCCACATTTAACCAAATGCTCACGAATTGCAGTGTTTTGTGTCCTACATCACAACCCAGGCCTCTACTTTACCTCTATCGATCTCACGTGTCAATACACAAGGGAAAGTAATTGGGTCTTTTGTGGATGGGTGAAAGTTTAATTATGTTGACTGTCCGGATCAATTCTGTGTCGTGTAGACTGAGATGACAAACCTGTCCAGACGTCGCGTTAGGAAACGACGTTAAGATATGAGACGAGGGGGGAAACTGTTATTGTTATTGTTATGATTTTCATATTGAGGTTTGCGGAGTAATTCAATGAAAACCCTTTGGTAAAAGAGAGAAGTGCAGTGGAGCGCTGGCTCTGGGGGAGCAGACGTGCTTTATAATGAGAGAGCGCTTTTATTTCTCCAGAGGGAACAGACATTAAATTGAAACACTGTTCAACTGACACTGAAAGCCATTCACGTCTCACCGCCCATAAATAGACTACTTTGCACAATTTTATCTCTTGTGTCTTCCTCTTTTCTGACCTGATCTGAAGTGTGAGCTCATATTAGCAGTGTTGGTAGATATGTGCAGTGTTAGAAAATGTCAACATACTCTTCATGTTTGACTAACTGTCAAAAAGCTTTATGTTTTAGGAAACTGTTGAACATCACCCAGTAACACTGTCATTCGTCAGCATTAATGTTGCAGCAATAATAGCAAATAATAGATTTGAATTGGTGTGAAAAAGAAACATCGCCACTAGGGCTGGGTGTCCATACAGATGTCCAGATTCGACTCTGATTTGCAAAAGATCAATTCGATTCAATTCGATTAAATTTTCAATTCTCAATTCGATTCAATACTCGATTCAATTCAATACTCGATTTGATTCGCAATTCGATTCAATTCTCAATTCGATTCTATTCTCACTTCGATTTAGTTCTCAATTCGATTCAATTTTCACTGGTCCCACCACCAAAAAAAAGTAATAAATAAATAAAATAGCTATCGTTTTTGACCCATGTAACCTTGTACTGTAATAAATAAGGTTATGAGGGCTGGGTATCGATACATTCTGATTTGCAAAAGATCAATTCAATTCTCAATTCGATTCAATTCTCAATTCGATTCAATATTCAATTCAATTCTCAATTCGATTCAATTCTCAATCTGATTCAATTCTCAATTCGATTAATTTATCAATTCGATTCAATTATCAATTCGCACTGGTCCCACCACCACCACCAAAAAAAAAGTAATAATAAATAATAAATAGCTAATAAATAGCTATTGTTTTTGACCCATGTAACCTTGTACTGTAATAAATAAGGTTATGAGGACTGGGTATTGATTACGATTTGCAAAAGCTCAATTCGATTCAATTCTCAATTCAATGAATAATTTCCACTAGTTCCACCCAAAAAAAAACAGCTATTATTTTAGTTTTTTATGACCCATGTAACCTTGTATTGTAATAAATAAGGTTATGACAGTCAAATTATAGAATATCCCAATTCTCGATTGATTCCAATTAATAAAACAAGATCAAATAATCAAACAATTAATAGCACAAACAAACAAATAAATAAATAAAATACAATAGAACAAAGATACAAATGAAATAAACAGTGCTTTTTAGGTTTTTCAGAAGATTTCAGAGTAAAGTAATCATAGTCTGTGAACATTAAACATAGATTAATCCTTATTAAAGTTACAAAAGTTATTCAGTCAAGGGCAGTGAGAGATGTTTCTCTCTGTCTTCTGTTGTTTGATTAACATTAATGACAGACGGCAGCAGGAATATTAGGCTACTGTCACTTTACGTGCAGTACTGGCCCGATCGGGACGCTGAACGGCGATCCAGCACTGAATGAATGACAGGCTCCTGACAGTAACTAATGTAGAAACAAAAAAGATCAAATTATGGCTTTTGAGAAAACAATAAAAAAAAAATGTTTTTTTGCCCAGGCCTAATCATCATTGAGTGGTGGAACTGTTCTGGAGTGTGAGCTTGACCTTTAACCTCCATGTCCTGGTCAAAAAGCCTCCTCAGAAGTGTGTGTTTCAGAAGAGGAGCAGATCCACTGCACATTCAGCTCTGAAACACACACACACACACACACACACACACACCTTACACCATGAATGATCAAGGATGTCTGTAACACATGGAGAGAGCTGTCATTTCAGAGCCATGAAATCCATGAAAAAATAGAGCACTTAATACAAAGAAAGACACTTTTCATTAATTGAATGAATTATTTGTGATTTTTAAGTTGCCTCCTAAAACAAAACAAATATTTCATTATAATATAAGGTTAACTTTATTTTGATAGTAACATTGCAACTACATGTCAACAAACTCTCATTAGAGTATTATTAGACTGTTAGAGTTACAATACTAGAAGGACGAGGACACAAGGACTTTATTTATACACCTGTTGCAATATCGATCTCACAGAAGGCTTTGAGATCCACACTAAATAGAAATCAGGAAACAGTCTCTTGAATACTTTGAACACAGAGGTAGACTCAAAAGCACTTAGAACTTGAATGTAGATACACACTTGAATAGCAATACCGATGACCGAGACACATGAACTGAGAGCAGACTTGAATGAACTTCCAACATGAATGTAGAGAAGAGATACGAGGTCCGTGAGAACGCTACAAAGTCGTGAGTCGTGGTTTGAAGTCGTGATTTACGTGCTCAAAAACCTGCCTGGAACGCGGCATTAAATCCTGTGTGCAGCGTGGGGAGTTCGTGATGGTGCAGGTGGTGAGTAATGAGTGTTCAGGGATGAGCGTGACCAGGCGTGCTGAGTTGATGCCAGGCTTGTGCACAATTCAGAATTGAATTTAGAATGACTCCTTAATTCCAATTCAATTCTTGAATTTGAATTGATGTCAAAAACAGGACCTAGAATTACAAAAAGTAATTACAAAAATTTAAATGAAGTGTTTAACAATGAAGCTTTACAGTATATCTCAGATATAATTGCATTATGCACTTTGTGTTTTTTGATTACTTTGAAATGAAAATTGGAACAAAACTAATTAAACAACATTGAGGGAGTAATTTATTTCAAGAATTTTATCATTATCTATATTTTAGAACAAAATGTATGCAGGGTTGAGGAGTGACTAGTCACGAGTAATGCAATTATGTTATTAAATTACAAAATTAATGTAATTGTATTTATTTGTATTACTGAGGCAAAATGTGTAATTCAATTAGTAACTAATCAAATTAAAAGGAAATTGCTTTGCATTGATAAAGCAATCCAAATAAAATAACCCAAACCACATTTATAACGGGTCACTAATAACAGTGAGCAATTACATTTCCACAGTAACCTTGGACTAACTAACACTGAATATGAGATTCATCATTCCTTCTGTTGTGTGACTGTGTGGAATTTCTTTGAATTGCCACGAATTTAATTCCACTTCCTGTCATTCCAATTCAACTTCCTGTGGGGCGGAGTCAATTCAATTCAAATTCATGAATTGAATGCAGGCCAATTCTGAATTTTGCACAACCCTGGCTGATGCTGGTCGGGGTGTGTCGCTGGTGTATCTGTGAGGGCTCGGGTTAGCAGAATAAGATGATCAAAGCTACTTATATTCAGTAAATGTCTGTTGAGGAGCATCAAAATAAAGAGTAAGCAGGAGTCTACTGACTCTATAATGAGAGTGAGTTGACATGTAGTTGCAAAGTTACTTCTAGTTAGTAGAATGTATAAAGTGGACCATTGAAATAAAGTGAAGGAGGATCAGTTTTGACAGCATTAGTCCAGCCAAACCCTCATGCTCTGGATAAACCGAGTCCTGTGTTAAAACGGTATGTGACTTTCAAGCCTAATAAAAAGACCTTGACAGCACGAGGAGCTTCTCCAGCGTGTCGCAGATGATCCGTGAGTTCCAGACGTTCATCTGTCTCCTGAAATCTCTCATTCATCGCTCGCGCTCTCAGAGGACGGCCTCACCTGAGCATGATGTCATTCAAAGGTGACAGCGGGGAGAATTACCTGGGAAAATATTATATTTATATGGATGAGTTCCTGTGTGACTGACAGTGTCATTTAGAGGGAGTCGGCACACACTGTGTGTTTACATTTGCACACTTCTATTGATAGCCTATGATCCAATCAGGGTTTGGAAAATAAGACGTTTTACTAAACATGCTGAGCAAAGTCACCAGAATATAATGTGGGGAAAAAATCTGAAAATTACTTTCAGTTAAAGTTTACAGAGATTTCCTTCAATGCTAAGACACAGCACACTGCAATGCACATTTCAAAACACCTGTAAAAAAATCAATACAGTGTGTGTATTCACTTTTAACATTAGTGAAATTAATTAAACTGTACCGAAAAGGAATCTCAAACCTCCAGCCAGATTTGAACATCAAACACACTATACTGTCAGTAGCAGCGTTTCCATTACAGATTTATGCAGGACTTTTGCGATATTTTATAAATGTCGATAAAAAACTATTGTGTAATGACAGCGTTTCCATTAACCGATGTTATACGACTAAAACTTCATTTTTTCCTCTTGCGATTCATAAGTCATTCCAACAATCATGGCAACATGTCTCAGTCATCGCACTAGACATTATATTTAATGGAAGGAGACGTGTGTGTGTGTGTGTGTTATCCAAGCATTAATGTCAGGAAAGCCTCTTACACTGAGAGCGGCTCGTATGAGGAGTTTCTGGTGTTTCTCCTCATTTCTGCTTCCAGATCTTGATTGTGGCGTTTCTTTGAGGTTTAGAATCCAGTATTCCTGTCATTATTGTGTCTTTTATGAGTTTAATAAAGAACTCTGTCTCATCTTCTGTCCAATCACACCGCGGCCTCTACGTCAGGCGACTGTACATGTGCAAAAACTGTTTCCATTGCAGTTTTGCGAAATGTTTCTTCTTCGAATTGCCTTAAAAACCTCTTTGGCATTTATGGGATTTTTTTGCAAAATTGACGTGTTTCCATTGGGTGTATTTCCAATTTGCGCAATTTGACGGGTAACGGAAACGTGGCATTTACAGGCAAACTCTGCTGAAAGAGATCATGTCCACTCTTGGTTATAATGCAGGATGAACGTTTAGAAGAATCCTTAAATGCTAACCGAGTGTGTCCTTATTCAGGCTGGAAGAAAACACAGTCCAGGTCCCAGAGCAGTTCCTCAGAAATAGAGCACACACAGACATCTAATGGAGGAGTGTGTTGTTGGATGCTCAAGGACAGCGTCACCTCCACCCATATTGAAGAATTTAATTGAGAGCACCATTTAAGAAAGTCCGAGAGCTCCGGCAATGTCAACACACGCTATGTCAAACGCAGAACGCAATCCCAGGTGTCTCCTTCCCATCAGGAACAGCGTGATGTGTTTGTTTCCAACTTTTGTCCCGAACACAGTTTTGATGCAAATGTCTCCGAGCTCGAGGTGAGAAGACTTGTCAAAGTCACAGGACAAAGTGGGGTTATCATAAAAAACAAACACCCAGACCTCAAGGGCAATTACGGCCCTAATATACAATAGCACTTCCCCTCGAGACACACATAACCTCAGCCAGCGCAATATGAAGCCAACCATCTCGAAGTCACCTTTCCATAATGAAAAGATAAAAAGTTAATGGTGAAAGCACAAAATACTCTAGACACGATTTTGAAGCAACGAGGTGCAATAATTCAAAATGTAAATAATTTTGTGTGATTTTTTTTTTGTTGTAACCAACTGATGTAGTCATTGGAAAAAAAATAATTATGATAATGTTCTGTAGTCATTTGTATTTTCATGTGCATAGTGCTGTTCTTTTAACCCTCTGGTGCTCTTCGAATATTTAGAATAAAAAATATAGTTTTTTTTGTTGTTGTTGTTTTTTTACTTCATACGAAACTTGGTAAAGGTTTTGGCACTTGCTGTGTGAACACAAAAAAAATCATGGACATGATTCGAACAGGTTAAATAGTCCTGAAAATATAAATATACAATGATAAATCTAGTGAAAACTTTTTGGAACACAGCTATATATATATATTTATATTTCACATGAATTCTCTGCCATGTGACGTCTTTAAAAAGAGACCAAACTTCAGTCTGTGCTTTAAAGCATTCAAGATTTACGATAGTTTAAAGAACAACTCCGGCGCTAAATGAACCTTTGGTCTAATTACACATTGGTACATAGTCAACCGTTCTCTGAGATCGAATGTAAAGAGTTTTATCTCTAAAAAACTGTTTAGCTTATAACGCTAGTATATTGGGCATAGAGTAATGAAAATAAAAATCTCTAGTTAATACCACTAACAAGGCTCAAAATAGCCCAACACGAACACGGTAGCACAATGAGGGTCCCTACCTACAAACTGAAGCATTGAGAACGTTGTAAGTGTCCAGACAGTTTAATAAGAAGATATTTTATACAGAGAGTACAGTTGTCCTTTAAGTCTCTGCTTAAAAAAATAAATAAATGGATTATAAATACAGCGTAAATATAATTTAGTTACATAGAATCCCCTAAAAATACAAAATGTTAAATAAAAAATATTAACAAAGTAAACTATAGTACATTAATTTATTTTTTAAAAAAAGAAATCTGTCATTTTTGACTGACACGTGTAGAGCACCAGAGAGTCAAGACTAGATTTGTCCTTATGACTGTGTGCTTTAGTCATACTGAAAACTAATAACAAAACAGAAGTGATAACATCTCATGGGGTCAGTTACATGTCAGGATTTATTACTGTACATATGATGGCCAGCACACACTGAATCTTGAGACATGCTCTACAACTGTACATACCATTAGTTTTAAAAATCCCAACACTTCCATTTAGATGTTTATAATTGATCCACTGAATGGTTGTTTTTATTTTACCTAAATTATCACATTATCAGTCACTACTGAAACCACCTCCATATTTCATATAGATTCATTTCCTTCTGTCCTTTTCCTCTTTTGTATGAAATAATGATTTTTACTATGATAACTTTTATAAAATATGGCAAAATAAAAGTTAATCTGCTAAAGTACATCACAATTTTTTTGTAGGTAATACAAGATTTAAGATAGACATGTACATTAAAAAATTAAGAAAATCATATATGCATGCATACAGAATTGTTGTATATAATGTTGTTTTAATTAACTTGCACATATATTAGTTAATTTTATAGTGTATACTGTATATGGTCTCTACTTATACCATCAAAAAGAAATCATCATCTAGATATGTATATCTATACAAATCTTCAGATATATTCATAGTGTGTGTGTGCGCGCGTGCGTGTGTGCGTGGGTGTGTGTGTGTGTGTGTGTGTGTGTGTGTGACAATAATGTTTATAGTTAACATACATGGCATTATCACTTTTAATATCAGGCAATATATGTCATATATTACATGCTTATAAATGATTGCAATATTGCACATGATGAGGTAATATCTGGCGTTCTTATAGTCTGCATAAGCACCAGGAATGAGCAGAGAAACCGGCGTGTTTGAAGAATGGCCACACACACTCCTGGATCAGAGAGCAATGACAGATTTGTCCCAATAAAAGGCTTGAGCTCTTCAGGAAAGCTTTGTGTTATCGCGGTTATTCCCTGCAGTCTTTCACGGCTCTGTTCTGCTGAGTGCTGGATGCGACACAGACCGTGTTTGAAGAACAAACAGATCCCTTCCTCCTCTTATCTCTGAATGTCTTTTAAACACATCACAGCTCCTCACAGGCTTTTACTGCGGCAGTAAACGCTTCTGTCGCAGTCGGGCTGAAAAACAAGCAGCGGCACAAAACCTCTCCATTTTATTGCATTTTTAAAACTATAGTGCACTTCTGTATGCATGTTAGACATACTGTGTGTTATTTTGTTTAATGTTATACACTTTCTTTGGCCAGTTAACACGCTTGATCCCAGAAAACACAAACCTCAGCATTTTCACTGACAATATTTGAGCATTTCTGTATTTCTGTTAGATGTTTCATATCAGAACTAGCATTGAATCATTCTCAAATTAATCAATCTTTCGAGTAGTTTTTGGTGAATTGGCCAAAAATAATTGATTTGTGATTCGGTTCGATTCATTCATTCGAAGTGGATATTTACTACGATCAATTGAAAAAACCCAATGACCGCTCATATGGCAGTTAGACAGATTTATAGTTAAATATAATATGCATGTATTGTGTGTGTGAATAAAAAAATTCTCACACACACTTAAGGCCTATATATTTAATGGTGAAGTTCTTTTTTGTTCTTCGCTTACGGGTAAAAAGATGTTTGAAATGCATGACCAGTATACGAACATCCAGACGCCGCACGCGATGCTGAGAGCGACGTTTAGATGAACACGTACACTATATTGGCAAAAGTATTTGAGCTGCTGCATTAAAGCCTTACATCACCAAGTGCAATGTAAAGCGTGGGATGCATTTTTTATTTTTATTTTATTTTACTTCATTGGAATGGTATAAAACTTGGTAAAGGTTTTGGCACTTTGTATAATGATGTGTATTACACTGGTATTACAATTTACACGTGGTTTATGAGGACATTTCATGAGTCCTCATAATTCAAATAGCTTAAAAAACATAAAAATCAATGTTTTATTAAAATTGCTAATTTATGCTAATTGTTTCCTGTGATGGGTAGGTTTAGAGATAGGGGCTGTGTGTGTGTGTGTGTGTGTGTGTGTGTGTGTGTGTGTAAAAATAAAAAAAAATCATGGATATTATTCGAAAAGGTGAAATGGTCCTCTAAAAAATAGTCACACTTGTGCTCCTCGCGGTCAAAAATTAACACATTGGAAATTAATGGGGGACAAATTTTATCAGGTGAAAACTTGCTAACTACTGCAGCCACACATACTCTGACTGAAAGCAAATTTTTTTTAGATAATAATAATAATCTGTGAAGATGTCTGTGAAAAGAGTCTTAATTCAAACTTAATTCAAGATTTATGAAAATTTAATTTTCAGATCTATGCTCAAAAAGTGATCTAAATACAGCGTAAATATAACTTAGTCCAAAAAAAACTAACAATACAAAATATTATAGTACATTCATATCATTGACAAAAAAAATACAGTCATTTTTGACCAACATGCGAAGAGCACCAGAGGGTTAATATTATTTTTCGCATAAATATGCTTGTAACCAATTGCTTTAATATATAATTGTACTTGAAATCACTTATCTACCATGAAAATATGCTAATTATAATATTACATGGCCAAAACATGTATCAGGCACCAGTATTCCTGGTCTAGGAGGAATACAAAGGAGCTTTTTAAGGACCTGACGGCCGCCATTTTGAAAACGGGACCTTTCTTGGAGTTAAACTTTGGTAAACTTTTAGTATGTTTTTAAAGGACACCTATTATGGAATTTTTGAAATGACCTTTCATGTAGTGTGTAACATAGATCTAAGTGAACAAAAACATCCTGCAAAGTTTTATATATGAAAGTTTCCCGTAAAAAAAGTTATTGTCTCTCAAAAGTATGAGTCGACTCTGAGTCAATTTAATGAATCGTTTTTCCAATGAGTCATTTTCCTTTTCGTTGTGACGTCAAGACGAAAAATTATCAAATTGGCCGCGCCCACCAGGCTTGTGCACAATTCAGAATTGATCTGAGAATGACTCCTTAATTCCAATTGAATTCTTGAATTTGAATTGATGTCAAAAATAGGATCTAGAATTACAATTCGAATTTGAATTAAAGGAAGCAGAAGGTCACGGTTACTTCATTGTAACCTTGTTCCCTGAGAAAGCGGAACGAGATGCTGCGCTGCTTAGCGCATTGGGAACGTCTTTAATCGTGACCTGCTGTGAATATAGTGTGTAAACACGTCGATAGGATCGACCCGGAGGTAATATAGCCTCGGTCGGTGACGTCACCGGCGCGCACCCGCGACACGAGGCTATAATTAGATGAGCCACAGGTGCATCGTCAGGATATTTTGTCTGAAGAGCAGTCCTGGGACATCATCAGCACGGCAAAGTAGCGCAGCATCTCGTTCCGCTTTCTCAGGGAACAAGGTTACAATGAAGTAACCGTGACCGTTCCCTTTCGAAAGCTACAGTCGATGCTGCGCTGCTTAGCGCATTGGGAACGAGAATGCCCACGCCGCCGTGCTTGAGGGTGTCTGGACTCCTTACGGTTGTGTAGGTGTGCTCACAAGAACGCAAGAAAGCCCTAGACATTAGCTTGTGATGTTAACTCAAGGACGTGAGAGCCCGGAGTGGAATGAACATCCAAACCATAAAATCTTTATGAATGTGTGCGGAGAGGACCAGCCTGCCGCATCACAAACAAATTGTAAGGGGGAGTACCTCTTGCCAAGACAGCAGAGGAGGCGAACCCTCTGGTGGAGTGTGCCCTAAGACCCGTTGGCGAAGCTTGGCCGCGCGCCTCATAGGCAAGAGCAATAGCATCCCCGACCTAATATGACATGGTCTGCATTATGCATTATGTTTAGTGGCAGCAGCACCCTTGTTGATGCCCCCATAACAAACGAGTAGTTGCTCTGACATATGGCACTGGCTGGTGCGGTGGACATAAGTCTTAAGAGCACGGACTGGACAAAGTCTGTGAGATCACTCCTGCTCCGGCGTCATGAACGGCGGAGGGCAGAAGGCCTCAAGAGTGACCGGATGTACAGCCGAGAATGGTACCTTAAGCAGGTAATCAGGATGAGGACGCAAAATCACTTCCACCATTCCTGGGGCAAAGTCTAAGCAGGATGGCGATATTGACAGAGCCTGCATGTCCCCGATTCTTTTTAGAGAGGTAATAGCCATAAGAAAAACCATCTTTAGGGTCGGAAGTTTGTCACACGCCAACCCTAGAGGTTCAAAGGGGTCTTAACCAGACCCTCGAGGACTAATCTAAGTCCCACGAAGGGATCTTGGTTCTTACGGGAGGCCTCAGTCATCTGGCCCCACAAATGAAGCGAGCGCGCAGAGGATGTCTCCCGAGTGGCACCCCGTCAACCAAGGCGTGGCAAGTCGAAAGAGCGGCCACATAAACCTTGAGAGTGGCGGGGCATGTGCCTGTTAATAATTTTTCCTGCAAGAAATCCAGAACTGAAGCAATCTGGCAGTTGACCGGATCTGCATTATGTACAACACATCACCTTTCAAAGACACCCCATTTGTTGGCATAACTCTTTCTAGTGGAGGAAGCCCTAGCATTTAGAATGGTCTCAATAACGGCAGGCGAAAGCCCAGTGTCCCTCAGTTGGAACCCATAGGGGGCCAAGCATGAAGGTTCCACAGGTCGGGCCTGGGATGGAATATCATGCCCTCCGCCTGGGACAGAAGGTCCCTCCTCTTCGGAATCGCCATGGCGAGCCGTCGAGGAGAGATATATCTCTGAGAACCATACTCTGTTCGGCCAACGCGGCGCAATCAGTAAGAGGCAAGACCCTTACTGGCGAACTCTGGCTAGAACTCGCGGGAGCAGAGCCACTGGAGGAAACGCATACAGGCACATTTTGGGCCATGAGTGCGCCATAGCATCCAGACCCAGGGGGGCTGGGTGACTCAGAGAGAAGTAGAGCGGACATTGCGCTGTGTGCTGGGAGGCGAAGAGGTCCACCTCTGCTTCATAAAATCTGGTCCAGATCTGTTTTACTAAATCCGGGTGGAGTTTCCATTCCCCCGTGTGTAATTTCTGTCTGGTCAGAAAATCCGCTCCCACATTCATATGCCCTGGAATGTACACTGCCCTGAGTGACAGGAACTTCTCCTGGGCCAAGAGAAAATCTGCCTCGCTATTCTGTTCAGATTGCATGAGTGCAGACCTCCCTGGTGATTATGTAAGAGACTGCCGCTGTGTTGTCCCCCCTCGCACTATGACAGTCTCTCAACTGAGGGAGAAAATATTTCGGGGCCAGAAATACATATTCCATCAACTTGAGACAATTGATTTGCCAGTCAAGATGATGCCTCCCCAGATCCCCTGGGCTGGACGACCACTTAAGACCGCTACCCAGCCCGACAGGGAGGCGTCTGTCGTTAGCATTCTGCGACGGCAAGACGCACCAAGAGTGGGACCCAAGGTGAGAAACCGGGGTCTGAACCACGTAAAAAGGGAACGAAGCCACAGCGCGTAACCCTTACCATAAACATGGATTTTAGAAAGTACACGAAGCGTTCAGCGCGTGACTTACCATAAACATGGATTTTTAGAAAGGACACAAAGCACTCAGTGGGTGCTCTTGCCTTTATTTGCCCTTGGGGATTGTATAGTGATTTTGAGCCACAACTGAAGTGGTCTCATGTGCAAAAGGCCCAGAAGAAACCTTGTGGACGCAGCTGCCATGAGACTTATGTCCTGACCTAGCCAGATGTTGCTTTAGGGTGTTTAAAAATGGTCTTGACACAAGCGGGGGACAATTGTGCCCCCAATGGTGACAGAGTCCCATTTAACCCCCAAGCACGTTACCCTCTGGGGAGGAGAGTGAACGCATGGCTAGGTCGAACGGAAGGACCCGGAAATGGTAAGCTTCATCAAAGCAAACACCAGGAACTTCCAGTGTTGTGGCAATATTTCTATATGAAAAATATGCGTCTTTTTAAGATCGACCGTGAAGACCCAAACACGATGTTGAATTTACAACACGACCTTCTTGATAGTTAGCATCTTGAACTTGAGCGTTCTAATGGAACGGTTCAAGCCTCAGATCTAAAAACGGACGCAGTCCTCCATTTTTGTGACAGCAGATGCGCCTATTCCTGTTTCATGGTAGTGGCTACCAGACCGTTAAAACGAGGAGGGCAACATTCCTTTTTACTGTCTTCAGGACACAAAAAGAGATACCCGGCAGTAGCTTTTCACGCTGCCAAAGTCTCTTTAATACTTCCTGTTAGGGGAATGTTACATGTTCTTCGTCCTGGGCAATAACAGAAAACAAAAGAACCTTCAACATTTCGCTGGAAACCACTGCCCCCCGAATCACCAGAGGTGGCAAGAATGCTACAGCGGTTTCAAAAGGGCTGCCGAGCGGCTGCTGAGCTGAGTGACGAGCCGGTCCCCAGTCATTACGAGGGGGAACGCAACCCGCCATACTCTGCTTTGAGACCCCCTTTTTTTTTATCAGATCAGCTTGATATGTCTGCAACACTGCCATAGTGTGTAAAGCACCAGTCTGACTCCCACCAGCGAGGATGTTATTATACATGACTTGGCTGGGAGTACTGACGACTTAAATGACGATGAGCCCCAGAGGAGAGATAGCCCGTGAGCGTCTCTTCGGCCTGGCGCATCATCGTAAACCACATGCCCCTGCACCCACAATAGTCTAATAGATTGACGTAGAGGGCACAAAGATGCACCAAAAATAAGGTTTTCCCCATGCACAAATTAACGTCATGGAGATCCTCAAGGAGGGCAGTTTAGCTCTAATCTGGCCACAGCACGAGTCACCACCTCGAGTAACCACTCACACGCTTTATAATAACGAGAGAAGTGCTCGGAGGCGGTACTCTAAAAGTCCATAATTTTTTAGATGGCTTTTTCAATATTTAATTCCTCAGAATTAACTGTGACCAAAGAACAGCCATGACAATAGATTAGTAAGCATCTGATATATTGCATTGAATATCTGATTTCTCATATTATCATAATTCATTAGCAATAAATACAGCCAAATATCAATCAGACAAGCAAACACGGTCTGAATGATAGGCTGTTTAAATCTTTCATAAGATCAGCCTAGTATGCCTGTAACAGCCATGGTGAAGAGCGCAGTACCAGCATGACCCGCTGAAAATACATATGATAATGCGATCCCAGGGGAGAGAAAACCCGCGAGCGTCTCTCCGATCTGAGGCAGCGTCATATAATCGCGTGCCTTCGCACCCGCGATAGTCGAATTGGTCGACGTCGAGGGCACAAAAACACGTCATATTTATATTATATATAAATCTTTATTTATAAGCTTTGAGTGTTTTATGCAACTTTTTATGGGAGTGTTTTATGGGACGAACGATCGCCCCGAGCAGTTCTCCTTTATCATTGCGGGAGGAACGCTCGGAGGCGACGAACTCACGAGATTCAATGTCCTCTACCCGAGCCGAAGAAGCGCTGAGGCACGCTTCGGTAGTCAGGCAAAAGGACATCGCGATCTGGAGAGAGAGAGAGAAAGCGAAAAGGGCGCATCTGTCTCTCGCTCCTCAGCCAGATCGCACGAGCCCCACAATCACATTGCGGGTACTACCCCTTTGAAATAAGCAAAGCGAACGCGAAGCACTTTAACTGTGAACATTCCACTGTGCTCGCAATCATCATGCTCAAACGCAAGGGCAGCATGCTCTTTCCCCAAACAAACAAAGCAGTAAGCGTGTGTATTCAGTTCTGACATCGGACGAGAACATGGAGGGACACAGCGCTTTCTCTGTTGACTCATTTCTCTTTCTCTTTAACTTTTTCTAAACTCTTCTTAGATCGTTGAAAGATGAGAAAGAGAAAATCTGCACACTGTCAATGATAAACTAAATAACTCCTAACAAAGATCTGTAGTAGATAGAGAGGAGATAAATGCTTGCACACCAAACACAGAGAGGTCTCTGAAGACAAAAAGACCTGACGATGCACCTGTGGCTCATCTAATTATAGCCTCGTGTCGCGGGTGCGCGCCGGTGACGTCACCGACCGAGGCTATATTACCTCCGGGTCGATCCTATCGACGTGTTTACACACTATATTCACAGCAGGTCACGATTAAAGACGTTCCCAATGCGCTAAGCAGCGCAGCATCGACTGTAGCTTTCGAAAGGGAATTGCAATTCAATAAAAATTCAAAGAAATTCAAATACATATTTTAAATTAACAATGAAGATTTACAGTATATGTCAGATATGATTGCATTATGCACTTTGTGTTTTTTGATTACTTTGAAATGAAAATTGGAACAAAACTAATTAAACAACATTGAGGGAGTCATTTATTTCAAGAATTTTATCATTATTTATATTTTAGAACAAAATGTATGCAAGGTTGAGGAGTGACTAGTCACGTGTAATGCAATTATGTTATTAAATTACAAAATTAATGTAATTGTATTTATTTGTATTACTGAGGCAAAATGTGTAATTCAATTAGTAACTAATCAAATTAAAAGGAAATTGCTTTGCATTGATAAAGTAATCCAAATAAAATAACCCAAACCACATTTATAATGGGTCACTAATAACACTGAGCAATTACATTTCCAAAGTAACCTTGGACTAACTAACACTGAATATGAGATTCATCATTCCTTCTGTTGTGTGACTGTGTGGAATTTCTTTGAATTGCCACGAATTTAATTCCACTTCCTGTCATTCCAATTCAAATTCAAATTCAACTTCCTGTGGGGCGGAGTCAATTCAATTCAAATTCAAATTCACGAATTGAATGCAGGCCAATTCAGAATTTTGCACAAGCCTGGCGCCCACTCATGTCGACAACAAGACGCTGTGTTCTGAAGTGCGAATCAAAAGCCTTTTGTTCACTGCCCAGGGACGAGCATGTGAAGAATCAGTGGATAGAGTTTATATTTAACTATACCACAGCAGTATATCCCGAACCTTGTGCTGTGTTCACGTCATTTTAATGACGATTGCTTCACAAACATAAATGCATTTCAAGTGTGGATTGGCGATCCGGTTGACAGGTTCAGTACCCAGTTTAATTGGATCAGCTTCCTCCTCCGAATCACAACCTGTAAGTATTATTAATAATTGTTGCTTTTATGTGTTTTGTAGCATGCTCAATAAGTATTTGTGTGTGTTGTGTAAGTTACGGGGTCATCTGACCAATCACCGCAGATTAGCGTCACGCAAAGGAGGGGTTTGGAAAAATTAGTCGTTGAACGAATCATTTGGGAGTCGGTGAGCAAATAAATGCATATTATAAGACAACAATAGTGTTTTTTGTCATTGCATGCATGTAAAACTGTTGTTGGGGACTCCCAAAACAATATTAGGAACATTTTAAATGCCATAATAGGTGACATCTGACACTACTGTAAACCACTGAGAAACCTTTTGTTAGAATTTTTTTGGGGTCAAGCCATATTTGCAGCTGGCTATAACAACGAATACGTTCTGTTCGAGTTACACAGAGTTTGGCAGTATCAATGTCATTATGAAGGTCCTCTTTATGCTGATACGTGCAGCTTCATCAGGACGAGATAAACCCTGCAGATCTCCTGCTGTGATCACACCGGCTGATGGAGGGCCAGAGACGCTCCTGACTCCAGCATCCGTGAGGGGGAACGCATCAGTTTAACTCAACCGTCACAGACACCAGTGATGATGTATGGCACGAGAGGTCACTGACAGGTCATCGTGGGGGTCATCGATCAGCGGCAGGACATGTCCAGGCATCAGGACACACGTGAGATGAGCCTCAGTCCCCGGGAATAAAATTAACTATCTAGTCCTGGGAATTTTTGTGTGCTCTTTCGGGAGTGAATGATTGGAACTGTCGAGTGTTCATTTGAAACGCTTATATTCCTCAACACCAGTCATTTTCCATCATAAGTTCAAATACGGTTACACTGAATGAATAATCATGTACTAATACCTGAATTAATAATTACTTTACTATGAACTAATGATGAGTTAAGACATGTACTAATGAGGAACTAACCTTAACTACGACATGAGTCATATGAATATACCATCTTAACTATACGTTAGTTCATGCTTCTTAATCAATGTATTAATTAACATTTCAGGGTAAACTAAATCAAACATGCTGTAGATCAGAAGAAAGATGTACTAAAAGGGCACAATGTAAAATTGTTCATAAATTTGACACCAGCAACTGTCACAAACATCAATAAATGACACTAGATGTCTTGCAATATTTACATTACCTTACTCATTGAACACACAATGATGCATTCATCATTAAAAACAATTTAATCTGATTCTGTTTTAAGTGATTCCACTGCTAACATCAAGAGTGAAATACCTACACTAACATATTCATTAACAGATGCAATTTTCTAAATTAAAATCAGTGTTAGCACAGATGATGGTTATTTATGTGGTTATTTTATGGATTGGTTCCCTGTCTTTATATCATAATGCAGTCGGATGTTAGTCTTGTGTTCTGGCTCTTCTTTTGGGCCACAAAATGTGTCCATTTTCTAGAGCATGTTTGATTTAGTTTACCCCGAAATGTTAATTAATACATGAATTAACAAGCATGAACTAACGTGTAGTTAAGATGGTAAATTCATATGACTCATGTCGTAGTTAAGGTTAGTTCTTCATTAGTATGTCTTAACTCATCATTAGTTCATAGTAATTATTAATTCAGGTATTAGTACATGATTATTCATATTATGGTTTCCATGATTTTTTTTTAATACAGAACCAACGTCTGTTTTTCAACCTATCAATAGTTGTGTTTCCATCCAGTTGCGGATTAAAATTATGCACAAAATTGGAATATCACTGAAAGAGCCATTTTGTCTTTATTTAAACCTTGTTATGTCCAGTAGGGGTCTCTCTTTGGGTAATTGGTTACTGAATATAGGTAGGAACCTTCCTTTAGGTGACATTATTAACATTATTCAAGAACCGCTATAAAGTACCTGATGTAAGGAAACATTTCAACACCCCCCAGAAGTTCGAGCTTATGTAGAGACATCAGCCGGAATGGAACCAAACTTCTACAGAAGCACAGACAGGTTCTGTACTCATAAAACGAGGCGTTGGAAAGTTTGTAAGTACATCAGGAGTTTATTTAAACTACACTTGCCTGATGGCTAATGAAAAGGCTTCTGGGGGTGTTTGCTGGAGGTCATGGTGCAAACAACCCTAGGTTGATTTCACTCCAAACCATCTCTTTAATAATTTTGTATACAATAAATTGCTTGTATCTCAGAGCGCGCAGACGAAACACAGTTAAACGCGTTATTCAGAGAACACAGTCATGTACGACCAGGACCTAAAACAATTTTTCTGCCACACCTGCCAAAGACTTAAAGGTGGGGTAAGGGATATATGAAACACGCTGTTTGAAAGTTAGTCGGGCCAACACACGAAGAAACAACAACAAACGTGTAGCCAAACAGCATTAGGCGTATGACGGCGGAGGGGAGAGAACGAGCGAGAGGGAGGTTTGAAGAAAGACTGCAGGAATAGAGATGAGACACAGTACAGAAGAGAAAAGTGACCACGTTAATATTAGGAAAGCTTTCCAGCGGGAAGGCCTGAAAACACACGGGTGTTGCTTTGATTCAGGTTCACACGTGAGGAACTCTGCTTAAATGTCATTAGCCACGTTTCCATTGGGTCAAGTATATTTATATAGCGCTTTTCACAAGACAGATTATCAAAGCAGCTTCACAGTATCAATCAAAACAACAGAACAATGTTCGTTTCTTAGTGGAAAAACATCCACGTTTGGTAGAGCTGATCAAGGGCATTAATGATTGGTTAATAAATTTGAATATCCCCAAATGAGCAAGCCAAAGGCAACAATTTCCCTTTAAATTGCGCAAATTGAAACTGCAAATTGAAAATACGCCCAATGGAAACACATCAATATTGTAAAAACTCACATTTATCGCAAAAAAGTTTTTACGCTCGCATGTGGAGGTTTATCAGGCAATTCGAAAAGGAATATTTCACAAAACTGCAATGTAAACAGTTTTTGTGCATTTACAGTCGCCTGACGTAGATGATGCGGTGTGATTGGACAGAAGACGAGAGAAAGTTCTTTATTAAACTCATAAAAGACACAAGAATTACAGGAACACGGGACTCTAAACCTCAAAGAAACGCCACAATTTATCAAGACCCTCTGTCACAGTGTCTGGTTGTGTTTCCCTGGGTTATCAGTAGAGGTCCTCGTTCTCACAGTGTCATTCACATTTACTACATTTCCCAGCATTCTAGTCTGTCACTCATCTAATTATCACACTCAGCTGTATCCCGTCACCTTGTTAGTACTGCGTGTATATATTCCCTTTCTGTGTCAGTGTTTGTTATGGAGTCCTTGTTTGATATTCCCACACTCCTGTTTGCTGCCTGTTTCTTGTTTGTGTCTTTGGATTGATTTTTGGATTTTTGACCATTTGCCTGAACTGACTGTGAGTACGGATTTCCCTAATAAACTGCGCTTGGATCTAAACCTTTTCTCGTGTGTGTCGTGACAGAAGGACTCCGTCATGCAAAGATCCAGCAGTGCGGGATTCCGTAACCCTCCTTCTAATAATGGAGGAGGAAGGGGACCACAAAGAGAAGGTTCGCAGACCGGGGAGGAAGAGCCCCGATTAAACATCTTCCAGTGTTTCGCCTTATGGGCCCGGCAGACTGAGGAAGCTGCGGCAGCTAGATCTCCAGTGACCACGTCCATCAGAGATGGTGAGTTGTTCGAGGGGACTCATCTGGCAAAATTCTCCGGGACTCGGGGAGGTCGCAGGGGAGGAGGTGGTCGACAAATCCCACGACACCGTCCTCCGGCTTGCTATGTTCCTGATCCGGAACCGCTGGTTTATTCCAGCTCAAGACCCACGTCACTGGTTCCGTCCCGCACTAATCCACCACCGTGGGTCTCAGCTAGCACTAAGCCCTCATTATTGGTCCCGTCCAGCACAAGATCCTCGCTGCTGGTCCCGCACAGCACAAGGTCATCACCGCTGGTCCCGTCCATCAGAGAGCCTTCGCAGCTGGTCCCGCCCAGCACAGGGCCGTCATCGCGGGTTCCGTCCTGCATAAAGCCCCCGCCGCTGGGTTCACCCAGTCCTAGATCCTCGCTGCTGGTCCTGTCCAGCACTGAGCCTACACCTCGCCATCAAGGACGGAGGAGGAGAGGAAGGATTGCTTACCTCCCCAACGCCCCGGTTGGTCGTTCCCGAACAGCCTGCTGTCATCATGGAGGTCGTCCCTGTACAGCCCGCTGTCGTCTCGATGGTCGTCCCTGTACAGCCCGCTGTCGTCCCAGAGACCATCCCAGAACTACTCACGTCATGCCTGCCCAGCCAGAGACTGTTCACGTCACGTCTGCCCAGTTAGAGACGGATCAGGAGATACCCAGTCTCGCAGAGAGGGATATACTGAGCGACTATTTGGAGCGTTTGGCTCGGATCCTGGACATGCCAGTGTCTGCTGTCCCTGAGCCGGAGCCAGTGTCTGCTGTGCCGGAGCCGGAGCCAGTGTCTGCTGTGCCGGAGCCGGAGCCAGTGTCTGCTGTGCCGGAGCCGGAGCCAGTGTCTGCTGTGCCGGAGCCGGAGCCATTGCCTCTTCCAGAGCCGGAGCCAGTGCCTGTTCCGGAGCCAGTGCCTGTTCCTGAGCCGGAGCCAGTGCCTGTTCCAGAGCCGGAGCCAGTGCCTGTTCCTGAGCCGGAGCCAGTGCCTGTTCCAGAGCCGGAGCCAGTGCCTGTTCCAGAGCCGGAGCCAGTGCCTGTTCCAGAGCCGGAGCCAGTGCCTGTTCCAGAGCCGGAGCCAGTGCCTGTTCCAGAGCCGGAGCCAGTGCCTGTTCCAGAGCCGGAGCCAGTGCCTGTTCCAGAGCCGGAGCCAGTGCCTGTTCCAGAGCCGGAGCCAGTGCCTGTTCCAGAGCCGGAGCCAGTGCCTGTTCCAGAGCCGGAGCCAGTGCCTGTTCCAGAGCCGGAGCCAGTGCCTGTTCCAGAGCCGGAGCCAGTGCCTGTTCCAGAGCCGGAGCCAGTGCCTGTTCCAGAGCCGGAGCCAGCGTCTGTTTCTGTGTTTGTGTCTGTCCTTGTGGCCGTTACTGTTCTAGTGGCGGTTCCTGAGCCGGTGTCCGCTGTTCCTGAGCCGGTGTCCGCTGTTCCTGAGCCGGAGCCCGCTGTTCCTGAGCCGGAGCCAGTGCCAGTGTCTGTTCCAGAGCCGGAGCCAGTGCCAGTGTCTGTTCCAGAGCCGGAGCCAGTGCCAGTGTCTGTTCCAGAGCCGGAGCCAGTGCCAGTGTCTGTTCCAGAGCCGGAGACAGTGTCTGTTCCAGAGCCGGAGCCAGAGCCAGTGTCTGTTCCAGAGCCGGAGCCAGAGCCAGTGTCTGTTCCAGAGCCGGAGCCAGAGCCAGTGTCTGTTCCAGAGCCAGTGTCTGTTCCAGAGCCAGTGTCTGTTCCAGAGCCGGAGCCAGTGCCAGTGTCTGTTCCAGAGCCGGATCTGGAGCCAGTGCCAGCGTCTGTTCCAGAGCCGGAGCCAGAGCCAGTGTCTGTTCCAGAGCCGGAGCCAGTGCCAGTGTCTGTTCCAGAGCCGGAGCCAGTACCATTGTCTGTTCCAGAGCCGGAGCCAGTGTCTGTTCCAGAGCCGGAGCCAGTGTCTGTTCCAGAGCCGGAGCCAGTGTCTGTTCCAGAGCCGGAGCCAGTGTCTGTTCCAGAGCCGGAGCCAGTGTCTGTTCCAGAGCCGGAGCCAGTGTCTGTTCCAGAGCCGGAGCCAGTGTCTGTTCCAGAGCCGGAGCCAGTGTCTGTTCCAGAGCCGGAGCCAGTGTCTGTTCCAGAGCCGGAGCCAGTGTCTGTTCCAGAGCCGGAGCCAGTGTCAGTGTCTGTTCCAGAGCCGGAGCCAGTGTCAGTGTCTGTTCCAGAGCCGGAGCCAGTGCCAGTGTCTGTTCCAGAGCCGGAGCCAGTGCCAGTGTCTGTTCCAGAGCCGGAGCCAGTGTCTGTTCCAGAGCCAGATCCGGAGCCAGTGCCAGCGTCTGTTCCAGAGCCGGAGCCAGTACCATTGTCTGTTCCAGAGCCAGATCCGGAGCCAGTACCATTGTCTGTTCCAGAGCCAGATCCGGAGCCAGTGCCATTGTCTGTTCCAGAGCCGGAGCCAGTGCCAGTGTCTGTTCCAGAGCCGGAGCCAGTGCCAGTGTCTGTTCCAGAGCCGGAGCCAGTGTCTGTTCCAGAGCCGGAGCCAGTGCCAGTGTCTGTTCCAGAGCCAGATCCGGAGCCAGTACCATTGTCTGTTCCAGAGCCAGATCCGGAGCCAGTGCCAGCGTCTGTTCCAGAGCCGGAGCCAGTACCATTGTCTGTTCCAGAGCCGGAGCCAGTGTCAGCGTCTGTTCCAGAGCCGGAGCCAGTGCCAGCGTCTGTTCCAGAGCCGGAGCCAGTGCCAGCGTCTGTTCCAGAGCCGGAGCCAGTGCCAGCGTCTGTTCCAGAGCCGGAGCCAGTGTCTGTTCCAGAGCCGGAGCCAGTGCCAGTGTCTGTTCCAGAGCCGGAGCCAGTGTCTGTTCCAGAGCCGGAGCCGGAGCCAGTGCCAGTGTCTGTTCCAGAGCCGGAGCCAGTGCCAGTGTCTGTTCCAGAGCCGGAGCTATTGTCTGTTCCAAAGCCGGAGCCGGAGCCAGTGCCAGTTTCTGTTCCAGAGCCGGAGCCAGAGCCAGTGTCTGTTCCAGAGCCGGAGCCAGTGCCGGACACTGTTCCAGACCGGAGCCAGTGCCAGTGTCTGTTCCGGAGCCGGAGCCGTAATTTCGCAATAGTTTTTTTATTGACATTTAGAAAATATCGCAAAAGTTTTGCGCAAATCTGTAATGGAAACGCGGCTATTGTTTGTTTGGAGCTGCTGGACTGTTGGCAACTAACAAACTAACTCTCGTTTGTAATTATATTGTGTAGGCCTACTGTGTTTTTTTTATTTATTTATTTTTTTTTTTTTTTTATACTGAACCACTGTGACGACAGCCTTTCCTTGGGCATTTCAGAACATAAAAAACACATTTCAAATGCTGTGCAACAAGACCGGTCCGTCCCATCCCATTTATGTGCATCGATGAATTTATTCGGTAAATGTATTTCCCATCATAGTTTATGCGCATGTTTTTGATAAAAAAGTTTATCCGACTCAATTGAGTGCATATGTTTTAAATAGAATTTATGTGCATTTTAGCGTTTCCATCCAGCGTTTTATATGCAATATCCCAAAATGCACATAAAAATAGGTGGTTGGAAACAAAGCTAATCCTCTTCAAACTGCTCCATTCATTCCTCCTTCTGAGGCAGAGTAAAGAAAAGATGATTGCTCACGGACAGCGAGCGGTGAGGAGCCAATTTACATCCGTGACCTTTAGGATTCACAAGAAGATAACTGAGCCATTCCACATGCGAGGACAGTCTCTCTGTGAATTTCATCAGCAATTAAGATGAGTCGTAAATTACAAGGACAGCTTCATGAGGGCTTCCGGGGGATGGTGATATTTTACTCCGGTGAATATGGTGAAACACACACGAGAGACGCAGATAACAGACGCTAATGGAGGACACCTGTGGAATAGAGGAACACAGAAACATAGAAACCTGTTCTGTCTCGCGTTTGTCCAAGTAGAAATAGACAAAAGATCATCATAGTGGATTATAAAAGCTGATTAACATTCCAGTCCTTGATGGAGCACAGTTACACATTGTTGCATCACTAGACAAAAGCGCAATATTGACTACAAAGTGAGAAACGTAATGTCCAGGCGTTTCGTTTATTTTTTGTCTGCATGACTTTGTCTTTTAAGTGTACCGTTTCATTTTCATAGGTGTCTCAAAGCACACATGCACAAAATTCCTCTCCAAAAGCAATACAATTGCAATTTATAGATGAATTAGGAGCTTTACTGTCATAAGAGAACTGTTCTGCAGTCAGTTCCTCATACGGATCACATTAATGGCCATATTTTGCTCATAACGTTTTTCTGCTGGTGGTGGTGTTACTCAAAAACAAGACTGCATTTAAGATATGATGTTATTTCATATAAAATGTCATTAAACCTAGGCATTGATTTTGTTCTTGCGGCATTATTGAGACGCTCCAGTAAATCCCAGTGGCTCACGATTATATTTAAAATGTTCGTCACATGGCAAAACTGTGCTAGCTGACATGAACAGAGCTTATGCCCAAAATATTATATCCTCTCCTTGCATGTTGTTCACTTTTCTATTTACTATAACACTTTTTTTTTTCTTCTCAATTCAGTAAGCATAGATAAGCTTGTTGAAATGCATAAATCACTGGTGTATGCTTGCTAAATGTCACAAAAAGCAGCCTTGAAAAATATTACCACTAAACACTGTGACCCATTCTCCAATGTAATTTAATAAAACCATGAGCTTAACAGAGGCTTAATAGCAAGGGCTGTATAATTACCATGGGGATCTGGTTTGGAGTAACATACAGTAGTGGTGTAACCTAAACCCTCGAGTGAATGAAGCGATGGTTTTTATTTCCTATCAGAGAATCTGCGAGTCTCAGTTTGGAGAAGCCAAAGAACACCATGGCTGCCAACTGTTCAACATGGTGGGAATCATTGACACTAAGCTGTCATCTTTTGGGACTCATTAAGTTTAATGGTTACTCTGCATGTTGTATAACAGAGAACTTAAATGTCTAACGACTCAAAGAACATCTGCTGAAGACGGGGAATTTTCTTATAGAGTTCTTCAATCGCCCGTCTGCGGTCATTATTAAGGAAATATGCATCAGAAATTATATATTTTAGTGATGAATTAAAGCATCAATTTTTAGTCAAATGTATTATGAAGTCGAGGCATGCTGGCACACCAAAATAATACTCAAATATAGTTGCAAGTTGGAGCTCAATCATTAAAGAAACTAAATGTGCCTAAAATTACATTTATTAAAGGATTACTTCACTTCAGAATTAAAATTTCCTGATAATTTACTCTCCTCATAATCAAACTCTAATCAATTTAACAATACTATTACAACATTGTTTTCCTGTTATCTCTCTAAAGCTGCTTTGAAACAATTTGTATTGTAAAAAGCGCTATATAAATAAAGGTGACTTGACTTGACTTGACTCATCCAAGATGTTCAATTCTTTCTTACTTCAGCCGAACAGAAATGAATGTTTTTGAGGAGAACGCTCCAGTATTCCTCCATATAGTGACTCCAATGGTCCAAAGACTGGCCGAGTGCAAAGACTCACGATGAAAAACAACGATGTTGGACGATTTTGAAGTTGGAGGAGAAAAAGAGATGGAGTTTATTACCCATTTCTACATTTTCCTGCTACGTAACGAGTGATGTTTCCAATGTGATGATGTAATGCGTGAATTCGTGGATGTGCAAGACCAGCATTAGTGGTTAAAAGTATATAAATGTGTATTGTGTTATAAATGTCGCTGGTTTGTGTAGATGAGACTCTTATTCCTCGGCTGGATCGTGTCGAGACTTTGAAGCTGCACTGAAACTCACATCTGGACCTTCGACCCGTTGGACCATTGAAGACACTATATGGAGGAAATCCTCAAAAACCTTCATTTCTTTTCCACTGAAAAAAGACATGAACATCTTGGATGACGTGGAGGAGAGTAAATTATAAGTGTAAGTGTAGTAGTAAGTGAACGACTGCTTTAAGGGCACAAAGCCAAGAACACTGACACAGTACTGTTGAATGATTTTAGGGATGTCAGGTATTGTGAAGCAGACTCAGATTCCTTGTGTCCCGTCCTTCATTATCCTGATCCAGACACTGTTAGGTCTTTCATATGTATGGATAACCGCGTGTGTCTCTCGTGTCACGGTGTCTTCGTGACCGCGGTCATCAAACGCACCACTGCAGAGGTCACCGGGGTCAGTCCTCCGGTTCCAGGGCTTCTCAGAGTCATCACATTCACATCTGTTTTCCCTGCATGTCCTGTGATAGAAAAGAGAACGCCAGCCGGAGGAGGGGATCTACTGAGTAAACAGAACGAGGCTGAGCTGTAATTGAGTCTCCATATAAACACATGATTCAGTGTTTCATCAGACAAGCTGTGCTGTTGACAATATGGATCAATCGATTTTCATTAATTTTCATTTTGACAAACTGATATCGATTCTTAAATCCTATAACAGACCTTTTAGCCTATGCTTTTTTCTGTTGATGTGTGAACAAAACTTCATTACTTGTAGAGCATCTGCAATCCAATAATCTGCCATCATTAAGCTTTGTACTTTGTTACTTTTGATATGAAAAAATCTTGGTCAACCAAGGTTGTTTTAAATGTGCTTTATAAATAAAATAAACTTGAAACTTAATGAAAAAAAACACTTTATTTTGATGGTCCTCTTTAGACATTCTGTTGACTATAAGTAACTTTGATCCTACAGAAGTGATGTCTGGAGGGGATATTTTGTTTTAATGACCCTACAAGTTCAATTAAACCAGGAAAATATGAGGAAAATATTTTCTATTCTGTAAATAATTTAAATATGAGGGAAGATCAAAACACTTAAGTTGGTTAAGGTGTTTATCTGACAGTTGTTAGGCGCGGCTCCTTTAAGTCTTGTCAGTAAACGCCCACTGTTATGATTGGCTAATAACATCAGTATCAACGCCCACTCACTTTTGCACGTTTTGAAAACATTATCCATATAAAACCATTATTTACAGACAAAGCATTATGAACTCATTTACTACAGTTTGTGATGAAGCTGTTGTCAGGTTCAATACAGTCGCTGCTTCATCTGTCAACACAAGTTTCTTTGCCAACACTCCATTACACTGTGCGTCGATTACGAAACAAAATGCTGCGAACAAACATATAATCCTGTGACGTGATCTGAGACGCCATTAAAATAAACCATCCAAATGTTTCCTGACGGAAGGATCCTTCTGAAGTCTCAACGAGCGTTTCTTTACGCTTACATTTGTCGTGTTGTCGACAGAATCAACCGTGTGGATTTACTGTATACTGTATCAGTGTATCACTGTCAGTCATTATAATCTGAACACACATCTGTATACTGTATCAGTGTATCAGTCAGTCATTATAATCTGAACACACATCTGTATACTGTATCAGTGTATCAGTCAGTCATTATAATCTGAACACACATCTGTATACTGTATCAGTGTATCAGTGTCAGTCATTATAATCTGAACACACATCTGTATACTGTATCAGTGTATCAGAGTCAGTCATTATAATCTGAACACACATCTGTATACTGTATCAGTGTATCAGTCAGTCATTATAATCTGAACACACATCTGTATACTGTATCAGTGTATCAGTCAGTCATTATAATCTGAACACACATCTGTATACTGTATCAGTGTATCACTGTCAGTCATTATAATCTGAACACACATCTGTATACTGTATCAGTGTATCAGTCAGTCATTATAATCTGAACACACATCTGTATACTGTATCAGTGTATCACTGTCAGTCATTATAATCTGAACACACATCTGTATACTGTATCAGTGTATCAGCGTCAGTCATTATAATCTGAACACACATCTGTATACTGTATCAGTGTATCAGTCAGTCATTATAATCTGAACACACATCTGTATACTGTATCAGTGTATCAGCGTCAGTCATTATAATCTGAACACACATCTGTATACTGTATCAGTGTATCAGCGTCAGTCATTATAATCTGAACACACATCTGTATACTGTATCAGTGTATCAGAGTCAGTCATTATAATCTGAACACACATCTGTATACTGTATCAGTGTATCAGTCAGTCATTATAATCTGAACACACATCTGTATACTGTATCAGTGTATCAGTCAGTCATTATAATCTGAACACACATCTGTATACTGTATCAGTGTATCAGAGTCAGTCATTATAATCTGAACACACATCTGTATACTGTATCAGTGTATCAGTCAGTCATTATAATCTGAACACACATCTGTATACTGTATCAGTGTATCAGAGTCAGTCATTATAATCTGAACACACATCTGTATACTGTATCAGTGTATCAGTGTCAGTCATTATAATCTGAACACACATCTGTATACTGTATCAGTGTATCACTGTCAGTCATTATAATCTGAACACACATCTGTATACTGTATCAGTGTATCAGTCATTATAATCTGAACACACATCTGTATACTGTATCAGTGTCAGTCATTATAATCTGAACACACATCTGTATACTGTATCAGTGTATCAGAGTCAGTCATTATAATCTGAACACACATCTGTATACTGTATCAGTGTATCAGTCAGTCATTATAATCTGAACACACATCTGTATACTGTATCAGTGTATCAGTCATTATAATCTGAACACACATCTGTATACTGTATCAGTGTCAGTCATTATAATCTGAACACACATCTGTATACTGTATCAGTGTATCAGTGTCAGTCATTATAATCTGAACACACATCTGTATACTGTATCAGTGTATCAGTCAGTCATTATAATCTGAACACACATCTGTATACTGTATCAGTGTATCAGCGTCAGTCATTATAATCTGAACACACATCTGTATACTGTATCAGTGTATCAGCGTCAGTCATTATAATCTGAACACACATCTGTATACTGTATCAGTGTATCAGCGTCAGTCATTATAATCTGAACACACATCTGTATACTGTATCAGTGTATCAGTCAGTCATTATAATCTGAACACACATCTGTATACTGTATCAGTGTATCAGTCAGTCATTATAATCTGAACACACATCTGTATACTGTATCAGTGTATCAGAGTCAGTCATTATAATCTGAACACACATCTGTATACTGTATCAGTGTATCAGTCAGTCATTATAATCTGAACACACATCTGTATACTGTATCAGTGTATCAGTGTCAGTCATTATAATCTGAACACACATCTGTATACTGTATCAGTGTATCAGTCAGTCATTATAATCTGAACACACATCTGTATACTGTATCAGTGTATCAGTCAGTCATTATAATCTGAACACACATCTGTATACTGTATCAGTGTATCAGTCAGTCATTATAATCTGAACACACATCTGTATACTGTATCAGTGTATCAGTGTCAGTCATTATAATCTGAACACACATCTGTATACTGTATCAGTGTATCAGTGTCAGTCATTATAATCTGAACACACATCTGTATACTGTATCAGTGTATCAGCGTCAGTCATTATAATCTGAACACACATCTGTATACTGTATCAGTGTATCAGTGTCAGTCATTATAATCTGAACACACATCTGTATACTGTATCAGTGTATCAGAGTCAGTCATTATAATCTGAACACACATCTGTATACTGTATCAGTGTATCAGTGTCAGTCATTATAATCTGAACACACATCTGTATACTGTATCAGTGTATCAGAGTCAGTCATTATAATCTGAACACACATCTGTATACTGTATCAGTGTATCAGTGTCAGTCATTATAATCTGAACACACATCTGTATACTGTATCAGTGTATCACTGTCAGTCATTATAATCTGAACACACATCTGTATACTGTATCAGTGTATCAGAGTCAGTCATTATAATCTGAACACACATCTGTATACTGTATCAGTGTATCAGTCAGTCATTATAATCTGAACACACATCTGTATACTGTATCAGTGTATCAGTCATTATAATCTGAACACACATCTGTATACTGTATCAGTGTCAGTCATTATAATCTGAACACACATCTGTATACTGTATCAGTGTATCAGTGTCAGTCATTATAATCTGAACACACATCTGTATACTGTATCAGTGTATCAGTCAGTCATTATAATCTGAACACACATCTGTATACTGTATCAGTGTATCAGTCAGTCATTATAATCTGAACACACATCTGTATACTGTATCAGTGTATCAGTCATTATAATCTGAACACACATCTGTATACTGTATCAGTGTCAGTCATTATAATCTGAACACACATCTGTATACTGTATCAGTGTATCAGTCAGTCATTATAATCTGAACACACATCTGTATACTGTATCAGTGTATCAGAGTCAGTCATTATAATCTGAACACACATCTGTATACTGTATCAGTGTATCAGTCAGTCATTATAATCTGAACACACATCTGTATACTGTATCAGTGTATCAGAGTCAGTCATTATAATCTGAACACACATCTGTATACTGTATCAGTGTATCAGTCAGTCATTATAATCTGAACACACATCTGTATACTGTATCAGTGTATCAGTGTCAGTCATTATAATCTGAACACACATCTGTATACTGTATCAGTGTATCAGTCAGTCATTATAATCTGAACACACATCTGTATACTGTATCAGTGTATCAGTCAGTCATTATAATCTGAACACACATCTGTATACTGTATCAGTGTATCAGTCAGTCATTATAATCTGAACACACATCTGTATACTGTATCAGTGTATCAGTGTCAGTCATTATAATCTGAACACACATCTGTATACTGTATCAGTGTATCAGTGTCAGTCATTATAATCTGAACACACATCTGTATACTGTATCAGTGTATCAGCGTCAGTCATTATAATCTGAACACACATCTGTATACTGTATCAGTGTATCAGTGTCAGTCATTATAATCTGAACACACATCTGTATACTGTATCAGTGTATCAGTGTCAGTCATTATAATCTGAACACACATCTGTATACTGTATCAGTGTATCAGCGTCAGTCATTATAATCTGAACACACATCTGTATACTGTATCAGTGTATCACTGTCAGTCATTATAATCTGAACACACATCTGTATACTGTATCAGTGTATCAGTGTCAGTCATTATAATCTGAACACACATCTGTATACTATATCAGTGTATCAGCGTCAGTCATTATAATCTGAACACACATCTGTATACTGTATCAGTGTATCAGCGTCAGTCATTATAATCTGAACACACATCTGTATACTGTATCAGTGTATCAGCGTCAGTCATTATAATCTGAACACACATCTGTATACTGTATCAGTGTATCAGTGTCAGTCATTATAATCTGAACACACATCTGTATACTGTATCAGTGTATCAGCGTCAGTCATTATAATCTGAACACACATCTGTATACTGTATCAGTGTATCAGAGTCAGTCATTATAATCTGAACACACATCTGTATACTGTATCAGTGTATCACTGTCAGTCATTATAATCTGAACACACATCTGTATACTGTATCAGTGTATCAGTGTCAGTCATTATAATCTGAACACACATCTGTATACTGTATCAGTGTATCAGTGTCAGTCATTATAATCTGAACACACATCTGTATACTGTATCAGTGTATCACTGTCAGTCATTATAATCTGAACACACATCTGTATACTGTATCTGTGTATCACTGTCAGTCATTATAATCTGAACACACATCTGTATACTGTATCAGTGTATCAGAGTCAGTCATTATAATCTGAACACACATCTGTATACTGTATCAGTGTATCACTGTCAGTCATTATAATCTGAACACACATCTGTATACTGTATCAGTGTATCAGAGTCAGTCATTATAATCTGAACACACATCTGTATACTGTATCAGTGTATCAGTGTCAGTCATTATAATCTGAACACACATCTGTATACTGTATCAGTGTATCAGTGTCAGTCATTATAATCTGAACACACATCTGTATACTGTATCTGTGTATCAGTGTCAGTCATTATAATCTGAACACACATCTGTATACTGTATCTAAGTATCAGTGTCAGTCATTATAATCTGAACACACATCTGTATACTGTATCAGTGTATCACTGTCAGTCATTATAATCTGAACACACATCTGTATACTGTATCAGTGTATCAGTGTCAGTCATTATAATCTGAACACACATCTGTATACTGTATCAGTGTATCAGTGTCAGTCATTATAATCTGAACACACATCTGTATACTGTATCAGTGTATCAGAGTCAGTCATTATAATCTGAACACACATCTGTATACTGTATCAGTGTCAGTCATTATAATCTGAACACACATCTGTATACTGTATCAGTGTATCAGAGTCAGTCATTATAATCTGAACACACATCTGTATACTGTATCAGTGTATCAGTCAGTCATTATAATCTGAACACACATCTGTATACTGTATCAGTGTATCAGCGTCAGTCATTATAATCTGAACACACATCTGTATACTGTATCAGTGTATCAGTGTCAGTCATTATAATCTGAACACACATCTGTATACTGTATCAGTGTATCAGTGTCAGTCATTATAATCTGAACACACATCTGTATACTGTATCAGTGTATCAGTGTCAGTCATTATAATCTGAACACACATCTGTATACTGTATCAGTGTATCAGTGTCAGTCATTATAATCAGAACACACATCTGTATACTGTATCAGTGTATCAGCGTCAGTCATTATAATCTGAACACACATCTGTATACTGTATCAGTGTATCAGAGTCAGTCATTATAATCTGAACACACATCTGTATACTGTATCAGTGTATCAGTGTCAGTCATTATAATCTGAACACACATCTGTATACTGTATCAGTGTATCAGAGTCAGTCATTATAATCTGAACACACATCTGTATACTGTCTCAGTGTATCAGTGTCAGTCATTATAATCTGACCACACATCTGTATACTGTATCAGTGTATCAGTCAGTCATTATAATCTGAACACACATCTGTATACTGTATCAGTGTATCAGCGTCAGTCATTATAATCTGAACACACATCTGTATACTGTATCAGTGTATCAGCGTCAGTCATTATAATCTGAACACACATCTGTATACTGTATCTGTGTATCAGTCAGTCATTATAATCTGAGCACACATCTGTATACTGTATCAGTGTATCAGTGTCAGTCATTATAATCTGAGAACACACATCTGTATACTGTATCAGTGTATCAGTGTATCAGTCAGTCATTATAATCTGAACACACATCTGTATACTGTATCAGTGTATCAGCGTCAGTCATTATAATCTGAACACACATCTGTATACTGTATCAGTGTATCAGTGTCAGTCATTATAATCTGAACACACATCTGTATACTGTATCTGTGTATCAGTCAGTCAATATAATCTGAACACACATCTGTATACTGTATCAGTGTATCACTGTCAGTCATTATAATCTGAACACACATCTGTATACTGTATCAGTGTCAGTCATTATAATCTGAACACACATCTGTATACTGTATCAGTGTATCAGAGTCAGTCATTATAATCTGAACACATATCTGTATACTGTATCTGTGTATCAGTGTCAGTCATTATAATCTGAAAACACATCTGTATACTGTATCAGTGTATCAGCGTCAGTCATTATAATCTGAACACACATCTGTATACTGTATCAGTGTATCAGTGTCAGTCATTATAATCTGAACACACATCTGTATACTGTATCAGTGTATCAGTGTCAGTCACTATAATCTGAATACACATCTGTATACTGTATCAGTGTATCAGAGTCAGTCATTATAATCTGAACACACATCTGTATACTGTATCAGTGTGTCAGTGTCAGTCATTATAATCTGAACACACATCTTTATACTGTATCAGTGTATCAGCGTCAGTCATTATAATCTGAACACACATCTGTATACTGTATCAGTGTATCAGCGTCAGTCATTATAATCTGAACACACATCTGTATACTGTATCAGTCATTATAATCTGAACACACATCTGTATACTGTATCACTGTATCAGTCAGTCATTATAATCTGAACACACATCTGTATACTGTATCAGTGTATCAGTGTCAGTCATTATAATCTGAACACACATCTGTAGACTGTATCAGTGTCAGTCAGTCATAATTTGAACACACATCTGTATACTGTATCAGTGTATCAGTGTCAGTCATTATAATCTGAACACACATCTGTATACTGTATCAGTGTATCAGTGTCAGTCATTATAATCTGAACACACATCTGTATACTGTATCACTGTATCAGTGTCAGTCATTATAATCTGAACACACATCTGTATACTGTATCAGTGTATCAGTGTCAGTCATTATAATCTGAACACACATCTGTATACTGTATCACTGTATCAGTGTCAGTCATGATAATCTGAACACACATCTGTATACTGTATCAGTGTCAGTCAGTCATAATCTGAACACACATATGTATACTGTATCAGTCAGTCATAATATGAACACACATCTGTATACTGTATCAGTGTCAGTCAGTCATAATCTGAACACAAATCTGTATACTGTATCAGTGTCAGTCATTATAATCTGAACACACATCTGTATACTGTATCACTGTATCAGTGTCAGTCATTATAATCTGAACACACATCTGTATACTGTATCAGTGTATCAGAGTCAGTCATTATAATCTGAACACACATCTGTATACTGTATCAGTGTCAGTCATTATAATCTGAACACACATCTGTATACTGTATCAGTGTATCAGAGTCAGTCATTATAATCTGAACACACATCTGTATACTGTATCAGTGTATCAGTGTCAGTCATTATAATCTGAACACACATCTGTATACTGTATCAGTGTCAGTCATTATAATCTGAACACACATCTGTATACTGTATCAGTGTATCAGTGTCAGTCATTATAATCTGAACACACATCTGTATACTGTATCAGTGTCAGTCATTAAAATCTGAACACACATCTGTATACTGTATCAGTGTATCAGAGTCAGTCATTATAATCTGAACACACATCTGTATACTGTATCTGTGTATCAGCGTCAGTCATTATAATCTGAACACACATCTGTATACTGTATCAGTGTATCAGCGTCAGTCATTATAATCTGAACACACATCTGTATACTGTATCAGTGTATCAGAGTCAGTCATTATAATCTGAACACACATCTGTATACTGTATCAGTGTATCAGCGTCAGTCATTATAATCTGAACACACATCTGTATACTGTATCAGTGTATCAGCGTCAGTCATTATAATCTGAACACACATCTGTATACTGTATCAGTGTATCAGTGTCAGTCATTATAATCTGAACACACATCTGTATACTGTATCAGTGTATCAGTGTCAGTCATTATAATCTGAACACACATCTGTATACTGTATCAGTGTATCAGTGTCAGTCATTATAATCTGAACACACATCTGTATACTGTATCAGTGTATCAGTGTCAGTCATTATAATCTGAACACACATCTGTATACTGTATCAGTGTCAGTCATTATAATCTGAACACACATCTGTATACTGTATCAGTGTATCAGAGTCAGTCATTATAATCTGAACACACATCTGTATACTGTATCAGTGTATCATTGTCAGTCATTATAATCTGAACACACATCTGTATACTGTATCAGTGTATCAGTCAGTCATTATAATCTGAACACACATCTGTATACTGTATCAGTGTATCAGTCAGTCATTATAATCTGAACACACATCTGTATACTGTATCAGTGTATCAGTCAGTCATTATAATCTCAACACACATCTGTATACTGTATCAGTGTATCAGTCAGTCATTACAATCTCAACACACATCTGTATACTGTATCAGTGTCAGTCATTATAATCTGAACACACATCTGTATACTGTATCAGTGTATCAGTCAGTCATTATAATCTCAACACACATCTGTATACTGTATCAGTGTATCAGTCAGTCATTATAATCTGAACACACATCTGTATACTGTATCAGTGTATCAGTCAGTCATTATAATCTCAACACACATCTGTATACTGTATCAGTGTCAGTCATTATAATCTGAACACACATCTGTATACTGTATCAGTGTATCAGTGTCAGTCATTATAATCTGAACACACATCTGTATACTGTATCAGTGTCAGTCATTATAATCTGAACACACATCTGTATACTGTATCAGTGTATCAGTGTCAGTCATTATAATCTGAACACACATCTGTATACTGTATCAGTGTCAGTCATTATAATCTGAACACACATCTGTATACTGTATCAGTGTATCAGAGTCAGTCATTATAATCTGAACACACATCTGTATACTGTATCAGTGTATCAGTCAGTCATTATAATCTGAACACACATCTGTATACTGTATCAGTGTATCAGTGTCAGTCATTATAATCTGAACACACATCTGTATACTGTATCAGTGTATCAGTGTCAGTCATTATAATCTGAACACACATCTGTATACTGTATCAGTGTATCAGCGTCAGTCATTATAATCTGAACACACATCTGTATACTGTATCAGTGTATCAGAGTCAGTCATTATAATCTGAACACACATCTGTATACTGTATCAGTGTATCACTGTCAGTCATTATAATCTGAACACACATCTGTATTCTGTATCAGTGTATCAGTGTCAGTCATTATAATCTGAACACACATCTGTATACTGTATCAGTGTATCACTGTCAGTCATTATAATCTGAACACACATCTGTATACTGTATCTGTGTATCAGAGTCAGTCATTATAATCTGAACACACATCTGTATACTGTATCAGTGTATCAGCGTCAGTCATTATAATCTGAACACACATCTGTATACTGTATCAGTGTATCAGAGTCAGTCATTATAATCTGAACACACATCTGTATACTGTATCAGTGTATCAGCGTCAGTCATTATAATCTGAAAACACATCTGTATACTGTATCAGTGTATCAGTGTCAGTCATTATAATCTGAACACACATCTGTATACTGTATCAGTGTATCAGTGTCAGTCATTATAATCTGAACACACATCTGTATACTGTATCAGTGTATCAGCGCCAGTCATTATAATCTGAACACACATCTGTATACTGTATCAGTGTATCAGAGTCAGTCATTATAATCTGAACACACATCTGTATACTGTATCAGTGTATCACTGTCAGTCATTATAATCTGAACACACATCTGTATTCTGTATCAGTGTATCAGTGTCAGTCATTATAATCTGAACACACATCTGTATACTGTATCAGTGTATCACTGTCAGTCATTATAATCTGAACACACATCTGTATACTGTATCTGTGTATCAGAGTCAGTCATTATAATCTGAACACACATCTGTATACTGTATCAGTGTATCAGCGTCAGTCATTATAATCTGAACACACATCTGTATACTGTATCAGTGTATCAGAGTCAGTCATTATAATCTGAACACACATCTGTATACTGTATCAGTGTATCAGAGTCAGTCATTATAATCTGAACACACATCTGTATACTGTATCAGTGTATCAGTCAGTCATTATAATCTGAACACACATCTGTATACTGTATCAGTGTATCAGTGTCAGTCATTATAATCTGAACACACATCTGTATTCTGTATCAGTGTATCAGTGTCAGTCATTATAATCTGAACACACATCTGTATACTGTATCTGTGTATCAGTCAGTCATTATAATCTGAACACACATCTGTATACTGTATCAGTGTATCACTGTCAGTCATTATAATCTGAACACACATCTGTATACTGTATCAGTGTATCAGTGTCAGTCATTATAATCTGAACACACATCTGTATACTCTATCTGTGTATCAGTCAGTCATTATAATCTGAACACACATCTGTATACTGTATCAGTGTATCACTGTCAGTCATTATAATCTGAACACACATCTGTATACTGTATCAGTGTATCAGTCATTATAATCTGAACACACATCTGTATACTGTATCAGTGTCAGTCATTATAATCTGAACACACATCTGTATACTGTATCAGTGTATCAGAGTCAGTCATTATAATCTGAACACACATCTGTATACTGTATCAGTGTCAGTCATTATAATCTGAACACACATCTGTATACTGTATCAGTGTATCAGAGTCAGTCATTATAATCTGAACACACATCTGTATACTGTATCAGTGTATCAGTGTCAGTCATTATAATCTGAACACACATCTGTATACTGTATCAGTGTCAGTCATTATAATCTGAACACACATCTGTATACTGTATCAGTGTATCAGAGTCAGTCATTATAATCTGAACACACATCTGTATACTGTATCAGTGTATCAGTCAGTCATTATAATCTGAACACACATCTGTATACTGTATCAGTGTATCAGAGTCAGTCATTATAATCTGAACACACATCTGTATACTGTATCAGTGTATCAGTCAGTCATTATAATCTGAACACACATCTGTATACTGTATCAGTGTATCAGTGTCAGTCATTATAATCTGAACACACATCTGTATACTGTATCAGTGTATCAGTCAGTCATTATAATCTGAACACACATCTGTATACTGTATCAGTGTATCAGTCAGTCATTATAATCTGAACACACATCTGTATACTGTATCAGTGTATCAGTCAGTCATTATAATCTGAACACACATCTGTATACTGTATCAGTGTATCAGTGTCAGTCATTATAATCTGAACACACATCTGTATACTGTATCAGTGTATCAGTGTCAGTCATTATAATCTGAACACACATCTGTATACTGTATCAGTGTATCAGCGTCAGTCATTATAATCTGAACACACATCTGTATACTGTATCAGTGTATCAGTGTCAGTCATTATAATCTGAACACACATCTGTATACTGTATCAGTGTATCAGTGTCAGTCATTATAATCTGAACACACATCTGTATACTGTATCAGTGTATCAGCGTCAGTCATTATAATCTGAACACACATCTGTATACTGTATCAGTGTATCACTGTCAGTCATTATAATCTGAACACACATCTGTATACTGTATCAGTGTATCAGTGTCAGTCATTATAATCTGAACACACATCTGTATACTATATCAGTGTATCAGCGTCAGTCATTATAATCTGAACACACATCTGTATACTGTATCAGTGTATCAGCGTCAGTCATTATAATCTGAACACACATCTGTATACTGTATCAGTGTATCAGCGTCAGTCATTATAATCTGAACACACATCTGTATACTGTATCAGTGTATCAGCGTCAGTCATTATAATCTGAACACACATCTGTATACTGTATCAGTGTATCAGCGTCAGTCATTATAATCTGAACACACATCTGTATACTGTATCAGTGTATCAGAGTCAGTCATTATAATCTGAACACACATCTGTATACTGTATCAGTGTATCACTGTCAGTCATTATAATCTGAACACACATCTGTATACTGTATCAGTGTATCAGTGTCAGTCATTATAATCTGAACACACATCTGTATACTGTATCAGTGTATCAGTGTCAGTCATTATAATCTGAACACACATCTGTATACTGTATCAGTGTATCACTGTCAGTCATTATAATCTGAACACACATCTGTATACTGTATCTGTGTATCACTGTCAGTCATTATAATCTGAACACACATCTGTATACTGTATCAGTGTATCAGAGTCAGTCATTATAATCTGAACACACATCTGTATACTGTATCAGTGTATCACTGTCAGTCATTATAATCTGAACACACATCTGTATACTGTATCAGTGTATCAGAGTCAGTCATTATAATCTGAACACACATCTGTATACTGTATCAGTGTATCAGTGTCAGTCATTATAATCTGAACACACATCTGTATACTGTATCAGTGTATCAGTGTCAGTCATTATAATCTGAACACACATCTGTATACTGTATCTGTGTATCAGTGTCAGTCATTATAATCTGAACACACATCTGTATACTGTATCTAAGTATCAGTGTCAGTCATTATAATCTGAACACACATCTGTATACTGTATCAGTGTATCACTGTCAGTCATTATAATCTGAACACACATCTGTATACTGTATCAGTGTATCAGTGTCAGTCATTATAATCTGAACACACATCTGTATACTGTATCAGTGTATCAGTGTCAGTCATTATAATCTGAACACACATCTGTATACTGTATCAGTGTATCAGAGTCAGTCATTATAATCTGAACACACATCTGTATACTGTATCAGTGTCAGTCATTATAATCTGAACACACATCTGTATACTGTATCAGTGTATCAGAGTCAGTCATTATAATCTGAACACACATCTGTATACTGTATCAGTGTATCAGTCAGTCATTATAATCTGAACACACATCTGTATACTGTATCAGTGTATCAGCGTCAGTCATTATAATCTGAACACACATCTGTATACTGTATCAGTGTATCAGTGTCAGTCATTATAATCTGAACACACATCTGTATACTGTATCAGTGTATCAGTGTCAGTCATTATAATCTGAACACACATCTGTATACTGTATCAGTGTATCAGTGTCAGTCATTATAATCTGAACACACATCTGTATACTGTATCAGTGTATCAGTGTCAGTCATTATAATCTGAACACACATCTGTATACTGTATCAGTGTATCAGCGTCAGTCATTATAATCTGAACACACATCTGTATACTGTATCAGTGTATCAGAGTCAGTCATTATAATCTGAACACACATCTGTATACTGTATCAGTGTATCAGTGTCAGTCATTATAATCTGAACACACATCTGTATACTGTATCAGTGTATCAGAGTCAGTCATTATAATCTGAACACACATCTGTATACTGTATCAGTGTATCAGTGTCAGTCATTATAATCTGAACACACATCTGTATACTGTATCAGTGTATCAGCGTCAGTCATTATAATCTGAACACACATCTGTATACTGTATCAGTGTATCAGTGTCAGTCATTATAATCTGAACACACATCTCTGTATACTGTATCTGTGTATCAGAGTCAGTCATTATAATCTGAACACACATCTGTATACTGTCTCAGTGTATCAGTGTCAGTCATTATAATCTGACCACACATCTGTATACTGTATCAGTGTATCAGTCAGTCATTATAATCTGAACACACATCTGTATACTGTATCAGTGTATCAGCGTCAGTCATTATAATCTGAACACACATCTGTATACTGTATCAGTGTATCAGCGTCAGTCATTATAATCTGAACACACATCTGTATACTGTATCTGTGTATCAGTCAGTCATTATAATCTGAGCACACATCTGTATACTGTATCAGTGTATCAGTGTCAGTCATTATAATCTGAACACACATCTGTATACTGTATCAGTGTATCAGTCAGTCATTATAATCTGAACACACATCTGTATACTGTATCAGTGTATCAGCGTCAGTCATTATAATCTGAACACACATCTGTATACTGTATCAGTGTATCAGTGTCAGTCATTATAATCTGAACACACATCTGTATACTGTATCTGTGTATCAGTCAGTCAATATAATCTGAACACACATCTGTATACTGTATCAGTGTATCACTGTCAGTCATTATAATCTGAACACACATCTGTATACTGTATCAGTGTCAGTCATTATAATCTGAACACACATCTGTATACTGTATCAGTGTATCAGAGTCAGTCATTATAATCTGAACACATATCTGTATACTGTATCAGTGTATCAGTGTCAGTCATTATAATCTGAAAACACATCTGTATACTGTATCAGTGTATCAGCGTCAGTCATTATAATCTGAACACACATCTGTATACTGTATCAGTGTATCAGTGTCAGTCATTATAATCTGAACACACATCTGTATACTGTATCAGTGTATCAGTGTCAGTCACTATAATCTGAACACACATCTGTATACTGTATCAGTGTATCAGAGTCAGTCATTATAATCTGAACACACATCTGTATACTGTATCAGTGTATCAGAGTCAGTCATTATAATCTGAACACACATCTGTATACTGTATCAGTGTGTCAGTGTCAGTCATTATAATCTGAACACACATCTGTATACTGTATCAGTGTATCAGCGTCAGTCATTATAATCTGAACACACATCTGTATACTGTATCAGTCATTATAATCTGAACACACATCTGTATACTGTATCACTGTATCAGTCAGTCATTATAATCTGAACACACATCTGTATACTGTATCAGTGTATCAGTGTCAGTCATTATAATCTGAACACACATCTGTAGACTGTATCAGTGTCAGTCAGTCATAATTTGAACACACATCTGTATACTGTATCAGTGTATCAGTGTCAGTCATTATAATCTGAACACACATCTGTATACTGTATCAGTGTATCAGTGTCAGTCATTATAATCTGAACACACATCTGTATACTGTATCACTGTATCAGTGTCAGTCATTATAATCTGAACACACATCTGTATACTGTATCACTGTATCAGTGTCAGTCATTATAATCTGAACACACATCTGTATACTGTATCAGTGTCAGTCAGTCATAGACTGAACACACATATGTATACTGTATCAGTCAGTCATAATATGAACACACATCTGTATACTGTATCAGTGTCAGACAGTCATAATCTGAACACAAATCTGTATACTGTATCAGTGTCAGTCATTATAATCTGAACACACATCTGTATACTGTATCACTGTATCAGTGTCAGTCATTATAATCTGAACACACATCTGTATACTGTATCAGTGTATCAGAGTCAGTCATAATAATCTGAACACACATCTGTATACTGTATCAGTGTCAGTCATTATAATCTGAACACACATCTGTATACTGTATCAGTGTATCAGAGTCAGTCATTATAATCTGAACACACATCTGTATACTGTATCAGTGTATCAGTGTCAGTCATTATAATCTGAACACACATCTGTATACTGTATCAGTGTCAGTCATTATAATCTGAACACACATCTGTATACTGTATCAGTGTATCAGTGTCAGTCATTATAATCTGAACACACATCTGTATACTGTATCAGTGTCAGTCATTAAAATCTGAACACACATCTGTATACTGTATCAGTGTATCAGAGTCAGTCATTATAATCTGAACACACATCTGTATACTGTATCAGTGTATCAGAGTCAGTCATTATAATCTGAACACACATCTGTATACTGTATCAGTGTATCAGTCAGTCATTATAATCTGAACACACATCTGTATACTGTATCAGTGTATCAGCGTCAGTCATTATAATCTGAACACACATCTGTATACTGTATCAGTGTATCAGTGTCAGTCATTATAATCTGAACACACATCTGTATACTGTATCAGTGTATCAGTGTCAGTCATTATAATCTGAACACACATCTGTATACTGTATCACATCTGTATACTGTATCAGTGTATCAGTGTCAGTCATTATAATCTGAACACACATCTGTATACTGTATCACATCTGTATACTGTATCAGTGTATCAGTGTCAGTCATTATAATCTGAACACACATCTGTATACTGTATCAGTGTATCAGTGTCAGTCATTATAATCTGAACACACATCTGTATACTGTATCAGTGTATCAGTGTCAGTCATTATAATCTGAACACACATCTGTATACTGTATCAGTGTATCAGTGTCAGTCATTATAATCTGAACACACATCTGTATACTGTATCAGTGTATCAGTGTCAGTCATTATAATCTGAACACACATCTGTATACTGTATCAGTGTATCAGAGTCAGTCATTATAATCTGAACACACATCTGTATACTGTATCAGTGTATCAGCGTCAGTCATTATAATCTGAACACACATCTGTATACTGTATCACTGTATCAGTGTCAGTCATTATAATCTGAACACACATCTGTATACTGTATCAGTGTATCAGAGTCAGTCATTATAATCTGAACACACATCTGTATACTGTATCAGTGTATCATTGTCAGTCATTATAATCTGAACACACATCTGTATACTGTATCAGTGTATCAGTCAGTCATTATAATCTGAACACACATCTGTATACTGTATCAGTGTATCAGTCAGTCATTATAATCTGAACACACATCTGTATACTGTATCAGTGTATCAGTCAGTCATTATAATCTCAACACACATCTGTATACTGTATCAGTGTATCAGTCAGTCATTACAATCTCAACACACATCTGTATACTGTATCAGTGTCAGTCATTATAATCTGAACACACATCTGTATATTGTATCAGTGTATCATTGTCAGTCATTATAATCTCAACACACATCTGTATACTGCATCAGTGTATCAGTCAGTCATTATAATCTGAACACACATCTGTATACTGTATCAGTGTATCAGTCAGTCATTATAATCTCAACACACATCTGTATACTGTATCAGTGTCAGTCATTATAATCTGAACACACATCTGTATACTGTATCAGTGTATCAGTGTCAGTCATTATAATCTGAACACACATCTGTATACTGTATCAGTGTCAGTCATTATAATCTGAACACACATCTGTATACTGTATCAGTGTATCAGAGTCAGTCATTATAATCTGAACACACATCTGTATACTGTATCAGTGTATCAGTCAGTCATTATAATCTGAACACACATCTGTATACTGTATCAGTGTATCAGCGTCAGTCATTATAATCTGAACACACATCTGTATACTGTATCAGTGTATCAGCGTCAGTCATTATAATCTGAACACACATCTGTATACTGTATCAGTGTATCAGTGTCAGTCATTATAATCTGAACACACATCTGTATACTGTATCAGTGTATCAGTGTCAGTCATTATAATCTGAACACACATCTGTATACTGTATCAGTGTATCAGCGTCAGTCATTATAATCTGAACACACATCTGTATACTGTATCAGTGTATCAGAGTCAGTCATTATAATCTGAACACACATCTGTATACTGTATCAGTGTATCACTGTCAGTCATTATAATCTGAACACACATCTGTATTCTGTATCAGTGTATCAGTGTCAGTCATTATAATCTGAACACACATCTGTATACTGTATCAGTGTATCACTGTCAGTCATTATAATCTGAACACACATCTGTATACTGTATCTGTGTATCAGAGTCAGTCATTATAATCTGAACACACATCTGTATACTGTATCAGTGTATCAGCGTCAGTCATTATAATCTGAACACACATCTGTATACTGTATCAGTGTATCAGAGTCAGTCATTATAATCTGAACACACATCTGTATACTGTATCAGTGTATCAGAGTCAGTCATTATAATCTGAACACACATCTGTATACTGTATCAGTGTATCAGTCAGTCATTATAATCTGAACACACATCTGTATACTGTATCAGTGTATCAGTCAGTCATTATAATCTGAACACACATCTGTATACTGTATCAGTGTATCAGTGTCAGTCATTATAATCTGAACACACATCTGTATTCTGTATCAGTGTATCAGTGTCAGTCATTATAATCTGAACACACATCTGTATACTGTATCTGTGTATCAGTCAGTCATTATAATCTGAACACACATCTGTATACTGTATCAGTGTATCACTGTCAGTCATTATAATCTGAACACACATCTGTATACTGTATCAGTGTATCAGTGTCAGTCATTATAATCTGAACACACATCTGTATACTCTATCTGTGTATCAGTCAGTCATTATAATCTGAACACACATCTGTATACTGTATCAGTGTATCACTGTCAGTCATTATAATCTGAACACACATCTGTATACTGTATCAGTGTATCAGTCATTATAATCTGAACACACATCTGTATACTGTATCAGTGTCAGTCATTATAATCTGAACACACATCTGTATACTGTATCAGTGTATCAGAGTCAGTCATTATAATCTGAACACACATCTGTATACTGTATCAGTGTCAGTCATTATAATCTGAACACACATCTGTATACTGTATCAGTGTATCAGAGTCAGTCATTATAATCTGAACACACATCTGTATACTGTATCAGTGTATCAGTGTCAGTCATTATAATCTGAACACACATCTGTATACTGTATCAGTGTCAGTCATTATAATCTGAACACACATCTGTATACTGTATCAGTGTATCAGTGTCAGTCATTATAATCTGAACACACATCTGTATACTGTATCAGTGTCAGTCATTAAAATCTGAACACACATCTGTATACTGTATCAGTGTATCAGAGTCAGTCATTATAATCTGAACACACATCTGTATACTGTATCAGTGTATCAGTCAGTCATTATAATCTGAACACACATCTGTATACTGTATCAGTGTATCAGCGTCAGTCATTATAATCTGAACACACATCTGTATACTGTATCAGTGTATCAGCGTCAGTCATTATAATCTGAACACACATCTGTATACTGTATCAGTGTATCAGTGTCAGTCATTATAATCTGAACACACATCTGTATACTGTATCAGTGTATCAGTGTCAGTCATTATAATCTGAACACACATCTGTATACTGTATCAGTGTATCAGTGTCAGTCATTATAATCTGAACACACATCTGTATACTGTATCAGTGTATCAGTGTCAGTCATTATAATCTGAACACACATCTGTATACTGTATCAGTGTATCAGTGTCAGTCATTATAATCTGAACACACATCTGTATACTGTATCAGTGTCAGTCATTATAATCTGAACACACATCTGTATACTGTATCAGTGTCAGTCATTATAATCTGAACACACATCTGTATACTGTATCAGTGTCAGTCATTATAATCTGAACACACATCTGTATACTGTATCAGTGTATCAGAGTCAGTCATTATAATCTGAACACACATCTGTATACTGTATCAGTGTATCATTGTCAGTCATTATAATCTGAACACACATCTGTATACTGTATCAGTGTATCAGTCAGTCATTATAATCTGAACACACATCTGTATACTGTATCAGTGTATCAGTCAGTCATTATAATCTGAACACACATCTGTATACTGTATCAGTGTATCAGTCAGTCATTATAATCTCAACACACATCTGTATACTGTATCAGTGTCAGTCATTATAATCTGAACACACATCTGTATACTGTATCAGTGTATCAGTCAGTCATTATAATCTCAACACACATCTGTATACTGTATCAGTGTATCATTGTCAGTCATTATAATCTGAACACACATCTGTATACTGTATCAGTGTATCAGTCAGTCATTATAATCTGAACACACATCTGTATACTGTATCAGTGTATCAGTCAGTCATTATAATCTGAACACACATCTGTATACTGTATCAGTGTATCAGTCAGTCATTACAATCTCAACACACATCTGTATACTGTATCAGTGTCAGTCATTATAATCTGAACACACATCTGTATACTGTATCAGTGTATCAGTCAGTCATTATAATCTCAACACACATCTGTATACTGTATCAGTGTATCAGTCAGTCATTATAATCTGAACACACATCTGTATACTGTATCAGTGTATCAGTCAATCATTATAATCTCAACACACATCTGTATACTGTATCAGTGTCAGTCATTATAATCTGAACACACATCTGTATACTGTATCAGTGTATCAGTGTCAGTCATTATAATCTGAACACACATCTGTATACTGTATCAGTGTCAGTCATTATAATCTGAACACACATCTGTATACTGTATCAGTGTATCAGTGTCAGTCATTATAATCTGAACACACATCTGTATACTGTATCAGTGTCAGTCATTATAATCTGAACACACATCTGTATACTGTATCAGTGTATCAGAGTCAGTCATTATAATCTGAACACACATCTGTATACTGTATCAGTGTATCAGTCAGTCATTATAATCTGAACACACATCTGTATACTGTATCAGTGTATCAGCGTCAGTCATTATAATCTGAACACACATCTGTATACTGTATCAGTGTATCAGCGTCAGTCATTATAATCTGAACACACATCTGTATACTGTATCAGTGTATCAGTGTCAGTCATTATAATCTGAACACACATCTGTATACTGTATCAGTGTATCAGTGTCAGTCATTATAATCTGAACACACATCTGTATACTGTATCAGTGTATCAGTGTCAGTCATTATAATCTGAACACACATCTGTATACTGTATCAGTGTATCAGAGTCAGTCATTATAATCTGAACACACATCTGTATACTGTATCAGTGTATCAGTCAGTCATTATAATCTGAACACACATCTGTATACTGTATCAGTGTATCAGCGTCAGTCATTATAATCTGAACACACATCTGTATACTGTATCAGTGTATCAGAGTCAGTCATTATAATCTGAACACACATCTGTATACTGTATCAGTGTATCAGCGTCAGTCATTATAATCTGAACACACATCTGTATACTGTATCAGTGTATCAGAGTCAGTCATTATAATCTGAACACACATCTGTATACTGTATCAGTGTATCAGTGTCAGTCATTATAATCTGAACACACATCTGTATACTGTATCAGTGTATCAGAGTCAGTCATTATAATCTGAACACACATCTGTATACTGTATCAGTGTATCAGTGTCAGTCATTATAATCTGAACACACATCTGTATACTGTATCAGTGTATCAGCGTCAGTCATTATAATCTGAACACACATCTGTATACTGTATCAGTGTATCAGTGTCAGTCATTATAATCTGAACACACATCTGTATACTGTATCTGTGTATCAGAGTCAGTCATTATAATCTGAACACACATCTGTATACTGTCTCAGTGTATCAGTGTCAGTCATTATAATCTGACCACACATCTGTATACTGTATCAGTGTATCAGTGTCAGTCATTATAATCTGAACACACATCTGTATACTGTATCAGTGTATCAGCCTCAGTCATTATAATCTGAACACACATCTGTATACTGTATCTGTGTATCAGTCAGTCATTATAATCTGAGCACACATCTGTATACTGTATCAGTGTATCAGTGTCAGTCATTATAATCTGAACACACATCTGTATACTGTATCAGTGTATCAGCGTCAGTCATTATAATCTGAACACACATCTGTATACTGTATCAGTGTATCAGCGTCAGTCATTATAATCTGAACACACATCTGTATACTGTATCAGTGTATCAGTGTCAGTCATTATAATCTGAACACACATCTGTATACTGTATCAGTGTATCAGTGTCAGTCATTATAATCTGAACACACATCTGTATACTGTATCAGTGTATCAGTGTCAGTCATTATAATCTGAACACACATCTGTATACTGTATCAGTGTATCAGAGTCAGTCATTAAAATCTGAACACACATCTGTATACTGTATCAGTGTATCAGTCAGTCATTATAATCTGAACACACATCTGTATACTGTATCAGTGTATCAGCGTCAGTCATTATAATCTGAACACACATCTGTATACTGTATCAGTGTATCAGAGTCAGTCATTATAATCTGAACACACATCTGTATACTGTATCAGTGTATCAGCGTCAGTCATTATAATCTGAACACACATCTGTATACTGTATCAGTGTATCAGAGTCAGTCATTATAATCTGAACACACATCTGTATACTGTATCAGTGTATCAGTGTCAGTCATTATAATCTGAACACACATCTGTATACTGTATCAGTGTATCAGAGTCAGTCATTATAATCTGAACACACATCTGTATACTGTATCAGTGTATCAGTGTCAGTCATTATAATCTGAACACACATCTGTATACTGTATCAGTGTATCAGCGTCAGTCATTATAATCTGAACACACATCTGTATACTGTATCAGTGTATCAGTGTCAGTCATTATAATCTGAACACACATCTGTATACTGTATCTGTGTATCAGAGTCAGTCATTATAATCTGAACACACATCTGTATACTGTCTCAGTGTATCAGTGTCAGTCATTATAATCTGACCACACATCTGTATACTGTATCAGTGTATCAGTCAGTCATTATAATCTGAACACACATCTGTATACTGTATCAGTGTATCAGCGTCAGTCATTATAATCTGAACACACATCTGTATACTGTATCAGTGTATCAGCCTCAGTCATTATAATCTGAACACACATCTGTATACTGTATCTGTGTATCAGTCAGTCATTATAATCTGAGCACACATCTGTATACTGTATCAGTGTATCAGTGTCAGTCATTATAATCTGAACACACATCTGTATACTGTATCAGTGTATCAGTGTCAGTCATTATAATCTGAACACACATCTGTATACTGTATCAGTGTATCAGTGTCAGTCATTATAATCTGAACACACATCTGTATACTGTATCAGTGTATCAGTCAGTCATTATAATCTGAACACACATCTGTATACTGTATCAGTGTATCAGCCTCAGTCATTATAATCTGAACACACATCTGTATACTGTATCTGTGTATCAGTCAGTCATTATAATCTGAACACACATCTGTATACTGTATCAGTGTATCAGTGTCAGTCATTATAATCTGAACACACATCTGTATACTGTATCAGTGTATCAGTGTCAGTCATTATAATCTGAACACACATCTGTATACTGTATCAGTGTATCAGTGTCAGTCATTATAATCTGAACACACATCTGTATACTGTATCAGTGTATCAGTGTCAGTCATTATAATCTGAACACACATCTGTATACTGTATCTGTGTATCAGTCAGTCATTATAATCTGAACACACATCTGTATACTGTATCAGTGTATCACTGTCAGTCATTATAATCTGAACACACATCTGTATACTGTATCAGTGTATCAGAGTCAGTCATTATAATCTGAACACACATCTGTATACTGTATCAGTGTATCAGCGTCAGTCATTATAATCTGAACACACATCTGTATACTGTATCAGTCATTATAATCTGAACACACATCTGAATACTGTATCACTGTATCAGTCAGTCATTATAATCTGAACACACATCTGTATACTGTATCAGTGTATCAGCGTCAGTCATTATAATCTGAACACACATCTGTATACTGTATCACTGTATCAGTGTCAGTCATTATAATCTGAACACACATCTGTATACTGTATCACTGTATCAGTGTCAGTCATTATAATCTGAACACACATCTGTATACTGTATCAGTGTATCAGTCATTATAATCTGAACACACATCTGTATACTGTATCAGTGTATCAGAGTCAGTCATTATAATCTGAACACACATCTGTATACTGTATCAGTGTATCAGTGTCAGTCATTATAATCTGAACACACATCTGTATACTGTATCAGTGTATCAGTGTCTGTCATTATAATCTGAACACACATCTGTATACTGTATCAGTGTAACAGCGTCAATCATTATAATCTGAACACACATCTGTATACTGTATCAGTGTATCAGAGTCAGTCATTATAATCTGAACACACATCTGTATACTGTATCAGTGTATCAGTGTCAGTCATTATAATCTGACCACACATCTGTATACTGTATCAGTGTATCAGTCATTATAATCTGAACACACATCTGTATACTGTATCAGTGTATCAGAGTCAGTCATTATAATCTGAACACACATCTGTATACTGTATCAGTGTATCAGAGTCAGTCATTATAATCTGAACACACATCTGTATACTGTATCAGTGTATCAGTGTCAGTCATTATAATCTGAACACACATCTGTATACTGTATCAGTGTATCAGTGTCAGTCATTATAATCTGAACACACATCTGTATACTGTATCAGTGTATCAGTCATTATAATCTGAACACACATCTGTATACTGTATCAGTGTATCAGAGTCAGTCATTATAATCTGAACACACATCTGTATACTGTATCAGTGTATCAGTGTCAGTCATTATAATCTGAACACACATCTGTATACTGTATCAGTGTATCAGTGTCTGTCATTATAATCTGAACACACATCTGTATCAGTGTATCAGCGTCAGTCATTATAATCTGAAAACACATCTGTATACTGTATCAGTGTATCGGAGTCAGTCATTATAATCTGACCACACATCTGTATACTGTATCAGTGTATCAGCGTCAGTCATTATAATCTGAACACACATCTGTATACTGTATCAGTGTATCAGTGTCAGTCATTATAATCTGACCACACATCTGTATACTGTATCAGTGTATCAGTCAATCATTATAATCTGAACACACATCTGTATACTGTATCAGTGTATCAGTATCAGTCATTATAATCTGAACACACATCTGTATACTGTATCAGTGTATCAGTGTCAGTCATTATAATCTGACCACACATCTGTATACTGTATCAGTGTATCAGTCAATCATTATAATCTGAACACACATCTGTATACTGTATCAGTGTATCAGTATCAGTCATTATAATCTGAACACACATCTGTATACTGTATCAGTGTATCGGAGTCAGTCATTATAATCTGACCACACATCTGTATACTGTATCAGTGTATCAGCGTCAGTCATTATAATCTGAACACACATCTGTATACTGTATCAGTGTATCAGTGTCAGTCATTATAATCTGACCACACATCTGTATACTGTATCAGTGTATCAGAGTCAGTCATTATAATCTGAACACACATCTGTATACTGTATCAGTGTATCAGCATCAGTCATTATAATCTGAACACACATCTGTATACTGTATCAGTGTATCAGCGTCAGTCATTGTAATCTGATCACACATCTGTATACTGTATCAGTGTATCAGCGTCAGTCATTATAATCTGAACACACATCTGTATACTGTATCAGTGTATCAGTCATTATAATCTGAACACACATCTGTATACTGTATCAGTGTATCAGCGTCAGTCATTATAATCTGAACACACATCTGTATACTGTATCAGTGTATCAGTCATTATAATCTGAACACACATCTGTATACTGTATCAGTGTATCAGAGTCAGTCATTATAATCTGAACACACATCTGTATACTGTATCAGTGTATCAGTGTCAGTCATTATAATCTGAACACACATCTGTATACTGTATCAGTGTATCAGAGTCTGTCATTATAATCTGAACACACATCTGTATACTGTATCAGTGTATCAGCGTCAGTCATTATAATCTGAACACACATCTGTATAACTGTATCAGTGTATCAGTGTCAGTCATTATAATCTGACCACACATCTGTATACTGTATCAGTGTATCAGTCATTATAATCTGAACACACATCTGTATACTGTATCAGTGTATCAGTCAGTCATTATAATCTGAACACACATCTGTATACTGTATCAGTGTATCAGCATCAGTCATTATAATCTGAACACACATCTGTATACTGTATCAGTGTATCAGTGTCAGTCATTATAATCTGAACACACATCTGTATACTGTATCAGTGTATCAGCGTCAGTCATTATAATCTGAACACACATCTGTATACTGTATCAGTGTATCAGTCAGTCATTATAATCTGAACACACATCTGTATACTGTATCAGTGTATCAGCATCAGTCATTATAATCTGAACACACATCTGTATACTGTATCAGTGTATCAGTGTCAGTCATTATAATCTGAACACACATCTGTATACTGTATCAGTGTATCAGCATCAGTCATTATAATCTGAACACACATCTGTATACTGTATCAGTGTATCAGCGTCAGTCATTATAATCTGATCACACATCTGTATACTGTATCAGTGTATCAGTCATTATAATCTGAACACACATCTGTATACTGTATCAGTGTATCAGCGTCAGTCATTATAATCTGAACACACATCTGTATACTGTATCAGTGTATCAGAGTGTAGAAAGAGTCAGTTATTATAATGGATTCTGTTTGCTTTTGACGTGATGCCCAGTGTAGGCAAATGTCAGCTGTTAAGCGACTGAACGCCAGTGGGCGGAGCCTATGGAGTGATGATGTAAAACTTTTGGTCGATGTCTTGCACTTGAGACGAATATGCAAATGGGGTTAGGGCCTCTTCAGCTTCTGTAGCCCCGCCCCTCTTCAGCTTCTGTAGCCCCGCCCCTCTTCAGCTTCTGTAGCCCCACCCCTCTTCAGCTTCTGTAGCCCCGCCCCTCTTCAGCTTCTGTAGCCCCACGCCTCTTCAGCTTCTGTAGCCCCACGCCTCTTCAGCTTCAGTAGCCCCACGCCTCTTCAGCTTCTGTAGCCCCACGCCTCTTCAGCTTCTGTAGCCCCACCCCTCTTCAGCTTCTGTAGCCCCACGCCTCTTCAGCTTCTGTAGCCCCGCCCATCTTCAGCTTCTGTAGCCCCACCCCTCTTCAGCTTCTGTAGCCCCACGCCTCTTCAGCTTCTGTAGCCCCACGCCTCTTCAGCTTCTGTAGCCCCACCCCTCTTCAGCTTCTGTAGCCCCGCCCCTCTTCAGCTTCTGTAGCCCCACGCCTCTTCAGCTTCTGTAGCCCCACGCCTCTTCAGCTTCTGTAGCCCCACGCCTCTTCAGCTTCTGTAGCCCCACGCCTCTTCAGCTTCTGTAGCCCCACCCCTCTTCAGCTTCTGTAGCCCCACGCCTCTTCAGCTTCTGTAGCCCCGCCCATCTTCAGCTTCTGTAGCCCCACCCCTCTTCAGCTTCTGTAGCCCCACGCCTCTTCAGCTTCTGTAGCCCCACGCCTCTTCAGCTTCTGTAACCCTTGCCCCTCTTCAGCTTCTGTAGCCCCACCCCTCTTCAGCTTCTGTAGCCCCACGCCTCTTCAGCTTCTGTAGCCCCACGCCTCTTCAGCTTCTGTAGCCCCGCCCATCTTCAGCTTCTGTAGCCCCGCCCCTCTTCAGCTTCTGTAGCCCCACCCCTCTTCAGCTTCTGTAGCCCCACGCCTCTTCAGCTTCTGTAGCCCCGCCCCTCTTCAGCTTCTGTAGCCCCACCCCTCTTCAGCTTCAGTAGCCCCGCCCCTCTTCAGCGCTGCGCTTCTTGTCTTTTGTCTCCCAGTCTGTATTTTCACAGCGATCTTCCATATTTATGAATGAACAGCTCGTTTTAAAATCTTCCCTTTCTTAACACTTGATACTAACAGTGCAACTGACTCTCTTTTCTCCACTCTAACACACTGCTTGGACAACTTCTGCCCCCTTTCTTCCAGGCCAGCCCGCACCACACCCTCTGCCCCCTGGTTATCCGATGTTCTCCGTGAACATCGTTCTAAACTCAGGGGTGCAGAGAGGAAGTGGCGCAAATCGAAAAATCCTACTGACCTTGGTCTTTATCAATCCCTCCTCTCTTCCTTCTCTGCTAATGTCTCTACTGCTAAAATGACTTACTATCACAACAAAATTAACAATTCCTCTAACTCTCGCATGCTTTTTAAAACCTTCTCCTCTCTTCTCAACCCTCCTCCTCCTCCTCCTTCATCAACCCTAACAGCTGACGACTTTGCCACATTCTTCACAAATAAAACAACCACCATCAGCGGCCAATTTAACAATCCACAAACTGACACACACATTTTACCAACAAATACACACATTCTACCCTCATTCTCTCTGCTTTCAGAGGCAGAAGTCTCCAAACTACTCCTTTCCAATCGCCCTACTACCTGTCCGCTTGATCCTATTCCTACTAACCTACTCCAAGCCATTTCTTCCTCAGTTACACCTGCACTCACGCACATCATAAACACCTCTCTTCACACTGGTACCTTTCCCACAGCGTTTAAGCAGGCTCGGGTAACCCCACTGCTTAAGAAACCTACTCTTAATCCAGCACATCTGGATAATTATAGACCGGTATCCCTTCTTCCATTCGTCGCGAAGACACTTGAACGAGTTGTTTTCAACCAGATCTCTTCCTTTCTCACACAGAACAACCTCCTGGACAACAATCAGTCTGGTTTCAAAAGTGGACACTCAACTGAGACTGCGCTGCTCTCAGTAATCGAAGCTCTGAAACTGGCAAGAGCAGCTTCCAAATCCTCAGTTCTCATCCTGCTAGATCTGTCTGCCGCCTTTGACACAGTTAACCACCAGATCCTCCTGTCAATCCTAAAGACGAAGGGAATCTCGGGAACCGCACTCCAATGGTTCAAGTCTTACCTCTCAGGTAGGTCCTTCAGGGTGTCGTGGAGGAGTGAGGTGTCGAAGTCACAACATCTACCTACTGGAGTGCCTCAGGGCTCAGTGCTTGGACCACTTCTCTTCTCCATCTACATGACATCACTAGGAACTGTGATTCAGAAACATGGCTTTTCCTATCACTGCTACGCTGATGACACACAAATCTACCTCTCATTTCAGCCTGATGATCCGACGGTAGCTGCTCGCATCTCAGCATGCCTGACAGACATCTCTGGCTGGATGAAAGACCACCACCTTCAACTTAACCTTGCGAAGACAGAGCTACTTGTGATCCCGGCCAATCCAACACTTTGTCACAACTTCACTATTCAGCTAGGCCCGTCATCCTTAACTCCATCACAGTCAGCCAGGAACCTTGGAGTTGTTATTGATGATCAATTGAACTTCACAGACCACATCACTAGAACTGCCCGGTCCTGCAGATTTGCTTTGTATAACATTAGGAAGATCAGGCGCTTCCTATCAGAGCATGCTACACAACTCCTTGTTCAAGCGCTTGTTCTATCCAGACTGGACTATTGCAATGCTCTCCTGGCTGGTCTTCCAGCCTGCACGATCAAACCTCTGCAGCTAATCCAAAATGCTGCAGCTAGAGTGGTCTTTAACGAGCCGAAGAGAGCACACGTCACTCCTCTCCTCACAAAATTGCACTGGCTGCCAGTTGCAGCTCGCATCAAATTCAAGTCACTGACGCTTGCTTACAGAACAACCACTGGCTCTGCTCCGTTTTACCTAAACTCACTACTTCAGACTTATGTCCCTTCCAGAAATTTGCGCTCTGCAAGCGAACGTCGTCTTGTGGTGCCACGTCAAAGAGGCACAAGATCTCTTTCTCAGACCTTTACCATGACTGTTCCTTGCTGGTGGAATGACCTACCCAACTCAACCAGAGCTGCTGAGTCCGTAGCCATTTTCAAGAAACGGTTGAAGACGCATCTCTTTCGGCAGCACTTGTTCCAGTAATACTAACACTTTCTCTTCCTTTCTATAAAAAAAAAAAAAAAAAAAAAAAATTCACGGGTTCTACGTTGGATTAAACTGTGAAAGGTTATAGCACTTACATTTTGTTGTCCTGCTGTTAGTTTAACTGCTTCTATGGTTCTCACTTGTAAGTCGCTTTGGATAAAAGCGTCTGCTAAATGAATAAATGTAAAATGTAAATGTACTGACATTTGTTAAGACATCGTCTTTAAACAGCACAATCCTCATGATAACTTTCATCAACTTTGCAATAAGTAAATCCACTTCACCAGCTAATAACTCCTCGACATCGATGCCATAGAGATACACAGAGCGGCCGCAAAAACGTAAGTTCAAAGACAATACTCTAAAGATGGCGGCGCTCTTGTTTCTCTCCCGCATAAAGCCACGTTCACACTACAAGCGAGTGGGCCAGTGGGCCTGCAGGGCCAGTGGTTGGCGGTGAGGTCGCTAGTGGGCGTTCCCACTACTGGTTGCCTAGTAATGTTTGTGAGTGACATTCACGGGTGTTACTCCATGTTGTAGACAACAAATACGTTTTCTTGCTGCTACAAACAAATATTTTGGAAGGAAAAGTCTAAATATAAATGGAATCAGTACATAAAATGCATAATATTAAAGATGAACGAGAAACAGCGAGTGCCCTTTGCCATCGCGGCTATTTAATTGCAGCAAACGGGTAAATACCGGTCTATCTGGTAGTGTTGGGTCCGAGTCCACCTTTGTCGAGTCCGAGTCAAGTCCAAGTCCTTAACAATCGAGTCCGAGTCCAAGTCCGAGTCCAAAGAGGGCCGAGTCGGACTTGAGTCCGAGTCCTTAACATCCGAGTCCGAGTCGAGTCCGGCCGAGTCCACAAAGATTTAAATTATTTGAAATTGACCTGGTTTGAATGATTTGAATAGATGGATCTCGCAAGCATAGCCACTGCTAGTAAGGAGTCAAATATGAAGAAGATGCTGGAAAAGCAAAGAATGTGCAGGAGCTGGAGGATTTTTCCTCATGAACAACCATTACAAAAAAACAAAAACAAAAAACAGTTGTGGATCATTCAGGTAATGACACACAATATAAAAATCAAGTAATTTGTCTTGTATTTTGTGCTTGTATTTTGTCTTGTGGACTAGGCTATTAAACATCTGTTATGTGAAAAAGCTTTTTCAGTGCAGTACTAAATAGAAAATGTTTTTATGATCCTTTCTTATAAATAAATAAAAACTACATTTTGGAGATTCTGAAAGGTGTATGTAAACTAAAGTGTAAATGTAACAAAAATCATAAAACTATTAGACGCCAAAATGTTGCTATGGTTACTATGTCAATCATCGCAATTTCATGACTCACATGACTAAAATTTTACGGATTCACTCCCACATTTAAATGCATTTATCACTCTTTATAATTTACTGTGTGAACGTAACCACTGGTCCTCTAGAAGCACGAAAAACAAAACTATTATTTAGACTATCAATAGCGCTCCCTTTAAGCCATCACACTACTTACCGCGCTCTGCACTCTCCCTAAAACTCTCGTCATAAACACTGAAGTTGTCCGCACTGCACAGTGAATCTCTCATTTATATCGCGTCTAGACTTTGTTGATTATGAGGGGATTTGCGAAAGGATAAAGCTTGTGCTGATTCTGAACATACATTTTGAGCGAATTCTCATCTCTCCGCATGTTGACTAAAACGCCTCTGATTTGCCACTGTGTTCATGCGCTTAATATACATGTCTGTGATTGGCTACAATGCTCAACGCGGAAACAACACAAGTAACGTTAGTTTCGTTTCGTTTTTGAATAATATGTCCTCCAGTGCCCGGACTCGACTGGACTCGGACATTTTTCCGAGTCTAAAATGTCCGAGTCCGTGCCAAGTCCGAGTACAAATTCATCCAAGTGCGTGACAAGTCCGAGTTCGTTAAAAATTGGACTCGAGTCCGGACTCGAGTCCGAGTCCGAGTTCGAGTACCCCAACTCTACTATCTGGGCTCACAAAACCATTCAGGCACGGAGTCAGCACGGCGAATACCACTGTATGTACACGGAGATCATAAATTATAGGACAGTTTCTGACTGCTAAAATGAGCTTCTCGTTCAACTTGCCTCGGCCAGACTCAGCACTGAAGAGTGACGGATCGCATGCGCTCCACTGACTTCACTCCTATTGGTTGTCGCTCCCAAAAGTCGTTCTTCATTTGCATAAAGTTAAACAGATCTCAACTTTGTCGCATCGCTAGACACGCCCCATCTGGTCGCCAATGGTCGCTGTCGCCGGAAATCGCCCGCGCCCCTTTGAATTGAATGGTAACGTGTCGCTTGTAGTGTGAACGGGGCATAAGGTCTGTATGTCAGTCAAAGATCACGGCAAATGAGATTTCTCGTGTCACGACCCCTTTAAATGTGTGTCTCAGTGCTCAGGTGAACGACACACTTTCATTAACCCTGAACACAATCACACAGACACAGAGGTCACGCTTCAAGCTTGTGTGTGTGTGTGTGTGTGTGTGTTTGATTCTAGTCTGTCATTTCAATCTGATCTGTTCCATATTTCATCATTCAGACTTTTTGAAGAAGTCTTTCTCACAGTTACATAATTTAAACAGGGCTTGCTGATATTCCTGGGTCCTGAGAGAACATGTTTAACACAGGCTGTTATAGAGCTGTGTGTGTGGCCCTCCTCATCACAGTCGAAAACCGCACGCCTCAAAAAGGATCTTTGTCTTTTAATGTAGGTTTCTTTCTATAGGTCTCTTGTATTTTATTGCTGTAATAGTCATGGTATACAAACATTTTTTAAATGTGCTCTATGAATAAAGTCACTTTGAAAATAGGTGAGTAAATGATGACATTTTGTGCGTGAATCTACCAGTCTCCACTTCTAAAAGTGTACACAAACACACACACACCCACACACACACACAGCAGTTTTCTGGAAAAATGCTAGTTCTCTTTTCTTTGTATTTTATTGCTGTAATAGTCATGGTATACAAACAATTTTTAAATGTGCTCAATGAATAAAGTAACTTTGAAAATAGGTGAGTAAATGATCAGTTTCTCCACTTCTAAAAGTGTACACACACACACACACGCACGCACGCACGCACGCACGCACAGCAGTTTTCTGGAAGAATGCTATTCTTCAGCATGCACTTTTATTATACAGTTTCTCTGATATATAGATGTTTCACATTATTAATTGTGATTAACTTAAATTGTGCGTACATTTTAAATAAGCTGTTTGTATTTGTTTGTCTGAGTTTGGACGTTGAGCAACTGAAGACACGAGCGAGTGGACACTGACACCTAGTGTTTCTCTGTGGAACTGGAGGATTTTCTGCTGTGCTTCCGTTGTTCTTTCTAATCATTTCCTCGTCTGTTTTAATGACAGGGTTCCTCATCCCTGTATTTAATCTCTGTGTGAATAGACGAATCCAGGTCTTTGGTTTAACAGATGTTGAAGTTGATGATGTCTCTTCAGGACCAGAGGTCCAGGATCCTGGTTTACGAGTAAAACTGTGATCTGTTAATTAGCCTAGCCTACTAGGCTATTATTAATAATTTTGGGAGGAATGTCAACTTTGCGAAAGGCATTAACAATAATGTTGTAACAATAACACTTTTAGAACCAATCTAATCAAACACATAATTCTGCTGCAAAACAGAAACTGCACTTTTCTACCATAAAAACGTCATGAACGCCAGGTTTCTGAGAACACTTTGAAACCCTCAGAAGAATCAGGGCTTTTCTTTCATTTCTCTTGAGGTTCTCTTACTTCGTTACGCCTGGAGTCCTGTGTGACTGACTAATGCTAATGAAGCTAACACACACACACACACAAACACGCACACAATCCTGTCATAAAGCAATATTAACATGAAGTGATTTTATGTGATTGTGACCTGACAAAAGTGTTGTAAAATGCCACACAGGATTCTCCAGTTTCTGGAAGTTTCCAGTGATCCTGAACTCTTGATTTGCAGGTTCATGTTCAGGTTCATGTTCAGGTTCATGTTCATTAATGAGGGTTCAGCAGAACTGAAGAACACTAATGCACATGTTATTCTTGTGATCAAAACTCCTCGTGAAATACTAAAAACAATTAAAACACTCAGAGGCCGTTTTGAGCCGGGAGGTTTAGAAATCTTAAATAGAAGTATAAAATCTGAACATGAAGCACAATTAATAGAAGCGCTTCCCTTTTATCATCCTTTAATACTCTTCTGTCTGGACGCACAGAGCGGCGCTTGTGATCTATAATGCATATTGTGAAAAGCAGTTTAGAATAATTTGCCAAAGTCTCCGCTATAGAGGCCTGAAGGAGAGGAGAGGAGGGAAAACGCCCATTTAACGGCCTCAAATATTCTCTGTCAACTCGCAGAACTTTGAACTGAATATTCAGACGCTCGTCCTGATCGTCGCACATCAATGATGGAGATCTTTAAATAAGTCATCGCTTGAGTCACGCTGGGACGTGGAGAACAGAGCCGATGGTCAGTAGTTTGGAGAACCGTCCTGATCTCATGATCTGATTAAACAGTTTCCTACAGGACTGACTCTCGAGTTTGGAGAACAACATCGTCCAGAATAACCTCTCTTACGCTGAATTTTGACCTTGAAAATACTGACCATTGAAAAGACATGTCCCCCCCACATTTCAAAATCTAATGTAAATGCTAAATGTCCTAATACATGTTGATTCTACAACAATGCAAAGTGTATGCTCTTAACCTTGCAGTTTTTCACATATCATGTAAGACTCAATATCTCAATTTCTTTGCACAAAACTCTCCAGAAAGTGGCATTCAATGGTTTATTTAAAAAAAAAAAATTTTTTTTTGAAAAATAAAAAAGGCCCCCCCCAGGTTCAAAATTGCTCCCACGCCCCTGATGTATGGTAACACTTTATTTTACAGTGTCATTATGTACTTACCATAGTAATTACAGTAAATTATGCATAATTACATGCAACTAACCCTCAACCAAACCCTAACCCTATAGTAAGTACATGTAGTATTACAATGTAACAATGACACTTTAAAATAAAGTGTAACCTTATGTACATACTGTACATTGTAATCACATTTAATATACTTGCATTTAATAAACTGTTACCGTTATCCCTAACCGTAGCCCAACCATTACCTCTATAACCACTGATTCACACAGGACCACTTTGGCAAGTTACTTTGAGTTTATTAATCACAATTTATCTTTGGCGGTTCCTTATGGGGAGTTCTTGCTCCATGATAAATGGCGTACAGAGCTTTAGCATTAACCCCCCATAGAACCATCAGCGTGAGTGATATATAGATGATTAAGACTCTTTAGTAATGTCTTTAAAGCAAACCAGTGTTAATGTGTAGACGTGCCAGTGAGTCCCAGGACGGCTACTGTAGCTTTCTCTGAGGATGAGTCTCTCAGCAGGAGCACAGTATATATATATATATATATGCCGGATACTTATAATGGTTGCGAGCAGTAATGCCACACACACACACACACATACACTACCGGTCAAAAGTTTTAGATCAGTACGATTTTTTATGTTTTTAAAAGAAGTCTCTTCTGCTCACCAAGGCTGCAATTATTTGATAAAAAATACAAAAAAAACAGCAATATTGTGAAATATTATTACAATTTAAAACAGTGGTTTTCTATGTGAATATACAGTGAAGTGTAATTTATTCCTGTGATCAAAGCTGAATTTACAGCATCATTACTCTTCAGTGTCACATGATCCTACAGAAATTATTATAATATGATGCTCAAGAAACATTTATGATTATTATCCATGTTGAAAACAGTTTTTTACATTTTTATTTCAGGATTCTTTGATGAATAGAAAGTTCAAAAGAACAGCATTGATCTGAAATGGAAAGCTTTTGTAACATTAATCACTACCATTCAAAAGTTTGGGGTCAGTAAGAATTTATTTTTTATTTTTGGGGGAAAGAAATTAGAAAATATTCATCAAGGATGAATTAAATTGATCAAAAGTTACAGTAAAGACATTTATAATATTAGAAAAGATTATATTTTAAATAAATGCTGTTTCTTTTGAACTTTCTATTCATCATAGAATTTTGGGGGAAAAAAGGGTACACGACTGTTTTCAACATTGAAAATAATCATTTATTTGTTTAATTTGTTTTTTGAGCATAAAATCAGCATATTAGAATGATTTCTGAAGGATCATGTGACACTGAAAACTGGAGTGATGATGTTGAAAATTCAGCTTTCAAATTACATTTAAAAAATATATTAAAATAGAAAACAGTCATTTTAAATTGTCATAATATTTCACAATATTACTGTTTGTCTTTTTTTTTTCATCAAATAAAGCAGCCTTGGTAAGCAGAAGAGACTTAAACATAAAAAATCTTACTGATCTAAAACTTTTGACCGGTAGTGTATATATATATATAACTCCTCCCGGTCTAATAGGAGAAGAACGCACTCCTTCTCGAGCTTTCCCGGTCAAGCGGACTTGAACGCACCATCAGCGTTCCCTGTCGGAGTGTCTGATGTGTTTTCATCTGTGTGACTCATTCTAATCTGAGAAATGAAGCCGACCCGGAAGTGCGGAAAACTGCAATACATCTAAACTCCTCTAGGGGCCGGTCCCAGAAGGGAGGAAATGTCCATATAGACCCTCATGTTAAAATGTCCGTTTTCACAGCATAAATTCATGTTTTTACAGGTTGGTCCCATGGACTTTTATTATATTTTTCGATAGGCTCCGAGTGCCTGACAACTGTAGCCTAGTTTCCATCCAATTGTCAATCGAATTATCTGAAGTTCGGTTAAAAAACTCATGCGAATAAAGCTGGTGAAAGTGTGTTTCCATCCAACGGCTTTAAAGCGAATAAAAACCTGTGCGTAATGACGTCACATGCTGTTTTGCGATCAAATTGGTATATCGAATTGATTTGAGACATTTTAAGGTGTTTCCATTCATTTTCGCACTGAATCGCACAACATTCAAGCAAACATTTGCGAATAAAGTTTTGCTAGACAAAATGGATCGCGCCATCTACCAAATGATCAATATTGCACAAGTTGTAGCCTAATAGTAACTTACTTATGTGCCAGCTGATAGCGGCATATTAAGGGATAATGTATATGCGAGGTGGTTGTTAGCCTGAAGGGTTGTATTCGCTATAACAACCGCCTCGGTATACATTATCTACATGGCTACCTACCAAATAAATCAATAATTTGTTTTGTAACACAAAATATTGATTTAATAAGGAGTTTATTGATTTAAAAACGATTGTATTCCATCCGCTACAGAAAATAGCCCGTTGCGTCTCTGAACTGCGTCCATGGCAACGCTCTGTTTTTCATGGCAACGGTGTGTTAGCAGCGTCTGTTATCAAGAAATAACAGACCGCATTCTACATTAGAACTCAACCAACTAAGCCATGTAATAACAAGATATAATAAGAAAACAACGACGATATCAACACATTTCTATGATGATGCAGATGCACGTAAATGCCCGACGCCAACGGAGGCGCCTGTGGTGTGTGTGGGAACGACAGCGCTGGGAGATCGTGGTTCAGTGACACACGGAAAACCTTTGAATGAAGCATGTTTTTGCTTTGTCCACTTACATCTGTTTGTTGACACCCGCCATGTGTGCGCAAACAGAGCGGAAATATTGGGCGGAAATGAACTAAAACTTCTTCTTCTACGTTTTGTGGCGTGTTGCAACCATAAAAGGACCTAAAACTTAATCGCAATTCATTATTTATTCGGCAAATAACGTTTCCATCAGCGTTTATCGCATAAGCTGTATATCGATCAAGATAAAATCCGATGAGACCGAACGTATTTCATTTGAGTCGATATTCATGAAATCCAATCGAATTTGACTGTTTCCATAAGGCATTTTTCATTCGATATCACCTAATTCGGATAAAAATGTGTGGATGGAAACATGGCTTGTGAGGGGGTGAATTTTTTTCTAACTCGTTAGTTTAGATCGTATTTAAATAAGGGCGTGGTTAACTTTGATTGACAGCTTGATTGACAGCTGATAACGGGCTGCACCGAGTGGAATTCCTGAAATGTGACGTCTCGGCCGTGATCTGACACACACATCAGACCACCTCTGGATCCTTTCTGAACATTTGTATTAAAATATCGTAAGATTTTCCAAGATGGCGCCGCCCATACCGCCCATAAACGGCCTCAAAACCGTTCTCCAGAAAGTCTATGGGTGACGTCACAGACGCTTTGTCAATATTTGTTTACAGTCTATGGACTCCGCCCACTGACAATTCACCCAATAGCATTTCGACACCCCGCATTTTTCCATGCGGTCATGTGACTTCCACGTTGGTCATGTGGTCTAGATAACTAATTCCAAGGATACACAATGACGAACCTAACCCGGCCACAAGTCCACAGCACTGGAACAGATGAGGGGAGTAATCCGGTAGCACAGGAACTGGAAGCAGGTGAACTGCACAGATAGAAAGACCAGAGAACCAGAACAACGATCTGACAATGAACATCTTCTTCTTCTTCTTCTTCTTCTTCTTCTTTTATTGGCGGTTGGCATACTAATTTAGTGCATTACCTCCACCAACTGTTTGGGGTGTGGAGCTTCAATGCGGATTTCTACAAACAAAAAAAGATAAAAAATAAAAATAAAAAATAATAAAAAAAAAACTATAGGCTATATATATTCTTAGTTATTCTTAAATTCGATCAAATAATTATGTTTCTTTAAGGTATCTCATGATAGCTGGCCATGACAATGAACATGACAAAAACAAGACTACATATAGGATTAATAAACGAGACACAGCTGTGACTGATCTGATTGCTCGTCAGCACACTGACACTCACTACGTTTACATGCAGCCAATAACCCGTTCAAAACCGGAATATTAGCAATAACCCGGTCGCGCACGGCCATGTAAACACCGGCAAAACCCCAAATATCATATACCGGTTTTTAAAAACCCGAATATTATACCTGGGGTACCCCTTTTCTAACCCGAATATTTGGTCATGTAAACGCGTATACTGATAGGCAATCAGACCAGAACAGTACACTCAGAGTGAACAGACAAACCTGCGAACCGTGACACAGTCGTGATTGATCAATCCACGGGAGCCCATAACCGGGTCCGTCCATCGCCTTGACAAACTCGACCACGATCGAGAAGAGGAATGGCGATAGAGTGCCGGACGCCGGTAATGATCTTAAAGAAGTCAGTGGTCCCAATTCTTGATCGCGCAACTGGAGTTCAAATAAAGTTCTTGAAAATGCCAATGAATCGTGGCGGGACGACGCACAGGTGAAGAATATGCCCCAGCGAATCCCGACGCACACAATCAAAGGCCTTCTTGAAGTCGATCAAATTGATGGAAAGAGACCGCTTGAACTTGACGGACTGCTCAGTGATATTACGGAGGGAATATCTGTTCACTGCCCCACCGTCCTCCTCCTCGACATCCGGTCTGGTCGTCCCGCACCGTGACACTGCAGAAGGTGATGCTAGTGTTGTAGTCAAGACCACCTAACCCGAGACCAAGACAAGACCAAGACCAGAGTGTATCGAGACCGAGACAAGACCAAGACTTTTAGGGGCCGAGACCAAGTCGAGACCAAGACCGAGGGAGGGCGAGACCGAGACCAAGACCAAGACCAGCGCCCCACACTACATGACACAAAAAAATTGTGAAACATGATCAAAAGAGCTTCTCAAATTGATCTGAAAGATCCACATTCTATTAAACACTATTACAAAATTATATAAAACTTTTTATTAAACACTCAAAGTTTAAATAAACGTAACCATCTTTATTCAATACTCCTGGGTGACTTCCATCATTTAGTACAGAATGCAAAACAATTATTCATTGTTCACCACTAAAGTCTTCACTTTTCTCCGCCTTTTATAAACAATACATAAAGTTATGTTGTTTTTAAACCTACAACAATCCTTTTTTAAACGTATTTTAGCACAATTCACAACCAGCGGTAATTCAGGAAAAAAATATCCGAATGCTCCACATGAAACTATGGTCTTCCGACCTTTTACCATCGTGTCGATTTATTTTTATTAATGTGTCATGCAAGACAGACAGCGCTTAGGAGACGGTGAACCCTTGTTTACTTTCGCCTGGCTCAGAAGAGAAAGAGTGCGCGCGCGCGACCGGGGCGCTCTCTCTCTCTCTGTCACACGCGCAGAAGTTCGTCTACATTACTCATCGTCATCGATCGTTTTACATCCAATAAAAGCAAGGATGTTAACAAAAAAATGAGACAATATACTGGCAATTTAGTGATATTTCCACAGTTATGGTCTTGAAAAAAAATCGCGAGTCCTCAATGTCCGAGACCGAGACAAGACCGAGACCAAATGCGGTCGAGTCCGAGACGAGACCGAGACCATCAAAAAGTGGTCTCGAGACCAAGACCGGTCTCGAGAACTACAACACTAGGTGATGCCTCCCCAGCTCCCACAGTCAGATGATGTGTTCCCCTTCTCCGGCAGCTTCACGAGTTCACACACCCAGAGTGAAATACATTGAAGATATATTTACTTTACGTGCAGAATACATGAAACATACAAAGATATAATGTAATTATTTCTCATATTTTATAATTACTTACATGATACATGTTTATTATTTTACAAGCACCTGCTTGCACTTAATTATTAAGCAAATAGACTGTCACTGTGCAGAGGATTTGTGCAATTACTTTTAAAAATTGTAACATTTAGATTTATATTTATTAATTGAGCAGACGCTTATCCAAAGCAACTTGAGAATAGAATAAGTGAAACTAAATATAGGAGAACAATATTGAACACTCAGACGTACCAGAAAACCTTTTAAACTCCAAAAAGAATAGAACATTAAACACTGACAGATCTCCTATATTAATATGGAGCAAAACACATTAAATAACACTTCATTTTAACATTTGCTGTCCTTTAACAGTCAGAAGCAAAGCATGCTGGGAACCAGAAATCTGTTATAACCACTGATTTGAACTCATTCTGAAAATATGTGTGTATTGTATGTATGTGCAATATATGTACACAACAAAGGATCAAACTTTATGAATATTACTGTAATTCAATTTTTGTCATAATTTATAAATATTTTATATGTTTGCATATATTGCACTATATTGAAAAATATAAAGCAGTAGTTTCCCATATGGAAATGTATTATTTAATATATCACATTATATTTCGCAAGTATTCCCATATATTTTTCCATTATGCTGCTTGACATTGCAAACTTTTAAAAGTTATGTTATTTTAATTTCATTATCATAATCATACTGGTTTGGATAGTGTGTGTGTGTGTGTGTGTGTGTGTGTGTACATACTGCAAATGAACAGATTTACAGATCCAGTTTTCAAAGTAAAATAAAGGCACCTCGTGATTTTCAAACATGTGCGTCACTAAAGCGAGGTCAACCCTGAACAATCTGATGTTCTCTTGAGTGAAATGTTGCCTTTATTCTATTCTTCACATTATTTAAATAGCCTACTCGTATATTGCAATATCAGAATAGTGAAATTAGACACTTTTTAATGAAACCAGTTGGTTTAACTGGCCAAAGTTGTACTGTGAAAGGTTTCACCAGTTAGGCTATAATAGTGAAGTTAAGGACTCAAAGAAAGGGTTAACTCTTTCCCACCCACATTTCTTGGCCACGCCAGTATTTTTGATAATTTGTACAAAAGTATTTAAATATTTTAACATGCAATATATCAAAAGAAAGAACAAATCCCCTGCTTTTAAACAAGATAGCCCGTTTTATCAACACTTGAATGTATGTGAGTTTAATAATAATAACAAATAAAAACATTCTGAGAGAAAAACACTTTTTTGTCAGATTCCTCCAGAAGTGATTCAGAACATGATCAAACACAGATCGAGTAGATCAAGTCCATCAACACCTCATTTAGTAAAGCTTCATTCAGGAAGTTATCCGTAAGATTATCAGTAAATTATCCGTAAGATTATATGCTGTTGAATGTTGATGATCACCTTATTTTACATACGCATCAGCTTACACAGGCGAAGAGGAAAGCAGAAATCTGGAGATGCAGTTTTTTCAGAAGAAGAGTGATAGCGCCCCCTACAGTATAACAGTGGAAACACGGAAAACTGAAGAAAACTAATGTGAAACCTTTCACAAATCACAGTAGTGGGGATAAGGATTCAAGGAAGGGTTAACTTAAATATTTCACAATTGAGTTTTGGTCAATTCATGAATAAAATGTCAAATGGTCTTCTTTCTAAGTGTCCAACTTTTGGAGCTGTACACATTATAACATTAAGAGTCACTGTGAAAACAACACTGATTCCAGAGCAGAGGACCGCGTCACCTGAGTTCACGAATCATGAAGAATGACGTGTGTTATTATTTGCATGTCTACGACGATTTACAGACAAAAATAAATCATGATATCGAACTGCTGACTTATCTTGAATACTTCATGTATCTCCAGTGCCACTGACACACACAAATACTGATGAAATATTAATTCTCATGTTTCAGGGCATTTATAAATGGGGCTTTACGTTTTCTGCCCATTGTCTCTGGAAGATCTGTTAGAAATGATGTTCAGTGGTAATGATGAGACGCAACTCTTACATCGAACATGAAACATTAGTGGAGTTTCCAGAGAGAAATCAGTTCTGCCCGGTAACAGGAGCGGTCACAACCCCAGATTTATTTCAACAAAATAGTGAAAATACAGTTTATATAGCGCACTCTTCTCAGCTGTACATGATCACATTCATTTACAATAAAACATACATTAAAAAACCCTTTATGCTTATATCATTAATACAATCAATGCTGTTCATAGCCAAACAACATACTCAAAAAATAAAATAACAATAAGAAGAAAAGCATCTGGGTCCAGACATGTAAAGTAAACGATAAAAATGTACTACTCCAGTTATTGTCCCTTAATATAATACATTTATTTCAACCCTATACATCGAAGGTTTAGTTCATATACAAATGTACTCATTTGCTTACAGAGAGTAACAACTATGAAACCATTTGCATTCTATACAAAATGTCTGTCCAAAGAGCATTAACTAACATGTAGCATATAAATATATTTCCCTTGACAAGCAATATTGATCTGGCTCAGTATGTACACGACAGGAGTCTGAGACTGTACAATTGATGACGTCATGCGTGCGCGTACACACCGTATTATTGCGTAAAAAACTAGGCAGACGCAGCATGATGCGCTTCAGCGAGAAGAAACACTGTAAACCGAGAGCGTGTGTAAACGTTGCTGAGATCATGCGTGATGATGCGTAACCATGTTCATCTTCACACACATCCATGAAGCCGAGCGCCACTAAAGTACCATAAACACTCGTGTGTGAACCGCTTGTGTGTTTGATGCTCACACACTACCAGATTAGAGTGTGTGTTCTCCCAGAGGAAGCGATTAGATGGTGAGCAGTGTGTGTGTGTGTGTGTGTGTGTGTGCTGAAGAGGTAGTGGACAGTCTTTCTTCAGCGAGTTGGACGATGATCAAAGATAAACGTGTTTCTGTAGTTAAACCACTTTAACTGGTGCAGACCTGTCCCTTCTCTGGCACGAGCCAGGAGTGTGTGTGAAGCGCTGAGGTCCGGTCACACGGCAGAAACCTGCTCATCTGAAACACACACATGAAGACGGTCAGTTACAGCGCGGAGAGATTCATCACACACACGAACACAGCGTTACATCCCAAACCTCACACACTTACACCGATGTCACCTGACACGACCAGCTCACGTCTCACCCGGCGGGTCATATCTCACATTACATAAAGATTATTGTGTACGCAGACAGAGTTAAGAGTCTGTTCACTCGTCATTTACACTATAGAGCATTTCTGCATCACTATAGCATTCGCTTTACAGACACTGAATCAGAAAACATACTAATAATGATTCTGTCTGATCTTTTTATTAAATATGATCTGCGGCTCTTTATTAAATATGCATTAATTTGCATACATTTCCAGAACAGAAATCTGCACATTGGACAAAGCCAGGTTCAAAATTCTTGTTTGATTTTGTTGACATGTTAAAGGGGACATATCATGAAAATCTGATTTTTTCCATGTTTAAGTGCCATAATCGGGTCCCCGGTGATGATATTAATATTAACGATATTTTGCATAAAATAAAGCCTAATTGGTACGTAGACCGGCTCTGTTGTTATTTTATTAAGGCAAGAAAACCCAGGAGAATAGAGTAAAAATAGAACAGATTTCACACAAAAAACATTCTGAAATGTTGTTTAAATATATAAACGAGAAATTCAATTATCTAATTAAAAATGCATTAATTTTCAAACACTTCCAGAACAGAAATCTGCACATTGGATAAAGCCAGATTCAAATTTCTTGTTTGATTTTGACATATTAAAGGTTTCTACGCAGGAGAGTTTGGATTTCTCCATAAATCAGAAAATATGCTCAACAGTGAGACAGAAGATTTTCAACATGTTTTTAGGAATTAAATGTTCATGAACAAACCTTCAGAAATAGATAGGTCTGACACTGTAAAGTATGGTGTATGTAAAGCCACTGACGTGGAGAAAAAAGTCACAATCTTTAAAGATATGTATTATAATTTAATGAAAATTAATTACTTTAATTTTAAAAAGAGACTTTAACCCCAAAGTCTAAAAATTTACCTGTGCATGTTTTTGCCTGAATGTCTTGCCTTAAAGCATTTGAGTTAACATTTCCTGATAATCTACTCTCTTCCTCATCCAAGATGTTCATGTCTTTCTTTCTTCAGTGGAAAAGAAATGAATGTTTTTGATGAAAACGCTCCAGGCTTTCACCCTGATGACGTAATGTGTGCCGCATCACAGCGAGAGCAAGACCAGCATTAGTGGTATAAAGTATATAAATGTGTATTGTGTTATAAATGTCGCTGGTTTGTGTAGATGAGACTCTTATTCCTCGGCTGGATCGTGTCGAGACTTTGAAGCTGCACTGAAACTCACATCTGGACCTTCGACCCGTTGGACCATTGAAGACACTATATGGAGGAATACTGGAGCGTTCATCAAAAACATTCATTTCTTTTCCACTGAAGAAAGAATGACATGAACATCTTGGATGATGTGGAGGAGAGGAGGTTATAATCCTGAAGTGAACGACTCCTTTAACATCATCAGCTTTGATTAACCTCGACACAAATGCTAGCGTGATACAGAAGTGGTCATGTTTCCCGGTGTGGATTAGCATTAGCTTCATTAGCGGCGGGGGTGAAATGCGAGCCGGCCGTGTCTCTGAGCTCCGCAGGGATCGGCCACATACCCTCCTCGCTCTCGGCGTGAGTTTGGAGAGCGACACTGGGCGGCCGGGACAGGCTGTGTCTCAGCTTGCACCTCTGCAAGGCCACGCTATAATCGGGCGGCTTTACGTGCGCCTTTCCTCCGTCCTGCGCGAGCGTGTCGCCCAGACTCAGGCCATGGTACCCCGGCGGGGTCGGGGGCGGCGCCGTGAACCTATCGTCTTTGCAGGGTGATGTTACACAGTACACTGGCAGGAAGCAGCAGGACAGGTGCAGGAAGTGATGTGATGAAGGGGAAGGAGCACAGAAAACACACACAAACACACACAAACACAGACACAAGGCAAACATCAATTAAAGAAACGGGGTACGTAAATCAAAGAAACTGACACAAGCATGCACGAGTCACGTCGAGGAGGAGCGCTGAACGCTTCACACGAACAGGGCACAAAAACACGTCCGGCACTTCTGCAACATTAATCTCTGGTAGAAGAACATTTCATTTAATAAATAACTTTTTCACTCAACGACCAATTTGGCTAATACATTTTTAAGTTACCGGCCTTCTAGTAGCCAAAACATAATAATAATAAATAAATAAACCTATGTCTACAGCTTATATATATAAAATTTGGATTTCATACATTAATTTCTTATTTAAACCTGTGGTCTCAGGATAAGCCAGGGTCTCTGCTAAAAGTGTAGGATGTTGGAAAATAATGTTTTCTGTTCACCAAATGCTTTTTAATCTTCTCTATTGCTTCAACGCAAATGAACAAGCGCTGTTATTTGTTGTGTAGTGACGTCTGTGTTCAAGTACGCCACATATGAGCAGATTCTCACAATATGCTGTATTTAATAAATCATGATGACTCACGAGTATTTGCGCTGGTTTGTCTTACATGAACTTCTCCAGCAAAGTGAGTAAATATAATAAGTAACACGCCAAATTGGCTGGTGATTCGACAGTGTTTCCCGCCACTGGTGATTTATACACGGGTGTTCATTATACCGATATAATGTAGAAATGAAAATGTGTCATGGTTGATTCTTTAACTAGTTTACAGTTACTGATAGTGATGTTCCTGTCTTCTTACTAACAGGGCTGAATGCGGTCACTCTACCAGGATGGTAAAGGACCAAAATGATGTCACTTCCTGTGTGACACAAATTGTCAGAATGTTGCAATGTTTTTTTAATGAGGCTGAATGTTGGATTTGCCCATTAAAAGAAGTGACTAATAAACTGTTCTTCTACTACGAGCGGAAGATCAGTGCAACAGATTTTGTATGAATTGAAGAATATTTAATGTGAGAGCGGCTGAATAGATAAATAAACTAAATTAATAACTTTTTTACAACAAAAATGAACCATCGCTGAACTTTCTTATGCTAGAATATGACGCTATTTTCTTCTAGAAACAAACTTTGTTGCAGTATTTTCCTGTTATATCTGTAAAGCTGCTTTAAAACAATCTGTATTGTAAAGCGCTGTATAAATAAAGGTGACTTGATTTTAAAACTAGCTATATTAGAGAATAATTGATTGCTCAAAAAGCATCATGTGTTGACTTTCTAGCAACTCACTGTTTAAAGTACTTAGAGATATGTGATAAGACAAAAATATTTACAATATTCACATTATAGTAATTCTGCCTGGAATCACAGACATTACTAGTTGAAAATAAAGCTAATCGTTTAACTGCCAACCCCCTTGATTTGCATAGATGAGAAAATGGACTATCCAAATACATCTGACTTTGATTAAACTGATGTGTTTATTGTAAAAGTGTATCAAGACACCAGTTTATGCCCTATTTGTGTAAAGCGCAGGACGTCCTGGGTAAATCACTCTACTGATGTACAGTAGGCAACATTTGAAGTTCATCAAAGTTGTCCTAAGACATGAACAGGTATTGTTCAAAATTCATGTATAACTTTGATGAAAGGTTTTGATCCACTTCAAATGTTGACTACTATATACTGTATATATATATATATGTGTGTGCGTGTCCTCGAGGTATCAAGACACAAGCACTCAGCAGCGCAAGCCAAAAGAGCTGCACATTGAGAGGACAGTGAAATCTGGCGTGTAGAAGCCGCAGCTCACGCTCACCTATGAGTCCCTTCTCCGTGCTGGACGTGATCATCTTGTACGCGGGATCTGTGCTGTTCTGCTCGTCGGAGGCGGCGTGATCTGCGCTCTTGCGTTTGATGGTGCCGTAGCTTCCCTCATAAGTGTCCGAGAGCGAGCTAGAGGACTGACTGAGCTCAGAGCCGTCTCTGGACACCCCCGGGAAGGTGTCCACCTCAGCGATCGGGCCGCCCATGGGCGTGTGGCGGTGGGTGAGCAGGTCCGGGGCGCGCGGGCCTGGGAGAGTCTGGAGGCTGTCGTGGGAGTTACTGGAGCAGGAGGTCCAGCTCCCGCGCCCGCTGTCGGCCATCTCAGAACACGAGGAGTGATTCGGCACCGTCAGCTCCTCACCGCTCGTCGAACACGGGACGCTGGACTCCCTCATCGCAGAGGGTCGAGGTGAAGATGAGCTAGGGCAAAAGAAAAGACTTATAATTTGAGTCAATAACTGGAGACTTATAACTGGAGTCAATAACTGGAGACTTATAACTAGAGTCAATAACTGGAGACTTATAACTGGAGTCAATAACTGGAGACTTATAACTGGAGTCAATAACTGGAGACTTATAACTGGAGTCAATAACTGGAGACTTATAACTGGAGTCAATAACTGGAGACTTATAATTGGAGTCAATAACTGGAGACTTATAACTGGAGACTTATAACTGGAGTGAATAACTGGAGACTTATAATTGGAGTCAATAACTGGAGACTTATAACTGGAGACTTATAACTGGAGACTTATAACTGGAGTCAATAACTGGAGACTTATAACTGGAGACTTATAACTGGAGACTTATAACTGGAGACTTATAACTGGAGACTTATAATTGGAGTCAATAACTGGAGACTTATAAATGGAGACTTATAACTGGAGTCAATAACTGGAGACTTATAATTGGAGTCAATAACTGGAGACTTATAACTGGAGACTTATAACTGGAGACTTATAACTGGAGACTTATAACTGGAGTCAATAACTGGAGACTTATAATTGGAGTCAATAACTGGAGACTTATAACTGGAGACTTATAACTGGAGTCAATAACTGGAGACTTATAATTGGAGTCAATAACTGGAGACTTATAACTGGAGACTTATAACTGGAGTCAATAACTGGAGACTTATAACTGGAGAATTACAACTGGAGTCAATAACTGGAGACTTATAACTGGAGACTTATAACTGGAGACTTATAACTGGAGACTTATAACTGAAGAGTTATAACTGAAGAGTTATAACTGGAGACTTATAACTGGAGTCAATAACTGGAGACTTATAACTGGAGACTTATAACTGGAGACTTATAACTGGAGTCAATAACTGGAGTCAATAACTGGAGACTTATAAATGGAGACTTATAACTGGAGACTTATAACTGGAGACTTATAACTGGAGACTTATAACTGGAGACTTATAACTGGAGTCAATAACTGGAGACTTATAACTGGAGACTTATAACTGGAGACTTATAACTGGAGTCAATAACTGGAGACTTATAACTGGAGTCAATAACTGGAGACTTATAATTGGAGTCAATAACTGGAGACTTATAACTGGAGACTTATAACTGGAGACTTATAACTGGAGACTTATAACTGGAGACTTATAACTGGAGACTTATAACTGGAGACTTACAACTGGAGTCAATAACTGGAGACTTATAACTGGAGTCAATAACTGGAGACTTATAAATGGAGACTTATAACTGGAGACTTATAACTGGAGACTTATAACTGGAGACTTATAACTGGAGACTTATAACTGGAGTCAATAACTGGAGACTTATAACTGGAGTCAATAACTGGAGACTTATAACTATAGTCAATAACTGGAGACTTATAAATGGAGACTTATAACTGGAGACTTATAACTGGAGTCAATAACTGGAGACTTATAACTGGAGTCAATAACTGGAGACTTATAACTGGAGACTTATAACTGGAGACTTATAACTGGAGACTTATAACTGGAGACTTATAACTGGAGACTTATAACTGGAGACTTATAACTGGAGTCAATAACTGGAGACTTATAAATGGAGACTTATAACTGGAGACTTATAACTGGAGTCAATAACTGGAGTCAATAACTGGAGACTTATAACTGGAGACTTATAACTGGAGACTTATAACTGGAGACTTATAAATGGAGACTTATAACTGGAGACTTATAACTGGAGTCAATAACTGGAGACTTATAATTGGAGTCAATAACTGGAGACTTATAACTGGAGACTTATAACTGGAGTCAATAACTGGAGACTTATAACTGGAGAATTACAACTGGAGTCAATAACTGGAGTCAATAACTGGAGACTTATAATTGGAGTCAATAACTGGAGACTTATAACTGGAGACTTATAACTGGAGACTTATAACTGGAGACTTATAACTGGAGACTTATAACTGGAGACTTATAACTGGAGACTTACAACTGGAGTCAATAACTGGAGACTTATAACTGGAGTCAATAACTGGAGACTTATAAATGGAGACTTATAACTGGAGACTTATAACTGGAGACTTATAACTGGAGTCAATAACTGGAGACTTATAACTGGAGTCAATAACTGGAGACTTATAACTATAGTCAATAACTGGAGACTTATAACTGGAGACTTATAACTGGAGTCAATAACTGGAGACTTATAAATGGAGACTTATAACTGGAGACTTATAACTGGAGTCAATAACTGGAGACTTATAACTGGAGTCAATAACTGGAGACTTATAACTGGAGACTTATAACTGGAGACTTATAACTGGAGACTTATAACTGGAGACTTATAACTGGAGACTTATAACTGAAGAGTTATAACTGGAGTCAATAACTGGAGACTTATAACTGGAGTCAATAACTGGAGACTTATAACTGGAGACTTATAACTGGAGACTTATAACTGGAGTCAATAACTGGAGACTTGTAACTGGAGACTTATAACTGGAGACTTATAACTGGAGACTTATAACTGGAGACTTATAACTGGAGACTTACAGTATAACTGGAGACTTATAACTGGAGTCAATAACTGGAGACTTATAACTGGAGACTTATAACTGGAGACTTATAACTGGAGTCAATAACTGGAGACTTATAACTGGAGTCAATAACTGGAGACTTATAATTGGAGTCAATAACTGGAGACTTATAACTGGAGACTTATAACTGGAGACTTATAACTGGAGACTTATAACTGGAGACTTACAACTGGAGTCAATAACTGGAGACTTATAACTGGAGTCAATAACTGGAGACTTATAAATGGAGACTTATAACTGGAGACTTATAACTGGAGACTTATAACTGGAGACTTATAACTGGAGACAATAACTGGAGACTTATAACTGGAGTCAATAACTGGAGACTTATAACTATAGTCAATAACTGGAGACTTATAACTGGAGACTTATAACTGGAGTCAATAACTGGAGACTTATAAATGGAGACTTATAACTGGAGACTTATAACTGGAGTCAATAACTGGAGACTTATAACTGGAGTCAATAACTGGAGACTTATAACTGGAGACTTATAACTGGAGACTTATAACTGGAGTCAATAACTGGAGACTTATAACTGGAGACTTATAACTGGAGACTTATAACTGGAGTCAATAACTGGAGACTTATAACTGGAGTCAATAACTGGAGACTTATAACTGGAGACTTATAACTGGAGACTTATAACTGGAGTCAATAACTGGAGACTTATAACTGGAGTCAATAACTGGAGACTTATAACTGGAGACTTATAACTGGAGACTTATAACTGGAGACTTATAACTGGAGTCAATAACTGGAGACTTATAACTGGAGACTTATAACTGGAGACTTATAACTGGAGTCAATAACTGGAGACTTATAACTGGAGTCAATAACTGGAGACTTATAACTGGAGACTTATAACTGGAGACTTATAACTGGAGTCAATAACTGGAAACTTATAACTGGAGTCAATAACTGGAGACTTATAACTGGAGTCAATAACTGGAGACTTGTAACTGGAGTCAGTGAGAGTTGCAGTCTGACAAGTTTTTAAGCACCCTTTTGATTGACAGGATATAATTGGCACTAATCATCTGATGGTTTTAAACAATCGCCCGATTGAAAAAGCATTTTGTTACCCGTAATCAAATTTGAACTTCACAACAAACAAAAGGAGTTGTGGGATATATACCTCGTGCCGGGCTGACATTTTCAGACATAATTACTTACTCTTATTAAGTTTTGCATTTGTATGGAGATTTAAGCATTATCAAAGCATTATCATTATCTTTCTTTGTGATTAGTTTGAGCATTATGATCAAACAAAGACACAGAAAGCATAGAGGTGTGTGATACGCACCTGGTGCCGGGCTGAGTGAGGTCTGCGTGAGTGTGTGCGGGCGCCTCGGACGGGCAGCTGGCGGTGTTTGCCGTGGGCATGGAGTCCACAGAGCAGTTACTGACGATGCTGGAGCGGGAGGAGATCTCGCTGGAGTCGGACAGCTCTGATCTGGGGACGGGCATCAGGGCGTAACCTGTCAGAGAGAGCAGACAGGAGATCAGTGTGTGTGTCGTCACACTCGCAGGACATCACGAGCACGACACGGAGCCAACAGAGCCATGCTAACATCTGCCTTTATTACACAACTGAGGAAACTCACAGCCAGAGCATTTAAAGTGAAGAACCATGGCACAATCACAACTCATCTGCTCTCTGAACAACTCATCAACTCATGACATTACACTTAAAAGCACTTCAAAGATCCTGCCATCAATCACTCAACTCGTGTGAAACACAAACGGTGAGTTTTTTTTGTGGAAAAACCCAATAATGAACCACACACTCGATCTAATCGTGTTGCGCTCGCCATCAAACCTGTCAGCTTTGAGAGGAAACTGTCAGTGAATGTGGCTCGATGACGATGACAGGATCTTCATCAACTCATCAACTCTCTGAACAATGCATGACATCACACTTAAAACCACTGCAAAGATCCTGTCATCATTCACTAAACTCGTGTGAAACACAAACGGTGATGGTTTTGTGTGAAAAATAACCAATGATGAATCTAATCGTGTTTGATCGCCATTAAACCAGTCAGCTTTGAGAGAAAACTGTGAGTCATGTGACTCGATGATAGGGCTGGGACAATATATCGATGCATCGCGATTCGTGAATCGATTCCAATGTTTTCCGAATGCATCAGGAACCGATTCTGAGCTCAGTTTTTAACAGCAGATGGAGCTCTAGGATAGTTTTTAACCACACGCTCAAGAAGAGCGTCTGAGAATGAACTCGCACCTCAGGAAGCTTTTATGATGTGAGATTAATGTAAACAGCCACTGCAAACACTTCGAACTTTATGAATGATTATTTTATAGCAGGTTCCAGTGGTGTGTGTGTGTGTGTGAGGAACTGGCCAGCAGAGAACACACTTCATCCGCTGTTAAACACCAAACTCAGAATCGATTCGAGAGAGCATCGCGATGCATTCTGAAAATATTGGAATCGATCCAGAATCGTTTCTCGATTCACGACGCATCGATATATATTGTCCCAGGCCAACTCGATGATGATGACAGGATCTTCATCAACTCATCAGCTCTCTGAACAATGCATGACATCACACTTAAAACCACTGCAAAGATCCTGCCATCATTCACTAAACTCGTGTGAAACAGATACGGTGATGGTTTTGTGTGAAAAAACCCCAATAATGAACCACACACTCGATCTATGAAAGCTTTGAGAGAGTGTGGCCCGATGATGATGATGATGACAGGATCTTTGGCTGAACGAGTGTTGGACATGTGAACAGGTGATCACACAGTCTTGCTCCTGCAGTGTCTGTCTGTGTTCTCAGTGTGTTTCAGACTGTGTGTCTGCGGATCGTCCTGTCTCAGCGCCTCGGCTCTGTCCCTGGACTTGCTCCTGTCTCTAAAGAGTGTGAAGGGGGACCTGAAGCGCCTGCGTGGCTTCTCTGGCTGTCTCTGTCTATTCTCGTGCTGTCTGTCGCTCTGACAGGTCATCTTCAGCATCTGTCTATGAAGGAAAGCCCCACCTATGCCGTATGTGCGCGCGGGCGCTCGAGCGTTGACCTCGCTGGCCAGAGACGACGACGAGCCCGACAGATGCAGTCTGGGAGCGGCGCCTGCTGGGAGACAAGCATGGGAACATCTCAGGAGCAATTCAAGTCACATTTATTTCTATAGCGCTTTTCACAATACACATCGTTTATACACAGCAGCTTTACAGAAAATTATAATTTACAGTGATCTGTTTATCAGAGGTGACTGAGTTATGCATTTCAGAATCAATGAATCATGGGAATATTTCAGGATTAATGAAGCCTTAATGCATGAATATCATTAAAGACACAATTAATCCATGTAATGCCTGACATATGAAATAATAGTCTTTTTAAATGGAAGTTTATCAGGCCTTTTAGCAACATAATTTAAAAAGACATCTAATAGTGCATATAAAAATATGCATTGATATATTTTAGTGCTGGGCATCGAAAATAAAAGTTTGTGTTTACATAATATATGTGTGTGTACTGTGTAAATATAAATACACTCACATGCATGTATATATTTAAGAATTATTTTTATTTATATATTAAACATTCATATTTATATATAATATAAATTATGTATATATATATATATATATACATACACACAGTACATGCAAATATTTCTTAAATATATACATGTGTGTGTATTTATAAATACAAGATAATTATACACAGTACACACACATATATTATGTAAACACAAACTTTTATTTTGGATGCGATTAATGGTTGCCCAGCACTAATATATTTATATGGACAAAAACTAAGATGAAATTCTGATGCTTGTGATGTAAATCAATGAGATCTTTATAAAAGTATAGCAGATACTGACATAAAATCATATAAAATCCCTCTCGTCACTCTATACCTGCTAATAATGTCTTAGTAAGATGATATTTAATGCTTAGTTTTATGATCAAAGCTCTGTAGTTTTGAAACATATAATGCAATGCAATACAACGATGATTGAGAGATGAAAAAATAAACATGATCAAAAACCCTGATGATAATATTTGATACTTGATTTTTCTAAAAATAAAAGATTATGTGTGGATAATCAAGTAAACCTGCTTCAGTCTGAAATAATACTGACAATATGAAAGTTATTCTGATGTGTCCTTGATAAAACCAGGTCAGATTTGACAGCAGAAACACACGAGCTGAAGGAGGACGTTTGTACAATTACACTAAAAGACTTTTACTTGATAAATGAGTCTAAACTCAATCAGAGACAGAAGCGATGGAGGAGACTGTGTGTGACAGGTTCATTGATCATGTTAGAGGCCTAAGAAATGTGCGAATCAAATATAATACAGTACCTTTACACAGGTGAAACGCAAAAATTTTTAATATCGTGCAAAAGTTATAATTTTGATGATTATGGCTTACAGCTTATGAAAACCCCAAATGCAAAATCTCAGAAAATTTGAATATTACATGAAATCAATAAGAAAAAGGATTTTAAATACAGAAATGTCGGCCCTCTGAAAAGTATAATCACGCATATGTATATAGTTATATATACTAAATATATTAGTTTCACCTTTTAATTTGAATTACTGAAATACATGAACTTTTGAACAATATTTAAAAAAAATTAGTTTTTGAGTACTGATCTGAATACAGCAGAAGACCAGGAACAGAAAATACACTCATGTCTTTATGTTTAAAAAAAAATATATATATTATTTAGCTTTAACCCTCCCTTGTCTGGTTTAAGCTCCTCTAAGCAATGCCTGAACGTTGTACTTTGAGCACTTCTTGTGTTGTGTTTGCCTCTTCACGATGACCCGCTTGCTGTATTCCTCATTTGTAAGTCTCAAGCTAAATGACTAAATGTAAATGCCTTTGTTTCACAGTGACTGGACTGGTTGGCGGTACCTTTGCGAGGGGATCCCTGAGGGGAGGCGGCGGGACTGGAGTGCAGGGACGAGGCGGTGCTCGCGTCTTCGGTTCTCTTCACGCTCGCGTCTTCGGCTTTCTTCAGCGTCTGAGGCGAGTTGGGACCTGAAGTCGGCAAGGAAACTTTATTTATAACGCACCAATCACAGAGAGAAATCACAAAGTGCTTTTCAAAGTGCTACAATTTAAACAAAAGAACAATAAAACCAGGTAACACTATCAGAGCTAAAAACAAAACATAAAAGCCCAATCAACTAAAAGCTTGTCTAAATAAAAGAAGAGCAAAGCAGACGGCAGTCTCACTAGACCAGACGCTTCTTATGAAAGACTAGGTCAAATCAGTCAATATTATACATGTGACCCTGGACCACAACACCAGTCACGAGTCGCACGGGAAGATTTGTGGCAGTAGCCCACACTGTAAGGGTCAAAATTATCGATTTTTCTTTTATGCCAAAAATCAATAGGATATTAAGTAAAGATCATGTTCCATGAAGATATTTTGAAAATGTCCTACTTTAAATATATCAAAAATGTATTTTTGTGAGGTAATGCACCACAATCGTGAACATAAATGCACAACTTTAAATGTTAAAATTACACGATTTTTTCGCACCCTCAGAATTCAGATTTTCAATAGTTGTGTCTCGGTTAAATATTGTCCTATCCTAAGAAACCATACATCAATGAAAGGCTTATTTATTCGACTTGTTATTATTTATTGCATAAATCTCAATTCTTTTTTTTAAATTGACTCTTACAACTGTTTTTATAGTCCAGGGTCACATATGTAAAATGATGGAATTGTGTATGAGGACCCAAAATTTAAAATCTTGATCTTTGATCTTGATTTCTTAAATATATGGACTGGAAACAAGACAAAAATACTAAGTAGGAAAAGCATTTTTTGCAGTGCAGAAGTTTCTTATGAAAAAAGGCTTGATAAAATAAGTTAAAATTGCATCTGTAAAATGATGGAAGTGTGTATGAGGACCCAAAAGAATGTCCGTGATGACGGTGTTGCAGATGGAGCTGTGTGAGCAGGAGGTCAGAGAGCTGGAGACGGCACGTACTGAAGGAAGCGCTCAGGTCTTTAGCGAGGCTCTTCTTGCGCAGCGGGTACAGGCTAACGGGAGGAACCTGAAGCACCTGAGACACGCGGCTCTGAGGCCTGGATGAGGACAGACCCGAGCGCAGCGACACCGGAGACATGTCCGGCTTAGGGCAGCGCCGCTCGTTCAGGTTCTTGGACACTGCAGGAGAACACACACACACACACACACACACACACACACACACACACACACACACACACACACACACAACACAACAACAACAACAACAACATCAGGAACTGAGTTTGAGTGACAGATCATCATAGTGTTCTTCGACACTGCAGGAACACACACACACACAACACAACAACATCAGGAACTGAGTTTGAGTGACAGATCATCATAGTGTTCTTCGACACTGCAGGAACACACACACACACACACACACACACACACACAACACAACACAACAACATCAGGAACTGAGTTTGAGTGACAGATCATCATAGTGTTCTTCGACACTGCAGGAACACACACACACACACACACACACACACACAACACAACACAACAACAACATCAGGAACTGAGTTTGAGTGACAGATCATCATAGTGTTCTTCGACACAGCAGGAGAACACACACACACACACACACACACACACACACACACACACACACACACAACACAACACAACAACATCATTCGATACTGCAGGAGAACACACACACACACACACACTTGCCACTGTTGCCTTTGGCTTGTTCATTTGGGGATATTCAAATTAATTAATCAATCATTAATACTATTGATCAGCTCTACCAAACGTGGATGTTTTTCCACTAAGAAACGAACATTGTTATGTTGTTTTGATTGATACTGTGAAGCTGCTTTGATACAATCTATATTGTGAAAAGCGCTATATAAATATACTTGACACACACACACACACAACAACAACATCAGGAACTGAGTTTGAGTGACAGATCATAATAGTGTTCTTCGACACTGCAGGAACACACACACACACAACACACACACACACACTCTCTTGTACATCTATCTTTATGAGGACATTCATTGACACAATGCAATCTCTAGCCGCTTACCCTAGCCTTACTCATCACAACTAAGTGCTTAACCCGAACCCTTACCCTAAACCTACCCTTAACCTAATTATAACCTTATCCCTAAAACCAAGTCTTGACCCTCAAACAGCCCTTTAAAGGGGTCTCAGAAAGTGAGGACCGGCCAAAATGTCCTCACTTTACTCTCTTTGTCCTCACTCCAATGGTCTAAAACTCAAACTGGTCCTCACAAAGATAGTTGTACAAGTACACACACACACACACACACACACACAACAACAACATCAGGAACTGAGTTTGAGTGACAGATCATCATAGTGTTCTTCGACACTGCAGGAACACACACACACACACACACACACACACACACACACAACACAACAACAACATCAGGAACTGAGTTTGAGTGACAGATCATCATAGTGTTCTTTGACACTGCAGGAACACACACACACACACACACACACACACATAACACAACAACAACATCAGGAACTGAGTTTGAGTGACAGATCATCATAGTGTTCTTCGACACACACAATCCAAATCATGCAAATCCAAATAAGTGAACTTTTCAATATTATATCTGCCCTTTTCCTTCCGCCCAGTAGATGGCAGTGTCTAGCCGTGTGAAATCTGGGGCTGGTTGCATAAACTTAGCCACTATGTTAAGACTGTGTCAAAAAAACACATTTGGCCAACTAGAAATTAGTCAAGAGGTAATCAGTCTTACTTTTCTGAATCAAATTAGACCGATCTATCTTTTTATGTAACTGACTTTAAAAAGTTAATAACTCAATACCTCAATACAATACCTCAATACATCAATACCTCAATAGCTCAATGCCTCAATAACTCAATACCTCAATAAACCAATGCCTCAATAACTCAATACCTCAATAACTCAACACCTCAAAAGCTCAATACCTCAATAACTCAACACCTCAATAACTCAATACCTCAATAACTCAACACCTCAAAAGCTCAATACCTCAATAACTCAACACCTCAATAACTCAATACCTCAATAACTCAACACCTCAATAACTCAATACCTCAATAACTCAACACCTCAAAAGCTCAATACCTACATAACTCAATACCCCAATAACTCAATACCTCAATAACTCAACACCTCAATACCTCAATAACTCAACACCTCAATAACTCAATACCCCAATACCTCAATTGCTCAATAACTCAAAAGCTCAATCCCTCAATACCTCAACACCTCAATAACTCAATACCTCAATAACTCAACACCTCAATAACTCAATACCTCAATAACTCAATACCTCAATAACTCAATACCCCAATACCCCAATACCTCAATAACTCAATACCTCAATAACTCAACACCTCAATACCTCAATCGCTCAATAACTCAATAACTCAACACCTCAATAACAACACCTCAATAACTCAATACCTCAATAACTCAACACCTCAATAGATCAATACCTACATAACTCAATACCCCAATACCTCAATAACTCAATACCCCAATAACTCAACACCTCAATAACTCAATACCTCAATAACTCAACACCTCAATACCTCAATAACTCAATACCCCAATACCTCAATACCTCAATAACTCAACACCTCAATACCTCAACACCTCAAAAGCTCAATACCTCAATAACTCAATACCTCAACACCTTAACACCTCAATAACTCAATACCTCAATAACTCAACACCTCAATACCTCAATAACTCAATACCCCAATACCTCAATACCTCAATCCCTCAATTGCTCAATAACTCAAAAGCTCAATCCCTCAATAACTCAACACCTCAATAACTCAATAACTCAACACCTCAAAAGCTCAATACCTCAATAACTCAATACCTCAATAACTCAATACCTCAATAACTCAACACCTCAATACCTCAATAACTCAATACCCCAATACCTCAATACCTCAATCCCTCAATTGCTCAATAACTCAAAAGCTCAATCCCTCAATAACTCAACACCTCAAAAGCTCAATACCTCAATACCTCAACACCTTAACACCTCAATAACTCAATACCTCAATAACTCAACACCTCAATACCTCAATAACTCAATACCCCAATACCTCAATCCCTCAATTGCTCAATAACTCAAAAGCTCAATCCCTCAATACCTCAATAACTCAATAACTCAATAACTCAACACCTCAATAACTCAATAACTCAATACCTCAACACCTCAAAAGCTCAATACCTCAATAACTCAATACCTCAATAACTCAATACCTCAATAACTCAACACCTCAATACCTCAATAACTCAATACCCCAATACCTCAATACCTCAATTGCTCAATAACTCAAAAGCTCAATCCCTCAATCCCTCAATAACTCAATAACTCAACACCTCAATAACTCAATAACTCAATAACTCAACACCTCAAAAGCTCAATACCTCAATAACTCAATACCTCAACACCTCAATAACTCAACACCTCAATACCTCAATAACTCAATACCCCAATACCTCAATACCTCAATCCCTCAATTGCTCAATAACTCAACACCTCAATAACTCAACACCTCAATCCCTCAATAACTCAATACCCCAATACCTCAATCCCTCAATTGCTCAATAACTCAAAAGCTCAATCCCTCAATCCCCCAATACCTCAACACCTCAATAACTCAATACCTCAATAACTCAACACCTCAATAACTCAATACCTCAACACCACAATAACTCAATAACTCAATACCCCAATACCTCAATAACTCAATACCTCAATAACTCAACACCTCAATACCTCAATAACTCAATACCCCAATACCTCAATACCTCAATCGCTCAATAACTCAATAACTCAACACCTCAATAACTCAACACCTCAATAACTCAATACCTCAATAACTCAACACCTCAATAACTCAATACCTCAATAACTCAACACCTCAAAAGATCAATACCTACATAACTCAATACCCCAATACCTCAATAACTCAATACCTCAATAACTCAACATCTCAATAACTCAATACCTCAATAACTCAACACCTCAATACCTCAATACCCCAATACCTCAATCCCTCAATAACTCAAAAGCTCAATCCCTCAATACCTCAATACCCCAATACCTCAATACCTCAATCGCTCAATAACTCAATAACTCAACACCTCAATAACTCAACACCTCAATAACTCAATACCTCAATAACTCAACACCTCAAAAGATCAATACCTACATAACTCAATACCCCAATACCTCAATAACTCAATACCTCAATAACTCAACACCTCAATAACTCAATACCTCAATAACTCAACACCTCAATACCTCAATAACTCAATACCCCAATACCTCAATCCCTCAATAACTCAAAAGCTCAATCCCTCAATACCTCAATAACTCAATACCTCAATAACTCAACACCTCAATAACTCAATACCTCAATACCTCAACACCTCAATAACTCAATACCTCAATAACTCAACACCTCAATACCTCAATAACTCAATACCACAATACCTCAATAACTCAATACCTCAATAACTCAACACCTCAATAACTCAATACCCCAATACCTCAATAACTCAATAACTCAACACCTCAATAACTCAACACCTCAATAACTCAACACCTCAATAACTCAATACCTCAATAACTCAACACCTCAATAACTCAACACCTCAATAACTCAATACCTCAATAACTCAACACCTCAAAAGATCAATACCTACATAACTCAATACCCCAATACCTCAATAACTCAATACCTCAATAACTCAACACCTCAATAACTCAATACCCCAATACCTCAATCCCTCAATAACTCAAAAGCTCAATACCTCAATAACTCAATAACTCAATACCTCAATAACTCAACACCTCAATAACTCAACACCTCAATAACTCAACACCTCAAAAGCTCAATACCTCAATAACTCAATACCTCAACACCTTAACACCTCAATAACTCAATACCTCAATAACTCAACACCTCAATACCTCAATAACTCAATACCCCAATACCTCAAAAGCTCAATACCTCAATAACTCAATACCCCAATACCTCAATACCTCAATTGCTCAATAACTCAAAAGCTCAATCCCTCAATAACTCAATAACTCAACACCTCAATAACTCAATACCCCAATACCTCAATAACTCAATAACTCAACACCTCAATAACTCAACACCTCAATAACTCAACACCTCAATAACTCAATACCTCAATAACTCAACACCTCAATAACTCAATACCTCAATAACTCAACACCTCAAAAGATCAATACCTACATAACTCAATACCCCAATACCTCAATAACTCAATACCTCAACACCTCAATACCTCAATAACCCAATACCTCAATCCCTCAATAACTCAAAAGCTCAATCCCTCAATAACTCAATACCTCAATAACTCAATACCTCAATACTGCCCTACAAAGGCTAAGTGCAGTAACTACGCCACCATTGAAACTGAGAAAAATGCCTCTAAAGTTTTCAAATTAGTAGTTACTGCAAATTTGACATAGTGATTTCTCTAAAACGGGACCCAGTTGGACCAAGAGCTTTTGTCACAAGACAAAGGAGGTGTTATGAAGCCCATTTTCAGTCTAAACTCAATTTTGACCAAATATGTAGTTACTGCACTTTGCCTTTGTAGGGCAGAATAACTCAACACCTCAATAACTCAATACCTCAATAACTCAACACCTCAAAAGCTCAATACCTCAATAACTCAATACCTCAACACCTTAACACCTCAATAACTCAATACCTCAATAACTCAAAAGCTCAATCCCTCAATACCTCAATACCTCAATAACTCAACACCTCAAAAGCTCAATCCCTCAATAACTCAATACCTCAATAACTCAATACCTCAATACCTCAATAACTCAATACCTTATTGTAAAGTGTTACCATTGTTTCTGCCGTCTTAACCAGGTCTCTCTGGAAGAAGAGACAGCGATATCTCACTGTGATTCTTCTGGTTAAATAAGTCTGCTCAGGGTCTTCATCACCCTGAAGGTTGTTTATTCTGATATAACAAATGGCTTGATGTTCATTATCCCGCTTATTACACGGACACTTGTCACATAAGTAATAACTCAAGAGACGCACGTGTGCTGTATGCCGGTTCGCACTGCAGAGACAGCATCTGGAGCTTGTCCTCGTCCTCCTCCACCTCCAGGTGAGCCAGATACTGCTTCACACGCCGGGACATCTGGGCGTCCTCGTACAGCTTCCTGGCGTTGAGCAGAGAGCTGCGCCGCACACGCTTCTTGTGGCCCGCCTGAACTTCCAGCAGGTTCGAGTTCGTGCTGGCCTGACTCAGAGACCTGAGGAAGAGTGAGACACGACAAACATCACTGTCATTCCTGTGGGGGACGCTCACTGGCAAACGGGAAGACATTCACTAACAGAAAAAATAACATCTAGTCAAGTCAAGGCACCTTCATTCATACTGAGCTTTTAACAATATAAATTGTTTCACAGCAGCTTTACAGTGATAATAGGAGATTAGAGTAGCAGAGATTGTTTTGGCTTTACAGCAGCTCTAGAATAAAGTTATTGTCCAGCTAAAGTTAGTTTTGATCGATTCACTTCTGTTGCAAAGATCATAAGTTATTAACTTATGGGCCGCTAACACGAACCGTTTTAACAGAAAACCCCTAGGGCCCTATCTTGTACCCAGCGCAATTGACTTTGTACAGCGACGGATGTATTATTCCTATTTTACACCCGACGCACAGGGACTTTTCCCTCCAATGCAAGGGAATGAACTTTCAGGAAAAGAGGAGGCGTGTTCCAGCGCAAACGTTCCCTGGTGATATTTTACAGTTTCAGAAAACAATCCCGCCACTGACCAGGAAAAAACGAGTCTAAAGTCAGAGCGCGATACTCAGATGATGTTTTAAGAGTGTATGCTTGGCCATAATGTAGCGTGTGCACAACACACACACACACACACTTCTCTTCTCACTTCAGTTCCCATTTTTGCAAATCACACATAATTACAAGGAAAAATATTACCACACGAGGGAAATCATTGTGGTGTCCATGAAGATGTGAAAAAATAGGCATAAATCTAGCTTACACACTTACCCAAATTATTATACGCCTGTTTAACCGAAGCTAGTTTGGGTGTGTTTCTCCATCCACATACAACGTCACTTCTCTGTGTTTTACGGCCCTGATGAGAACGCCGGTCTCCTTGCTGTGAACCGCTCCTGCAAACACGCCGTTATAATAGCAATCCGCCGTTATAATAGCAAACCGCCGTTATAATAGCAATCGGCGCCTGCTCTTAAAGGGAATGTGAGATGTCGCTCTGATTGGTTTATTGCACGTTACGCCCAAACCACAGATATGATTAATGTAGTGACTTCAGACCAACACATTTTCGATTTGCGAGATCCGCCCACAAAGTTACTTGCGTTTCGCACTTGATACTTGCGTTTCAGATTGTTAAAATAGGGCCCTTTATGTGTTCTGGCTGCTCATTTGCACAACAGTCTTTGGTGCTTAAGAATGCAAACCTCGAGAAAAAAAAACATTTTGAAAAAAAAAGAAAAAAGTTATCATCTCTGTGCAAACCTCAAAAACGCAAACCTGTGAGAACGCTGACGGCGTGCACATGCGCATTACGTGTTTAGTCTATAGATATGCACGTTTGAATATATATGTGTGCAGGCGTGTAGTCTTTCTTTACAGATTGACCTCAACAAATTACCTCATTCATTACCTGAATGGTTTCACAGATAAGTGAGACTTGATGCATTTCTTCTGCTCTTGCAAATGTGAACAATGGAAACTCATTTTTGTGAATCTTGTTTTTCAATTCCTGAAATAGTTTTATTTTTGGAGAAGTGTCTTATATGTACACTACCATTTAAAGGTTTGGGGTAAGAATTTGTTATTATTATTATTTTTAAGAAATGTATACTTTTATTCAGGAAGGACACATTAAATTGATTAAAAGTGATGTCTAATATAATGTCTTTATCAAATAAATGCCGTTCTTCTGAACTTTCTATTCATCAAAGAATCCTGAAAGTAAAATGTATCATGGTTTTCAAAAAAAATATGACCTGATTCGAACATTGATAATAATCATAAATGTTTCTTGAGCATCAAGTCCTCATATTATCCTGATTTCTGAAGGATCATGTGACACTGAAGACTGGAGTAATGATGCTGAAAATTCAGCTTTGATCACAGGAATAAATTACACTTTACTGTATATTCACATAAAAAACAGATGTTTTACAATATTTCACCGTTTTTACTGTATTTTTGTTCAAATAGCCTTGGTGACTTCTTTCAGGAAATGTTTTGGAAGTATGTGATGTTATGAAATTTCTATTTGTGAAAGTCCTTCCATTTATTTGTAAATATGAAACGTTAAACATAAACCTCCTTTATTTGGCAGTGTGAGCAAACAATGTCTACAGCAGCGCAACGCGGCCATGCAACGTATTCAGCTCCATTAATGCAAAAAAAAAAAATGAATAAATAGATTGAAACAGACGAGCATGATCAGCTACATGAAGATCAATGGTTTAGAGGATGAGGAATGAAGGAAGAGTGGCAGGAGTTGGTGTGTCCAGTGAACGGTCAGGACATGCAGGACAGCACACTTACCCTAAACTCTTCCACCTCTTCTTTCTGTAAGCACAGCCCACGAGAGGCAGAAAACAGGAGAAGAGAAGAGACTCAGACAGACAGAAAACACCAGCACCACAGACAGAGAGAATCATCTGAAACACCATTGATAGAGCTCCACCGATTCATCCGGTTTAGCCTTTTCATTTTAATCGGCAAAAATCCACACCGATAGTTTTTCCGGGTTGCATCCGTTGCTGGAGCGGCTGATAAGAGTGTGCGGTCGGGTTACAGTAAGAGAGTGGCCTCTAGAGGCGAAAAAAAAATAACTAGCACTGGCCGCGTTTCCATTTCCCTTCAAATTATGCTAATTGACATTGCGAATTGAAAATACGTCCAATGGAAACAAGCCAATTTCGCAAAAACTCCAATTTATCGAAAAACTGTTTTTACGCTCACATGAGGAGGTTTATCAGGCAATTCGAAAAAGGAAAATTTAGCAAAACTGCAATGGAAACAGTTTTTGCACATGTACAGTCGCCTGACGTAGAGGCCGCGGTGTGATTGGACAGAAGATGAGACAGAGTTCTTTATTAAACTCATAAAAGACACAAGAATTGCAGGAATACTGGATTCTAAACCTCAAAGAAACGCCACAATCAAGATCTGGAAGCAGAAATGAGGAGAAACACCAGAAACTCCTCATATGAGCCGCTCTCAGTGTAAGAGGCTTTCCTGACATTAATGATTGGATAAACGTCCACATCTCCTTCCATTAAATATAATGTCTAGAGCGATGACTGAGATATACGTAAACCTACAAACATCCGTTGCCATGATTTTTGGAATGACTTCGAATCGCAAGAGGAATAAATTACGTTGCACGTTCATCATGAAAATATACAGTGAAGAAAATAAGTATTTGAACACCCTGCTATTTTGCAAGTTCTCCCACTTAGAAATCATGGAGGGGTCTGAAATTGTCATCGTAGGTGCATGTCCACTGTGAGAGACATAATCTTTAAAAAAAAATCCAGAAATCACAATGTATGATTTTTTACCTATTTATTTGTAAGATACAGCTGCAAATAAGTATTTGAACACCTGAGAAAATCAATGTTAATATTTGGTACAGTAGCCTTTGTTTGCAATTACAGAGGTCAAACGTTTCCTGTAGTTTTTCACCAGGTTTGCACACACTACAGGAGGGATTTTGGCCCACTCCTCCACACAGATCTTCTCTAGATCAGTCAGGTTTCTGGGCTGTCGCTGAGAAACACGGAGTTTGAGCTCCCTCCAAAGATTCTCTATTGGGTTTAGGTCTGGAGACTGGCTAGGCCACGCCAGAACCTTGATATGCTTCTTACAGAGCCACTCCTTGGTTATCCTGGCTGTGTGCTTCGGGTCATTGTCATGTTGGAAGACCCAGCCTCGACCCATCTTCAATGCTCTAACTGAGGGAAGGAGGTTGTTCCCCAAAATCTCGCAATACATGGCCCCGGTAATCCTCTCCTTAATACAGTGCAGTCGCCCTGTCCCATGTGCAGAAAAACACCCCCAAAGCATGATGCTACCACCCCCATGCTTCACAGTAGGGATGGTGTTCTTGGGATGGTACTCATCATTCTTCTTCCTCCAAACACGGATAGTGGAATTATGACCAAAAATATATATTTTGGTCTCATCTGACCACATGACTTTCTCCCATGACTCCTCTGGATCATCCAAATGGTCATTGGCAAACTTAAGACGGGCCTTGACATGTGCTGGTTTAAGCAGGGGATTCTTCCGTGCCATGCATGATTTCAAACCATGACGTCTTAGTGTATTACCAACAGTAACCGTGGAAACGGTGGTCCCAGCTCTTTTCAGGTCATTGACCAGCTCCTCCCGTGTAGTTCTGGGCTGATTTCTCACCTTTCTTAGGATCACTGAGACCCCACGAGGTGAGATCTTGCATGGAGCCCCAGTCCGAGGGAGATTGACAGTCATGTTTAGCTTCTTCCATTTTCTAATGATTGCTCCAACAGTGGACCTTTTTTCACCAAGCGGCTTGGCAATTTCCTAGTAGCCCTTTCCAGCCTTGTGGAGGTGTACAATTTTGTCTCTAGTGTCTTTGGACAGCTCTTTGGTCTTGGCCATGTTAGTAGTTGGATTCTTACTGATTGTATGGGGTGGACAGGGGTCTTTATGCAGCTAACGACCTCAAACAGGTGCATCTAATTTAGGATAATAAATGGAGTGGAGGTGGACATTTTAAAGGCAGACTAACAGGTCTTTGAAGGTCAGAATTCTAGCTGATAGACAGGTGTTCAAATACTTATTTGCAGCTGTATCTTACAAATAAATAGTTAAAAAGTCATACATTGTGATTTCTGGATTTTTTTTTTTAGATTATGTCTCTCACAGTGGACATGCACCTACGATGACAATTTCAGACCCCTCCTTGATTTCTAAGTGGGAGAACTTGCAAAATAGCAGGGTGTTCAAATACTTATTTTCTTCACTGTATAAGACGCTACTGGAACTGTTTGAACAGGGCGTTTCGAGACTCACACCTGTAAGTAAACGCAGCTGTCAATCACAAAAACTGACATTGTGAACCATTGTTCAACAAAAGATCAACAGTAGGGCGAGACTTATCTGACTGGACTGTGATAAGTGAGCATTACATTTGTGTATAAAACTACTGGACTAACATGGCCTACCCGACGTGAAGAAAAACAGTGTTTTCTTTCCACAATAATGTGCACAAATGAACCGTTCACAATAAGTGCAGGAATCGATTTTGATTTCCAGTGGACGTTTAGTTCATGCTCTTTGTGTGTGTGTGTGTGTGTGTGTGTGTGTGTGTGTGTGTGTGTGTGTGTGTGTGTGTGTGTGTGTGTGTGTGTATCTTCACCTCTGTCTGAACATGAGTGCCGGGTCCATGTTGGCTGATGTCATGCGCACAACGTTTCGGATCTCCTTGGCGATCATTCGCAACTTTTCGAAATTGACCAGGCCGTCAACACTCGAATCGTTCCCTGAGCAAGATAAGAGATGATGGACAGTTTAAGGATCTGACATGTGAAAACCCACTAATGTTAAAAGATTAGTTCACTTGATAACCTCCTCTCCTCCACGTCATCCAAGATGTTCATGTCTTTCTTTCTTCAGTGGAAAAGAAATGAATGTTTTTGAGGAGAACGCTCCAGTATTCCTCCATATAGTGTCTTCAATGGTCCAACGGGTCGAAGGTCCAGATGTGAGTTTCAGTGCAGCTTCAAAGTCTCGACACGATCCAGCCGAGGAATAAGAGTCTCATCTAGACAAACCAGCGACATTTATAACACAATACACATTTATATACTTTTAACCACTAATGCTGGTCTTGCTCTCACTGTGATGCGACACACATTACGTCATCAGGTTGAAAGGTCAAGCGTGTTCCGGTTTATAAATGTAGAGTAGGGTGAAAAACTCTAGAAAAACTAGAATGAATAGAGCGGAAAAAAAAGAAAAAAAACTTTAATTTTTTCTGTAATGGTGTTTGACTGAGTCTTTGCACGTTCTCTTTGTAAACACTGGGTCTGTTCTTCCTCCTACGTCACACTTGACCTTTCACCCTGATCGCATAATGTGTGTCGCATCACAGCGAGTGCAAGACCAGCATTAGTGGTTAAAAGTATATAAATGTGTATTGTGTTATAAATGTCGCTGGTTTGTGTAGATGAGACTCTTATTCCTCGGCTGGATCGTGTCGAGACTTTGAAGCTGCACTGAAACTCACATCTCGACCTTCGACCCGTTGGACCATTGAAGACACTATATGGAGGAATACTGGAGCGTTCTCATCAAAAACATTCATTTCTTTTCCACTTAAGCAAGAAAGACATGAACATCTTGGATGACGTGGAGGAGAGTAAATTATCAGGAAATTTTAATTCTGAAGTGAACGACTCCTTTACAGGCTTGTGTGTAAACTGACCTTCGTGCAGGAAAGTGAGGTCCTTCTTGACCACAGGGAACAGGGGGATGATGGGAGGTTGCACGCTCTGGCTGCTCAGTATGTTGCGGTATTTGGCCATGTTTCGTGACGGGTCGAAGATGTCCTGAAGATCACGGAACAGCTTCTCATACTTACTGGGTAGTTTCTCCCACGTGCTCCTCAGCCGAGCTACTGAAGCCAGGTTCAGACCACTGAAGAGCACAGAAAACACAGCGCGTGAGCATCTCGCAAGCTCAGAATATGCAAGATCTTTAACTATTAAAACATAAAATAGCTGCATTTTATGTTTCTGACGAAGCTGCATAACCACTGAGGTTTTTTGAATGATGTTATCGGTTGTTATTATGTTGTCTTGTGGATAATTTAGAAATATATGCTGCAACTTTATCAGGTCAGCATCACTATTAAAAAAAACTTTTTTTTGTGTGCAAAATGCATACTGTACATACTGGAGTCCAACACGAGACTAAATTAACTAATTGCACTATTTTGCACTATATTGACCTAATGTAGATCCAGCGGTTGTTATCTCAGAATAAACCCTGACGGGGTGATCAGGATCAGGTCTCCATCAGCCTGAAGGGGTTTATTCTGAGATAACAACCGGCTGGATCTACATTATCACACTTATTACACGCTACTTTCCACATGAGTAAATAATTAGACATGAAATATTGATCTGAGTAGAAATATTTCACACACTGCACCTCAAATATAAAGTGGGACTTTAATTTCAGAGAGAGCAGCTCGAGAACTGACTCACCTGATGATGGCAAACATGGAGTTGAAGTTCTTGCACTCGCGGCAGTGCAGGGCGATCTTGATGAAGTGCTTGATGGTCTTCATGCGTTTGAGCGCGTTGGCCTCGCGGAGGATCTCAGTGGCCACCCAGAACGTCTCCTGGTTGATGATGTCTTCGAACTGCTTCAGATGTTGGCCACCGCCCGGGTCCAGCTTGAACAGGTCGTCCACGTACTCGGTGGACTCGATGTTCCTGAACAGGCCGAAGTCCCTCATGGAGAGCTGAGCCGCCACCTCCACGGTGCTGAGCTGAAGGAGCCCGATCTGACTCTCCCTCAGGAGATCCTGAGCGTCTTCATCCGAGCACAGCGTCTCCGTCTCCATGTTGTTCTTCAGGTAGTACCTGAGCAAACACACCAATCACGGGATTACTGGATAGCAGGGGTGTAACGATACCCTCATGTCACGATTCACGAAACTGAACTCACGACACCATATTATTAAATTTGGTTTTATATTGTGTGTGTAAATGAATAGGACTTGGACTTGGTGCTGAAACCCAAAGCACAGGACAATAGAGACACCAGAATAACAATATTCATGATTCTGAAGCTGAAAATACAGAGCACAACGTCTTGGTCTCCATGTTGTTCTTCAGGTAGTACCTGAGCAAACACACCAATCACAGGACTGTATAGTAGGGGTGTAACGATAACAGCAAGCAATTTCATGTTTAAAAGTCTAATAGCCGTTCAAACCATAGACTGTAAAAAATACGGACAAAGCGTCTGTGACGTCACCCATAGACTTTCTGAAGAACGGTTTTGAGGCCGTTTATGGGGGGTATGGGCGGCGCCATCTTGGAAAATCTTGGGAAATACAAAATACAAATGTTCAAAAAGGATCCAGAGGTGGTCTGATGTGTGTGTCAGATCACGGCCGAGACGTCACATTTCAGGAATTCCACTCGGCGCAGCCCGTTATCAGCTGTCAATCAAGCTGTCAATCAAAGTTAACCATGCCCTTATTTGTCATACATTTTACGATCTAAACTAACGAGTTAGAAAAAAATTCACCCCCCTCACAGTTGTCAGGCACTCGGAGCCTATCGAAAAATATAATAAAAGTCCATGGGACCATCCTGTAGAAACATGAATTTATGCTGTGAAAACGGACATTTTAACATGGGGGTCTATGGACATTTGCTCCCTCTGGGACCGGCCCCTAGAGGAGTTTAGATGTATTGCAGTTTTCCGCACTTCCGGGTCGGCTTAATTTCTCAGATTAGAATGTTGCCGCTCGGTTCAAACACAGCCCAGACGTCTAGGCTAAAACAAGGCTGTCAGTGAAATATGAATATAAAGGTATTCGTCTGAATAAAGAAAGTCATATACACCTAGGATGACCTGAGGGTGAGTAAATCACGGGCTACTTTTCATTTTTGGGTGAGCTGTCCCTTTAAGAGGTGTTGGTTCTGCTCTTACCTGCCGTTGAGTTGGATGCGGTCTGCTAGTTTTGAGAGCTGGTCCGGCAGCCGCCGCTGTTTGATGACCCCTTCAGGACTGACAGAGACCTCACACAGCGAGTACGTTTCCGAAGCTGCGATGAGGCCGAACTCACTCACTACATGCGAGACCACGTCTTTGGCTGTGGTGTCTTTACTGATGATGATATAGCAGCTCTGCTGGTCCGCCTTGAACACGCGGATCACCTGATCGGGAATGTCTGCAACCCGCAAGAGGAAGGAGATGCAGTTGAACACACACACCCGGTGAAATAAAGATCAATGGTGATATGTTTGCCTCAGAATTGGAAAACAAGGCAATGGCTCAAACACTATTCCATCATCCACATGTTTTAAATGACAGAAATCTCATTAACATCTTCACTTGTGTTTTGAAGATCTTATGCGTGTGGAACACACTCCACCATAACGACGGCGTTTTCGCATGCTTTTTGACGTCGAGTGTATATCATTTCATGCCACAAACTCATAACCACATGCAGTGTTGGGGAAAGTTACTTTCAAAAGTAATGCATTACAATATTGCGTTGCTCCCTTAAGTTAGTTAGGGCTTGTTTTTTTTTTTTTATAACAAAAAAGTTATATTTTTGGGCCGATGTAAAGACACTTTCAGACAAATTTAAATAATAAGGCTGAAGGAAATGCAAATTCACACGTGTCCAGTAGAGGGCGCCGCTCAAACAAACCTGCCTTTCTGGATCACAGAAGAATAGGACGTAGGAGAAGAAAGAATAACACTTACTTCACCAATAAATAAAAAAATCTAAAGTCATTTTTGCATATGGTTTAATTGAATCATCAAAGATCAGCAGCAAGTACATTGGTCAATAAAGTGAGATTACATGCATTTTTATTTTATTTAACATATTTTATTATTGGAGGTTTGCGTATTATTCTGATTTTGCATTTCACTGATTTTATTCATTTGGAGAAATACTGAATCTTTTTTGTGCAAGTGAGATTAGTCAATGCACACACACATTTAGTCTAGAACTAAAATAACCATCATGTTTATGTTTACACACACTTACAATGTTTCTCAACATGAGGACAGGAGAGCTGTCAGTCAATAAATGTGAAAAAGTAACTTACATTACTTATTTGAAAAAGTAACTCAGCAAATATTTTGCTGTAAATTTAAAAGTAATGCGTTACTTTGGCAAGTTACTTGAAAAAAGTAATCTGATTACTTAACTCAAGTTACTTGTAATGAATTACTCCCAACACTGACCACATGCAAGAAAGTGCACAACAGCATACAAGAGTTAAAGGGATAGTTCACCCAAAAATGAAAATCCTGTCAGTAATTCCTCTCCCTCATGTTGTTCCAACCCCGTAAGACTTTCGTTCATCTTCGGAACACGAATTAAGATATTTGTGATTAAATCTGAGAGCTGGATCACTCCTCCATAGGCTTCTAAGGGACTGAAACTTGTTCCCCCGAAAAGTTATTAAAGACATCGTTAAAATAGTCCAAGTGACTACAGTGGCTCAATCTTCAGTTTATTAAGCGACGAGAATACTTTTTGTGCGCAAAAATATTGACTTTATTCAACTATTCATTTCCTTCTCTGTCGGCCTCGAGTGAGTTCACGTAGTAAAACTGCGTAGCGCTTCTGTGTTGTACGTCACACGCATCATCACACACATGACCAGCGTCGACCAATAGTGAGCCTGCGTGTGGCGTAGCCCTACGCTATCACACTACGCTATCACACTACGGCGTACACTATCAAACTACACTAGCACACTACGCTATCGCGCTACGCTATCACACTACGCTACCACACTACGCTATCACACTACGCTATCACACTACGCTATCACACTACGGCGTACGCTATCACACTACGCTATCACACTACGCTATCGCGCTACGCTATCACACTACGCTACCACACTACGCTACCACACTACGCTATCACACTACGCTATCACACTACGCTATCACACTACGCTATCACACTACGCTATCACACTACGCTACCACACTACGCTACCACACTACGCTATCACACTACGCTATCACACTACGCCATCACACTACACTACCACACTACGCTATCACACTACGCTATCACACTACACTACCACACTACGCTACCACACTACGCTATCACACTACGCTATCACACTACGCTATCACACTACGCTATCACACTACGCTATCACACTACGCCATCACACTACGCTATCACACTACGCTACCACACTACGCTATCACACTACGCTATCACACTACGCCATCACACTACACTACCACACTACGCTATCACACTACGCCATCACACTACACTACCACACTACGCTAACTGACGAGGCCCACAGAGAAGGAAATGAATAGTTGAAATAAAGTCGTTATTTTTGTTTGTTTTTGCGCACAAAAAGTATTCTCGTCGCTTGATAAACTTAAGATTGAGCCACTGTAGTCACTTGGACTATTTTAACGATGTCTTTAATAACTTTTCGGGGGAACAAGTTTCAGTCCCTCAGAAGCCTATGGAGGAGTGATCCAGCTCTCAGATTTAATCACAAATATCTTAATTCGTGTTCCGAAGATGAACGAAAGTCTTACGGGTTGGAACAACATGAGGGAGAGGAGTTACTGACAGGATTTTCATTTTTGGGTGAACTAACCCTTTAAACGCGTGAAAGGAAAAGAGTGTATGACGTGTACAGTGTACTTACAGTAGAAACCAGCCACTGGTGGAGCCAAGAAACACACAGAGAGTAAAGACAGAGAGAGATGACACATGACAGCCACAGCACACACCAGTGGAGACATCACAACTCATCTAAAGATGTCCTTCTTATTATCAACATCTCTCGTACATCAACTTTCCAGATCCTTGTGAAACCAGCCGCGTACTTTCATTTGACACAACCCAGAGCTGAGGTTTCAGAAAAAACACATTTACTGGAATCCGTCCTAACATCCTCATATATTCGAATTATATCTAAATGTAGAACGTTTTCAGAGCTTGAAATAAGCAGAAATAAACAGCTTCACTCGTATACAGAAGAAACCCTCTATTGTGAAAGGAGTACACTTCAGTAGATGTTTAAAAAGAGTGCATAAAGCGGATATCATACACTTTAAATTAATGTGAACGGAAATAAATAATTTAAAAAAAAATTATGTTATTTACAATTAAAAATTAGTAGTTTAAATTTATATTAAATGCAATAAACGTTTGAGTTTTTTTTTTTTTTTGATATAAATAACACTGATATAAGTCATCACGTGGATTTAGACCGATATTGTATTTAAACGTTCACGGGCAAATTTGCTTTATGTTTTTCCCCGGCGTGGAAATCCGATGTCCCATATTAATGTCAGGAAACAGGATTCCTGCTGTCGATATCCATGATCACACTACATGATCACACTACATGATCACACTACATGATCACACTATATCGAGGCCAAGCTTTAGTTTAAACTGACGATCGTTTGTTTTACCGAGAGAATCAGCTCCTGTGCGGCCAAAGCAGCAGAAGAGGCCTGAAGACAGAAGACCTGCAATATCGCTTTTATCTTGTATATATCTCATCAATCTCATATAGGATGCATTTGGTTGAGTTTATTAACATGCTATAACACTATAACACTTCAGTTTACCGTGTTCACTCACTCTTCAGCATCCGCTCAAACGGCAATGCCCGATATTAATGTTTCAGTTTGTTTTTATTTTATGCCACTTTATTAATGTCATATTGATGTGCCTTTTACAAAAACATTGATGGTGCATTATTAATAATAATTGTTTTATTATTTTATTTTCTCGTTCATCTTCTACTCTGAGGGAGGAAAGTGACGTCACTGTATTCCCTCTGAGGACATGAGGGGATGCACATGATGTCTGATGACGTGTGTGTGGGCTTGAGCGTGTGGTTGTGTGTGTTACCTGCGGGGTTGCTGAAGTCGAGCGCGCTGGCGGGCTGGAGCAGGTCCGGACTGCTGGACGACAGGCTGCCCGGGATCGGCATGATGGCCACGCTGTGCCGGCACTGCTTCGTGCCCACCATACTGTCATCCTGAGACTGAGACAAGCCACTGTCACTGCACACACAGAGGAAGAGCGATTACAGCCGGCTCAACACACTAACACTGCATGTCAACACACACACACAGATGGAAGACGTGGACATTCAGGCCGTTTTCACACTTGATTTGACTGAACTGGAAGGAGACAAATGCTAAAAGAATAACTATTAATAAGAAAAACAGTTAACATAATATATTACACGGCTCTGAGGAATACTTGATTCTGATTGGTCAATCGCTCCATCCAGCGGTATATTATTCCCAGATAACAGCCGCTGAGAACAGAAACACAGTCCGGGTCACTGAAGTCAGCGGCGCTATACACTCGCTAGGAACGAGTTTTCTTCGTGGAAGTTTTGTGTTTGGTGAGCTAATAAAATATTAAAACTCAGTCAAATCAATATTTTGTGTAGTTATTTAACTATGCCATCCAGTATCGTGGACTCGCTCTCTCTTGTTTCATACAAACGCTGATGCTGACATTTTGTGTCTATTGTTTTATACACTGTTGGATTATAAAATACAAACAGGTACGGTTTTAAAACAGTTTAATCTGAAATCAATATCTCTAATCCCCATAATTATTAATGTGTTGAAATGCTGTGTAATCAGTGTTATGACTGTACACCGTATCTCTTAAATGTCCGTCTAGTTTGAACTCGCCGCTGAAACTGCTCTCTCCGCGGAAGCTTTGCGTTTAAAGAGCTAATCAACTCAGATCAATATTTCGTGTCTAATTATTTACTCATGTGGAAAGTAGCGTGTAATAAGTGTGATAATGTAGATCCAGCCGGTTGTTATCTCAGAATAAACCCCTTCAGGCTGATGGAGACCTGATCCTGATCACCCCGTCAGGGTTTATTCTGAGATAACAACCGGCTCGATGTACATTATCCCTTACTTAATAAAAAGGTTTCTGACCTTTCCTACGCACAGTTTTATAAATGAGACCCCTGGAGTAACAACATCACTGATTTGCTGGGTTAGGGTATTAAGGGCACTGCGTTGCCACGGTTTAGATCTTATTTGTCTGAAAGAACTTTCTCAGTTCGTTTTACAGACTTTGTCTCCTCGACGGCTTGTTTCCCGTGTGGGGTCCCCCAGGGCTCTGTTTTGGGGCCTATTTTGTTCTCCCTGTATATGCTCCTCTTAGGACAACGAAAAGATACTCGCACTTTAGTGCCTCTATTGCAGTGTCTTTAGCAAATTAAGGCCTGGATGGCACTAAATTTACTGAGTTTTAATGAAAATAAAACAGAAGTTATGTTGTTTACACTGGGAGGCACTTACGAGTCATTAGATTTGGACCTTAGTGAATTGAATACACTTGTGAAGCCCTATGTAAAAAAAGTGTAGGCGTTATTATTATTATATACATTATATATTATATTATATACATTATATATACAGGATATTATATTATCCTTCCTGTCCTTTAAAGAGTTTCAAAGACTTGTTCATATTTTTATTATAACTCGTCTGGATTATTGTAATGGCCTTTTTATCGTGTCTTATTGTTTTCTTCTGTGCTGTTCAGTGTTTGCATCATTGATATGCGATATGTGTGTACACAGCACTTTGATAAACACTTGCTGTTTTTATAAAGTGCTTTATAAATAAACGTTGACTTTGCTGTTGAGCTGTAAACGCATTGCAATGGATGCGGAGAATGCGAGCGGCTCACCGATGGCCATGAGTCTAAACCGACCGAACCGCAGTGTGAAAGCGCTCTAAACAGACACGAGCACAAACACAGAGTGAACACACACACTATCCAAGCCTGAGATGAGCAAACACTGCAGAAGCACACGTGACGTCTCAGCGCTGGCTCATGGGTAATCTCGTGCCCATCAGACGCTGAGCTTTACACAGATGGGCTGATTTACATGATGCTGTCTCACTCTCAGAGCAGAGAGACAGACAGAAGTGAAGATCCACTCGACTCGAGAACACATCGGCACACACAACACCCCCAACCGTTACATGGAGTAAAGCACGTCACGTTACATACACAGGTATGGAAGTACATTTACGCCACATTGGAGAAAACAAATCATGCTTTGTAAATCATAATTATGAGATAAAAGTACAAAGTTTGACATTCTACATCATACAGTGGGATAAAAAAAATATCGGTACCCTTGGTAAATAAGGGCGAAAATGACAATTTCTCAATGACAATGCAATTTCTCTATACATAAAAAAAAAATTTATAATAATAATTTTAATTAATAATTTTATTTAGTTTTTTAAATGTTTTTTGATAAGAAAAACTATTTGACTTTAATTCAAGGTTAGATTTTTGGGAATATTTTGAATGAAAGAATAAGAGGAATATTTGTGAAGCAAACTGTAATTATGACATACTAAGTCGAGATAGTCGAAATTGGCAAAAGCTGAAATTATGAGATAAAAAGTGATAAGTCAAAATTATGGCATACTGTGTCATAATTATGAGATAAAAAAAATCACGAGATAAGTCGAAATAATGAAATACTGCAATTTAATATTATTATGAGATAATATAATATAATATAAAATATTATTATGAGATAAAGTCAAAATTCTTAGATAAAAATTCATGAGATAAAATTGACGTGCCAAGTCAATTTTGTCGTAATTTTGACGTGCCAAGTAAGTCGTAGTAGTTATGAGATAAAGTCAAAATAAAAAATTAAAAAAATAAAAAGTTAGGTTACACTTTATTTCGATAGTCACTTTAGACATTCTACTAATTATAAGTAACTTTTCAACTACATGTCAACTAACTGTCATTAGAGGATTAGTATATTATAGTAGACTGTCAGTAGACTGGTAGGTTATGGTGAGGTGTTAGGGTTCGGGTTAGGAGAATAAGTTGACTTGTAGTCAGTTGAATGTCTGTTGGGGATCAACAAAATAAAGTGTTAGCAGATATAAAGCTGACAGTCTACTAATACTCTAATGACAGTGAGTTGACATGTAGTTGAAAAGTTACTTATAGTTAGTAGAATGTCAGATGTGGACTATCGAAATAAAGTGTAACCATTGAACGTTGAAATTTAAATAAAAAGTCATGATTAAAAGTAAATTATGCCAAGTCGATACATTTTTTCATGTCATAATGACTTTATTATAATGACATGTCATAAATTTGACTTTTTTTCATAATTATGATTTACCAGAGCAGGTTTTTTTTTATTTATCCACATACATACATGCATGCAAAAAATAGAAATGTCTTTTCCTCCTTTTTGCATGAATGTGAGACAGAGCTAGTGTTTGTCCAGGTCACGTGACACACCACGCCTGTGATTTCACAGAAACAGGAATTGAAAAGAACGACTTCCACACAGGACATGACAGCACTGTTTGACACGGTTCATTTGCACAAGTAAAAGATCTTGACCAATGGCAGAAAACACCTTAACAAGGCACGACATGATACAAGCGATCTGCTTTCCTGGCCAATCACAGCCTTAGTCCACAGGACAGTGTTGTTAGTTGCTCTGATTGGCTGTTGGAAAGCTCGTGCCTGGTCAGGATGTGATGCAACTCTTCATGAACACACAGGAAGGAAAAGAAGTGCCAGTGAAATGTGTTGTTAGTATAGGCAAAGATGCTGAGCACAATCACATAGTTTAAGTGAAGATGAAACAACATGAATGTTCACGCAAACGATTTGTGCTGCACTACTCCTAACATTATGACATATTTAATGAGAGAGAGAGAGAGAGAGAGAGAGAGAGAGAGAGAGTGTGTTTAGCTGGTGTCTCTTACCCAAACAGTCCCCTGTGCAAGTGAAGCAGCCATAAAAACAGAAGACACGTGATGTCAAGCAGAACAAGCATCAAGCACAATGACCCACAAACACACTCGCACTCACACACACACACACACACTCACATTCACCCCAACTTCATAAGATAAAACACACACTGTGCATGAACAACATTACGCTTGTTTTAGGACATTCTGACAGCGATACGCGACAAGCTTTTGTTTCTGTGACGTCATGGCCGGAACAACAACATATAAACGCTGATGGTCTCAGCTAGCGATTATGTGCTTTGTGCAATTTTTCAGAAATGTTTAAGTTTAGTTAGAATAACGATGCGTGTAACTTTACCATGGAAAATTTACCTCAGATCTTGGAAATAATTTACAGTAAAATACATTTTCAAACTGAAGTGTATTCATGACAAAGACTGTTTCAGTCACTCTGTATAAAATTAGGGCTCTCAAGCGATTCAAAGGTTTAATTAATTACATGATCTGCCGATTAACTAATCACCCCCAAAAGATGATTTAAAGTCATTATTGTTTCAGATGACAAAATAGGCATTACAAAAAGTAGCTTTAGAAGGAAATATTTTGATTCAACATAGAATTTATTACACAAAATTCCTTGCAGTCAATAATTGTATTGTATAATACCAAAATTACATATTTCCTTGAAAAAAAAAATTCTTCAAGCCTTAAAATATCGTGAATGTGACTCGACATCCTTTCCTCATTTAGTATGCGTGGTTCTATGAATATGCAAATGAGCCCCGCCTCCACTCCCTCAGAGATCCACTGGTTGACGATCACACGTTGATCTGATTGGTTACAAGGTCGTTTGTGACGTCAGAAACACCAGCGATTTCACACCGTGTTTTTGAGACTGTCTTTGGTTCACTGCAGTTTTAAGGAGGAAATACTCAGCAATGCTGTCGACTTATGAACTTACACATGTGTGTCTTAAAGCGTATTAAAAACACCACATAGACATATTTAAACAACATTAAAATCAGTTTTTTTAACCACAAGAGGACTACAATGTGGCCATAACATATATTTTTAGAAGCTGCATCTGAAGTGCCATTTAAGTCTATTAACAGAGACTGTTTAATGCAGCATGAATATGAATGAAGAATGAAATAATACACTAAATATGAAACTAAAACTGGCAGTAGGTCAATGATTGAATCATCCATCCAACAGATTCATTGAAACGGCTGATTCATTCAGGAACGAAGCAAGTGGCCGTCTTTATGAGTGAGTCACTGAATCATTGGCTTTCTTGATTCGTTACAAAACGTGGATTTATTCAGTAATGAAACCGTGAAACTACTTTCATTGGCAAAACTGAGCAAAAACAAGCAGTATTTACAATATTGTGTCTAACTGCTGTATAAAATCAATATAAGATTTGTAATCGTGCAGATATTCGTGAAAAACAACACTCTTGCTCGTGTGATATTGCTCAACTATATCATATGATATAAATTCAAGACAAAATTCCCTCATATCTTGAATTTTGGCAGCATTTTAAATGCATTCTAATAGGCTTCATAAACAAAGTGTGCACTCGCAGAGTGGGCCGATATCTGTGAGTGATTTTGTGGACAGACAAAGTGCTTGTCGATGTAATCTTATCGCGTCTGGTCAGCACATTTTCTCTCACCACAGAGAGAAAACAACAATATACTACAGCGGTGTCTTGTCCTGCCTCCGTTCCTGACAGCAGTGATGACCATCTTCAGTTCACTCAAGAGGACAACAAACTAACAGATGGATGGAGGAGTGTTTAAATCAAGCGGCAACCTTCCCGTCTCTCACGTGACTCACGTAATACGCAATTGCGTTTAAAATGTTCTTTTAGCCTTTTTAATATTAAAACACCCAGGATACGCACACATTCGTAAACACTGACTCGGTACTTCCGCCGACGCGTGACCTTTTCAACGTAATTGTGTATTACGTGAGTCACGAACGCGCATCACAGAACAGAGCAAGGCCAGCATTTGTGCTTATAAAACTGAAACTGTTTTATTTATTTGTGAAATGCCGATGGTTTGTCTAGATAAGACCCTTATTCATCGTCTGGTGTCGTTTAAAGCCCTTTGAAGCTGCACTGAAACTGTCATTTGGACCTTGAACCGTTTGGGTCCTGTTGAAGTCCATTATATGGAGAAAAATCCTGGAATGTTTTCATCAAAAACCTTCATTTCTTTTCGACTGAAGAAAGAAAGACATGGACATCTTGGATGACATGGGGGGGAGTACATTATCAGCAAAAGTTTTTTTAAAAGTGAACTAATCCTTTAAGTGCAAATCTACGAAGCCTCTGTACAAATCCCCATAAATCTTGTTATCATTATTAACTTATTTTACATTCAATACACAAGTACGAAGTTCATAAGGATAGCCTTATGAAAAAAGAAAACATGCGAATATTACGGTTGCTTGCTTTCCTCTGCGGTTAGCTTGTCAGTAGCGCGGTACTACAATATCGCGGTTATCACGACAGCGCTAGCGTCACGCCACCTCAGCTAATCCGCCTCGCTGCACATTTCCGTTTATCCGGGAGTGACGCTGCCAAGATGGCGACGGCCGGCTCCGCCCACTTCGGGTTTCAAACATGCTCTTCAGAAACCAACAGGTGACGACACACACATTGATTTATACAGTCTATGGTTTAAACCCTGAGAGTCAAGTCAAGTCATCTTCATTTATATAGCGCTTTTAACAAAAGTAGAATGTATCAAAGCAGCTTTACAGAGATAAACATATCATTTAAGGTAACAGAGATTGTTTTGGCTTTATAGCGGTTCTTAAATAATGTTATTTCCAGCTAAAGTTAGTTTTGACTGATTCACTTCCGTCAAAATGATCATTTGTTATTAAATTAGGGGCCGCTAAGATGACGCCGTTCTCTATAAACAGACTTTAAACTGAACCTGTGATAAACGCTGATGCCGTTCACATGCGCATTAAGAACTGATTCTATAGTTATGTGCGTTTGAATCTGTAGAGTGGGAAAGGGATCCTCCATAGGGAGAGGCTAGTTATATGTTATACAAATTATATGTTCATCTCTGTAAAGCTGCATTGATACAATCTACTTTGTTAAAAGCGCTATATAAATGAAGATGAGAGAGTGTGATAATGACAGGTAAAGGCTCTCAGATGATGGAGGAACCGTGAAACACCCAGAGCGCGTTGATCCAGACACGAATGAGGAAAAGAATGGAGACTAAAGATGTGTGTACCTGAAGGGTTTCGGGGGGAGGATGCTGAACCGGGTCTTCTCCAGCATCTTGCGGATCTTGTTGCGTCCCCCGGACACCGTGTTGGCCTTCATCTTCTTGCGGCTCTTGCTGTCCGTGGGAAACTCCATGTCTCCGGGCAGATCCGGGATGGAGAAGCGGTTGCTCTTCCTCTCCTGGATCTTAGGGATGTGAGGACCACCGTTCTTCTTCTCGTGCCTCACTCGATTTTGAAGCTCTTTGAAAACTGCAACGAGTCACAATCAAGTCAAATCAAGTGTAAAGCTCTTTCCATAATACACTTCATTTTAAAGCAGCTTTACAGAAAGTCATACTGTTATGTCTATAATGCCTTGATGCTTTACCAGAGATATGATAAGATTTTATATAATGATGATATGAGTGATCCAGCAGATGTATGTCTAGTTATAGTGTATTTCTAGTGTTGTCTAGCACATATATCAGTGCTGCAGTGACTGAGACACATGACTGAGCGATCAGGACAACTATAAGAGATTTAAAATGTCGGTCTGTTTTGTTCCATTAAATATTTAAGATATTTAATATCGGTCGGTTTTGTTCCATTAAGAGTTTTAAAATATCGGTCTGTTTTGTTCCATTAAGAGATTTAAATATCGGTAGTTTTTTCCAATAGAATTTTTTTTAAATATATGTCTGTTTTGTCCCATTAAATAATTAAGATATTAAATATCAGTCGGTTTTGTTCCATCAAGAGTTTTAAAATATCGGTCTGTTTTGTTCCATTAAATATTTAAGATATTAAATATCGGTCAGTTTTGTTCCATTAAGAGATTTAAATATCGGTCTGTTTTACTTCATTAAATAATTAAGATATTGTATATCGGTAGTTTTTTTTTTAAAGATTTAAAATATCGGTCTGCTTTGTTCCATTAAATATTTAAGATATTAAATATCGGTCAGTTTTGTTCCATTAAGAGATTTAAATATCGGTCTGTTTTACTTCATTAAATAATTGAGATATTGAATATCGGTAGTTTTTTTTTAAAGATTTAAAATGTTGGTCAGTTTTGTTCCATTAAGAGATTTAAATATCAGTCAGTGTTGTTCCATTAAATAATTAAGATGTTAAATATCGGTAGTGTTTTTTTTTTTCCATTAAGAGATTTAAAATGTTGGTCTGTTTTACACAGTGAGTGTAAGCAATTCTCAAGTATCACTGAAAATATAATGGGTTGTTGCAGGTAAAAATTCTGAACAAAACAAAACAAAACAAAACAGAGCAGATGTTACAGTCTCCGTCTGATTAAAGCGGAGTTTCCATGTACAGATTTGGATCTATAAAGTGTGATGTGGGATATTTTAATCCCAAAGGCCAAGGGAACTTTACCAGGATCCATAGTATCCCAGATCCATGAAATAACTGGCCTTTAAAAATATAAATCTGCTGTCTCTATGGGGATTTAACACTTTTATGCACCCTGTAGTTAAGTAATTTATTTATTTATGATACATTATTAATTCACAAAGAAAATTGGTGTCCTTAAAGGTCCTCATTTTTTAAATTAAGGCATTAAGATCAATTTCCAAAAGATGATTTTTTATTCCTCTTTTTAGTCAACTTTAGCATGGGTGTGTTTACTTATGCTAAGCACTGTATGTGATGAGTTTGGAATACGTCAACTAGTTCTTTATGCAGATAATCTTCAATGTTGTGATAGTGTGTATGATAGGGTACAGATACCGTGACATACCGAAGATGTTGGTCTTCACAGTAAGAGAGAGGTGCGTGTTGTTCTTCAGGATGTCCATGGCTTTGGAGTACGAGATGTTCTCAAAGTTCTGTCCATTAATCTCCAAGATCTGAGGACAGACGAGCACAACGTGTTCATGCTGAAATATTAATGGGGTGTGTGTTGTTCAGA